>JAWZYV010017797.1:0-31106 GCA_038373885.1 Cheiracanthium punctorium
GGGGCCCCGGACATACATGAATTTGGGGGGCCACCATCTATGAAATTTGTTTTATTCTTTATAAAATTTTGATATAAAAAGGAATATTTCAGAAAACATTGATATTGGGGGTCCTTTCGAGCTGGGGGCCCTGGGCAAAGTCCCGATTTGCCCATGCGTAATAAGGCTCTGCTCTTAGAGGCGATAAAAACCAATCAAACAAGAGTATCCTAGTTTATTGCGATTCCTGAGGGAAGAAGAGGGTCTTCAGCATTTAACAGTCAATCAAAAGTATTATTTTGCCTATCAAATGACTGGTATAACCACATAGAAAATCGAACGACTTTGGGGCAGTGCGAAAAGGAGAAATAAAAAACACCGTGGTACCGCCTCGTCAACACCTTGAACCGTACCTTTTCGAATTTACATGGCGGAAAGGAGTGAGTATTCATTTGAGCGAATTCTCAAAGATATTTCCATAGTTTGGAACAACCGATTAATCTAATAAGCTTAAAAAATTATTTATAGTATATTGATACTTTTATGTATTTTGTATATAAATACATTTTTTTCATTGTATATTGATTAACGTTTTTGGACTTTTGGGGAACACCGATGTTTCAGAAGTAGTCCTTTAACGTAAAAAAAAAAAGAAATAATTGACGAGATTGGTGTCTGGCTAACCGAACAGTACTAGTATAAATCCTACACACACCAAATCCTATACAAGTTGTGTGACGGCGACTTATATAATAGGATGGAACAAAAAAAAAAACTATTTCAAAATTCACACTGCCTGAGTCATTAAATGGTGAAAATTGCTAATAACAAATCTTTTCCAAATTTCAGCTCAAAATATTGTCATCGTCAGGTTCCACAATTCAATCGAATATATTTCCAGATTATTTTTATTAAAATAATAATGTTTAATTATTTAATTGAATATTTAGTTATGTTTTAATTATTAAATTGCTTTATTAATACGTTATTATCGCATGTAAGTGCTGGAAATAGTAGATTTAGAAGCAAACGTCTACTTAGTATCTGATTCAGAAATGGAATATACCTCAGAAAATGATGACGATTTCGTTAGTCAGGAAGCCAAATGTCGGAAAATGACTGACGATGAGATTTCCTAAATCTCCAAGACAGACCAAATGTCCGAACTAGAGGTTGTTCTTGATAGAGCAGGTGTATCGGAGTTTTAATTATTCAATTAATTAAACGTAATTCTTTCAACAAAAAATCAAAGACTAAAAAAGACACTGGAAATATATTCCCTTGAGGTGTTAAATCTGAAGATAGCAATATTTTGAGCTGAAATTTGGAGACAATTTGTTCTTATCAGTTTTGTACCATTTACCCCTTTAACGCGCAGTGTTCCCACTCTGGGAACACCAAACTCTGACGTTTTGAGTGTTGCCAGTCACGAAGAATAGATTTGATTTCTATAAAAATAGTTGCGGGTGACATAGCTCCACGAGAATCCTTTACTTTTTAGCACGTCATTTCCCGTAAAAAAATTGTCCCGAT
The DNA here is from genome assembly GCA_038373885.1 of Cheiracanthium punctorium. Lineage (NCBI taxonomy): Eukaryota > Metazoa > Arthropoda > Arachnida > Araneae > Cheiracanthiidae > Cheiracanthium > Cheiracanthium punctorium. The sequence goes on from JAWZYV010017797.1 coordinate 1,513, forward strand.
TAATTTTAACAGCACTGACATCTGCTGAAAAATGGAAGAATGCGAGAACAGCTGGATAGATTGCGCAATGCGGAAAAAAGGGCAGCCGTTGCCATTGCTCGACTTAACTACCAGCAAGATGGCGGACGATCGAAACGTTCATCGCGTGCCACAGATCTAGAGACTCTTTTTTGACGACAGCTGGCTGTGCGCGCACAGCCAGGTTATCACCAAGGAACCAGGTCATCACCAAGAAACTTCTGAACATGGGTAATTTCGTATGTTGTAAGGATTGCAACGCAGGATGTTTCGTACAACCTAACGCACCGTGCTCAAAGGTGAAAGGCTCTCCTTTGAAACGATTTTAGCAACATCTCAGAATTTAATTAAACTTTCAACACCTACAATTTAATTCAGTTACAACCTACCATCCACTTATTTCATTCGCTTTAGCCGTTATTATGTGATGCGCGAACGACTATTTACGCATTCTGAAATAATTTTCGCAAAATCTCAAAATCCAACTTAAACTGTTTGAAAAATTTGAATCCTATAGTTTAAGTTGAGTGACCACCTATCATGTCACCAAATTTCCTTTCTCGTAGTCTTTATTTCGTGATGCTAGAAAAAATTTACGCATTTTAAAACAATTTTCGTAAAATCTCAAAATCTAATTAAAATATTTTTAAAATTCGAAGCCTATAGTTTAAGTTAAGGAACCATTTATCATGTCACCGAAGTCCATACTATTCGCTTAAGTCGTTATTACATGATGCTTGAACAAATATGTACGCATTTTCAAAGAATTTTTGACAAAATCTGAAAATCTAATGAAAATATTTTAAAAGTTCGACGCCTATAATTTAATTTGAGTGACAACCTATCACGTCACAAAATTTCATTTCATTCGCTTCCGTCATTTTTACGTGATGCGCGAACATAAATGTAGGCAGTTTGAAACGGTTTTCCCTAAATTGCAAAATGTAATCCAAATTTTTAAAATATTTGAAGCCTACAGTATGAGTTGAGTGACCACCTATCATGCCACCCAATTTGATTTCATTTCTTTCTGCCATTTTTATGTGATGCGCGAACATAAATGTACAAAGTTTGAAACAATTTTCGGAAAATCTCAAAATCTAATAAAAATTTTTAAAAAATGCAACTCCTATAGTTTAATTTGAGTAACCACCTATTATGTCACCAAGTTTCATTTCTTTTGCTTCAATAATTTTTACGTGATGCGCGAACAAAAAAAAAAGCGTCACGGACTGAACAACAGAATGACAGATAGACAAACTTTTTTTTGACGGTTGTACTGGTTTCCCAGGTGTTTGAAACGGACAAAAATCGCAAAATTTTTCTATTCCAAGTAACGCACAGACAAAAGTCTAATTTTATTTGTATAAATGTTTCATATTATGATGCTTAAAACACCATCTATTGGCAAAAAATGGAACTATTATTTTTATTATTATGTCATTGCGTCCTCTTTCAAGGACTTTCAGGTTATCCCGAACAGTGTTACTTTTTACTGACTTCAAAAGGACCGATTTCAACCCATTGTGCGCATATATTAAAGGAGGACCGATTTCAATATTTTTTTTTTTTTTTGAAAGGTGTGGTCTTATATTAATTTAGTCACGTTCTGATGATATAATCATTCCGAAAATCGGAAAAACCGTGTTTTTTAACCATTGATTAAATGCTTGCCAGCAACGACGCTGGTCTTAATGTCAAAAGTCGCCAAGGTTGGCCACTTTTAACTATTTACTACTAAATTTGACATAAAAAAATAAATTCCCAAAACTGAACTAGGCTTGGCGATATCTTCTATGTGTGGCGAGAATTTGCCAAACCTTACTATTTCACAATGGGAATAATGGTATAGCCTAGAACGATTTGCGGGTACCGATATATGTTAAAAGTCGCCAAAGTTGGCCACTTTAGGCGATTTACCGCTAAATTTGTCGCAAAAAAACAAGTTTCCAAAACTGAACTCAGCTTGGCGATATCTTCTATATTTGGCGAGAATATAGCAGATGTTTTGTCATATTTTGATGTTTTGTCAAAATATGACAAAAATGTTTGATGTTCTGTCTTGCATTTAAAATTTTGCCAAACCCTATAATTTAGAATGGGAATAATAGTTCGTTATTGTGAAGTAATTTGAAGTCGGTTTTCTTTAAAAAATGTATTTATATCTATACTTGTTCTTTTTTTAAAAGTTGAACTTTAATTATAATCACCCTGTACATTTACTAGACATAGTCAAGGACTGAGAGACAAATTTAAACCTTAAACCATTTTTAAACGGCAGTAAAAAGTGTTATCTAATGAAACATTTTGTTTGCAATAAATGAGTTGCAAGAAGGAAGCCAAAGGACTGTCCGCCAAAATAAACTGTTGATTTCAATTAAGTATCTTGAACTTCAGAGGAAAGTCATTTATTTCAAAAATACGTTATTAAGAACTCAAAAATGTTTTATGCGTACATTGCTGTTGTGTATGAAGCCTTAAAATTTATATTTTATTCATGCTTTAATGATGGAGAAGAATATTGCTGAGAAAATTCACCTAAGAAGCTTTATAAATGAATAATTCATCTTTTGATGCATGGAAGCCACAATTTATATACACTTTGTAAAAAACACACATAAGAAGTAAAAGGAAAGAGGATACGCGTTTCGTTCAAAAATTGTTTTGAACTTCTTCAGTCCAAGCCCTTCGACGTAAAGAACACAGGGAACTGAAAAGAGAAAAACAAGCAAGATGTTGCCACAAGGGGCAAAGAAAAGTCGAACAAAACCACGGAGAGGGGAGAAAAAAATTTAAAAAGGGGGATAAAAAGGAAAGGAAAGAAGCACAAAAAATACAGAAATAAAAAAGGAATAAAGAAAAATAATAAAAAAGGGAACACACAAGTACAAACACACACACAAAAAAGAGAAAACAGAACAAACAAACAAAAAACAAATAGCACACGTTTTTTTTTTTTTTTTATAAACCACGAACAGGACAGCACAATAAATATATATATAAATATTTTATTATTATTATTATTATTATTATTATTATTATTTATTTATTTATTTTTTAATAAAAACGAAAAAGAAAGACAGTAACACACGTACATACACATTAAAGAAACAGGGGAAAGAAAAAAAAAGGGGGGGGGGTAGACGAAGAAAGTGAAAAGAACCTTACAACAGCAACTTCCAAGCAGAATGAACGAAAGGAACGGAAGAACCATCGTTCACAAGACGATCTAAGTGCTGGGTAATGGAAAAACCTTCCAAAAAATCCAGATGGGACAAAGACTGAGGAGTGCACAAAATCTTAGCCTTAGAAAACTGAAATCGATGATTGGAATTCCAACAATGTGAGGCAATAGAAGATTTGGAGAGTTCGTGCTTAGAGACATATCTCTCATGCTCTTTGAGCCTAAATTTGAGAGCTCTTCTGGTCTGACCAATATAGCCCAAATCACAAGATTCGCAAGGAATATAATAAACACCCCAACGGTTCTCAGTAGGAATAGGATCTTTAAGGGAAGAAAATTTAAGTTTATTAACAGGTTTAAAAATGACTTTGAAACCGAAATTTTTGAGAAGTTTAGAAATTTTGTAGCAATTCATTATTAAAAGAAAGGTAGTACAATTAATTCGTTGTGAAAATTAATAGTATTAGTAGAAGTATTAGGCTTATTAAATTTAGAAACAGCATTATCAATAATAGAGGGGCTAAAACCACGAGAAACAGCTAAGGATTTTAAGTAACTAATTTCATTATTAAGAGAAGAAGAATCAGAGCAAATTTTGATAGCACGAAACACATAAGTGTAAAAAGCAGAAAGTTTTTGCTGGTAAGGATGATTAGATAGGGCATGAGGAGGTAAAGATATAGAAAAGGGCTTGCGGAAAACAGAAGTAGCGAAACCGTCAGGATTCCTAGAAACAAGAACATCCAAAAAAGGTAAAGAATTGTTGCACTCCTCTTCTAGAGTAAATTGGATACACGGATCAACAGAATTAACGATGAAAAGTAAATTAGAAATATCACAATTGGAATCCACTAGAACGAAAGTATCGTCAACATATCTGACCCAGCACGGAAAATTAAAGAACTTGAAGAGCTTCTCTTCAAAATAATGCATATAAATATCACATAAGAGAGGTGAGAGAGAATTACCCATAGCAAGACCCTCGGTTTGTTTATAGAAAGAGCCATTAAAAATGAAAGCAGTTTGTTTAATACAAACGCTTACTAAAGCTATAAACTCTTTAATCTCAATAGAAGAATAATGAAACTCGAGTAAACGCTTTTCCAAACAGTCAATCGCACCTTGGATAGGAACATTAGTGAATAAAGATTTAACATCAAGAGAAAGCATTTTACAATTAGTAGGAGAAAGAAGTTTAACTTTGTTAACGAAATCATAAGAGTTTTTAACAGTGTGGGTATTACTAGCAGTCAAAGGTGAAAGAGTATGCGAGAGGAAACGTGCAAGGTTATAAGAAGCAGTACCAATGTTAGAAACAATGGGGCGAAAGGCAAGAGAAGGTTTATGAATTTTAGGAAGGGCATAGAAACGAGCACAGCTAGCAATAGAAGGAATAACATAACGTTTAGTTTGAGCATTTAAGATTACAGAGGACTTCACAGTGTGTTTTATTTCAGAAAGGTGACTGTTAGTAGGATCAGAATTTAATTTAGTGTATGGACCAGTGGTTAGCATGTTATTAATACAATCAACATAAGAAGATTTATCAAGTAAAACAGTCTGGCCGCCTTTATCAGCTTTAGTAATGAGTAAATTAGGGTTAGAATTAAGTTCTTTGAGAGCAGTTTTTTGAGAACGAGAAAGGTTAAATTTGGCATGCATATTATTTGAAGAGATAGTATTAGCAATAAGATGTCGCAAAGTATCAAGTTGGTTAGAAGAGAGTTTACTATTTTTAAAGGAGTTTTCCATAGGAGCAATAAGTTTGGAAACCGAAACGTTACTAACACGAGAAAAATTCAAACCTAAACTAAGAACATCTCTCTGAGAATCAGTTAAAACATGTGAAGACAAATTAACAACAGTGTCCTGAACAAGAGGACTAACAGAACCGAGGGAAGACCTAACCGGAAGAAGAGCTTGGAATTTCTTATCCAAAGTAGCTCTGTGAGAAATAGAACGTTGTTCAACATAAGCGAAATTCCGTTTTTCCCAGTTAGCAAACGCAGGGTAAGACTTACTCAAAAGCAAATGGAGATCATAAAGATCAGATTCAAGAATCGAAACTTTATAACGAACATCCTGAATAAAAGCCCGTAAAACCGCCCGCTTAGACCTATTCAGAGCCTTATCAACACGAGAAGAACCGTGAATATTGCACTTAATGTCAATGAACTTAGGAATGACATTACTGCGTTTGCATCGAACAAGAAAACCTAAATGATTCAAGAAACGAGAACGTTTCAATCGTAAACGGGAAAAAACGGTTTAAACAAAGATGAATCCATACAGAAAACACAAAAACAGAAAAGAAATAAGCAAGAAAAAGCACACGAAGAAGGAAGGAAGAAAAGAGAGAACAAAAGTGAGTGTTAATAGTCCAAATAAACAAAACAACAGAAAAAACACTCAAAATACTGGTGTTAAACGATAAAGTAATTAAAAACTTTGTAAAAAACACACATAAGAAGTAAAAGGAAAGAGGATTCGCGTTTCGTTCAAAAATTGTTTTGAACTTCTTCAGTCCAAGCCCTTCGACGTAAAGAACACAGGGAACTGAAAAGAGAAAAACAAGCAAGATGTTGCTTTCATTTTTAATGGCTCTTTCTATAAACAAACCGAGGGTCTTGCTATGGGTAATTCTCTCTCACCTCTCTTATGTGATATTTATATGCATTATTTTGAAGAGAAGCTCTTCAAGGTCTTTAATTTTCCGTGCTGGGTCAGATATGTTGACGATACTTTCGTTCTAGTGGATTCCAATTGTGATATTTCTAATTTACTTTTGATCGTTAATTCTGTTGATCCGTGTATCCAATTTACTCTAGAAGAGGAGTGCAACAATTCTTTACCTTTTTTGGATGTTCTTGTTTCTAGGAATCCTGACGGTTTCTCTACTTCTGTTTTCCGCAAGCCCTTTTCTATATCTTTACCTCCTCATGCCCTATCTAAACATCCTTACCAGCAAAAACTTTCTGCTTTTTACACTTATGTGTTTCGTGCTATCAAAATTTGCTCTGATTCTGCTTCTCTTAATAATGAAATTAGTTACTTAAAATCCTTAGCTGTTTCTCGTGGTTTTAGCCCCCCTCTATTATTGATAATGCTGTTTCTAAATTTAATAAGCCTAATACTTCTACTAATAATATTAATTTTCACAACGAATTAATTGTACTACCTTTCTTTTCACCTTTATACTACAAAATTTCTAAACTTCTCAAAAATTTCGGTTTCAAAGTCATTTTTAAACCTGTTAATAAACTTAAATTTTCTTCCCTTAAAGATCCTATTCCTACTGAGAACCGTTGGGGTGTTTATTATATTCCTTGTGAATCTTGTGATTTGGGCTATATTGGTCAGACCAGAAGAGCTCTCAAATTTAGGCTCAAAGAGCATGAGAGATATGTCTCTAAGCACGAACTCTCCAAATCTTCTATTGCCTCACATTGTTGGAATTCCAATCATCGATTTCAGTTTTCTAAGGCTAAGATTTTGTGCACTCCTCAGTCTTTGTCCCATCTGGATTTTTTGGAAGGTTTTTCCATTACCCAGCACTTAGATCGTCTTGTGAACGATGGTTCTTCCGTTCCTTTCGTTCATTCTGCTTGGAAGTTGCTGTTGTAAGGTTCTTTTCACTTTCTTCGTCTACCCCCCCCCTTTTTTTTCTTTCCCCTGTTTCTTTAATGTGTATGTACGTGTGTTACTGTCTTTCTTTTTCGTTTTTATTAAAAAATAAATAAATATATAATAATAATAATAATAATAATAAAAAAATATTTATATATATATTTATTGTGCTGTCCTGTTCGTGGTTTATAAAAAAAAAAAAAAAAAAAAAAAAAAAAACGTGTGCTATTTGTTTTTTGTTTGTTTGTTCTGTTTTCTCTTTTTTTGTGTGTGTGTTTGTACTTGTGTGTTCCCTTTTTTATTATTTTTCTTTATTCCTTTTTTATTTCTGTATTTTTTGTGCTTCTTTCCTTTCCTTTTTATCCCCCTTTTTTAATTTTTTTTCTCCCCTCTCCGTGGTTTTGTTCGACTTTTCTTTGCCTCTTGTGGCAACATCTTGCTTGTTTTTCTCTTTTCAGTTCCCTGTGTTCTTTACGTCGAAGGGCTTGGACTGAAGAAGTTCAAAACAATTTTTGAACGAAACGCGTATCCTCTTTCCTTTTACTTCTTATGTGTGTTTTTTACAAAGTTTTTAATTACTTTATCGTTTAACACCAGTATTTTGAGTGTTTTTTCTGCAATTTATATGCACATCAGTGTATTTAAAATACCGTATTAGCCCAAATATAAAGCGACCCCGAAATTTTTCATCACGATAATTCTATATTTAGGTATCGAATTTAGCGCGAGACAGGTTTTTAACAGGAAATGATCAGTAAAAAAATATCGCTTTATATTCGGGCTAATACAGTATAAAAATTAATGAAATTGAATTAATTTTTAGAATTTATAGTGAGATACTTTCTGAAAAACTGGTTGTTGACAACTGAGCCTGTATTGTGTAATTTCAAAATTTCAGTTTAAAATATTTTACTTCGCTAAATGTTCTTACTGAAACATTTCTTGTAAAGAAATATGGTGGTGATCTGTACAGAAAAATATACGAAACAAGTAATTTATGCAAAGTTGTGTCTCAGACAGCTGACCAATAACAGTAAATTCAAGTTCAGAGGACGTGGTAGACCAGGACTCGTTATCTGTATCAAAGGAAGCGCATACAAACTCATGATTCATACGAAAATTCATGCTGTTTGATGTTTCACGAAAATAGTGCTGGATGTTATAAATTTTTTTTCGCTGAAATTCTGCTTGGTTCTTGCAATAATTAAATGCAAAATGTTAACAAGACATCATTTGAGTGACTACGATCGTAGACGAACAGTTGGAAGACTGGAAGTAGGTCAAAGTATCACCACTGTAGCTGCTGCAATGGGTGTATCGAAAAGTGCCATCGCGCGATTAAAGGCCGCTGAAGGTGGAAATGCTTTGCGAAAGTATGCCGGGGGTCGTGGTAGGAACACCACACCTTTAGAGGATCGCTATATATCCCTCGTGGCAAAAAGGAACAGAAATTACACTCCTGCCCAGATAGCTGCCAACATTACAACCGCTACGGGTACGTATCTTTCAACAAGAACTATCTCAAGGCGATTAAATCAAGTTGGTTTGTATGCACGGAAGCTTGTTCGTTGCATCCCACTTCAACTACGCCATCGTCGAGAGAGATTACGCTGGCGTAAGGAACATGTTGATTGGGATCACCAAAATTGGTCTAGAGTAATGTTCTCCGACGACAGGTGATTTTGGCTGCCAATTATTGTGGAGAGAGCATGGAACACGTTACGCACAACAGTTTGCTTGTGAACGTTATCGGTACGGTCCCAATTATTGTGGAGAGAGCATGGAACACGTTACGCACAACAGTTTGCTTGTGAACGTTATCGGTACGGTCCAGGCGTGATGGTGTGCGCAGAGGCATCACGCACAATGGCAGAACACCGCTTCACTCCTTTGAGCGAGGAAGCGTTACATCGCAACAGTATTGCAGAGAGATTATTCTGGATCTGTTCGTCTTTTTAGGGGTGCTGCAGGTGTAGACTTTCTGTTTATGGACGATAATGCACGGTCACACAGAAGCGTTGAGGTGTCGGACACCCTGCAAACTGAAAATATTTTCCGTATGCAATGGCCTGCTTATTTTCCCGACCTAAATCCTATTGAACATGCCTGGGATACTCTTGGCAGACGTGTTGCACAAAGTACCATCCCTCCCCGAACAGTGCAAGATCTCAAAACCGCCTTGAGAGAGGAGTGGAACAATATCATGTCCACTCCTCTATATCAGTATCAATAAGGTACTCATGTCTGCATCATTCTGACATGAAGATCAATTTTTAGGGGCAGTTTGGAAATCAACCAAGGAGCATCTTTTTTTTTAATTTTAAGTTTTTAGTTATTCGATGTGGCTATATCTGTACCATTTTGCACTATAATAAAAGCACATCGTCTCTACTAAATATGTGCTTAGTTTCGTTTCTTCAACCATTGTCTATTCTTAATTATTCCAAAAAACGTAACTGTTCCTTAACAACTGTCAAGCGGTGTAGGTATAGTTACAAGCCAATGACGTAGCTATGCAATATAAATATGCGTCGCAGCTATACAGAAAAAAATGAGAACTATCAAGGGCAGAGACCAATTTACACAACTCCTGATCCTGAATACGGAGGTTCTAGAAAGTATCGTACGCAAAACTTTCCTTCTGACTACGATTAAATTGCTTAAAAATGTATTACAAACCACCGTTGTAAGAGTATTTAATTCAAAACTATTATGCTTTAATTTTAATTATCATTCTTGCAGGGCCTTTCAAAATGCTGCAATTTTAAAAAACGAATTTACTATTTTATTTTGAAAAAGAATTTGGAGTGACTCCACTAGTCTTTCCGAACATTTGATCTTTACCAAGCGATTAAAAAAATTTCATTCCACACAATCGGAAGTAGAATATATATATATATATATATATATATATATATATATATATATATATATATATATAATATATATATATATATATATATATTTGGGGACAATCTATGTACATTTTTGGCAGATAGATGAAGAACGGAAAGACAGACAGACAGACAGATAGATTGAGAAACTGAAATTGTAAACACTTTTTAACCTTGTAGGAAAATAATAAAAACTGAAATTACTCACAAAAGGAGAGATAAGAGTTCTGTTTTTTCAATAGAAAAGAAGGAAGCTGAATCAAGCTGATGTGAACACACATTAAGAAAAATAAACGAAAAATAGAGAAGAAACTTGGTCTTTACAATTTGAAAGAGAGAAAAAGCGCAGCACAAAGATGGTGGAAAAGATAAGCCTAATTCAATTCAACAAGTATGATTAAAAAAAAAATAAAGAAAAATAAAACCGACTTCAAATTACTTCACCATAAAGAAAAAAAACTCGGCTGTTCAAGCCTCGTCAGAGGGAGACCCCCCTGAAACCTCTAATTTTTTAGTTTCTTTATTGCCATATTAAAACGGTATTAATTGACTGATTTTTCTGCCATCGTTCGTCGTACAGCAAAGTTACAGATACCAATTGTTTATGTACGTTAATTAACGTACACTTTAATTTGCTTTACATAAAAATTGCATAAGGGGCCCTTTCCATATTAAAATTCGCACAAACTTTCTTTTTCCCAATAGTAACCCTTAGATTTCAGTTCAAATTTCTAAAATTTAGCTCATTTTAACCCCGGATAGCAATCCTAACTAATATTATAAATGCGAAAGTGAGTTTGTTTATGACGCTTTCACGCCTAAACCGCTGAATCGATTAGGATGCATTTTGGTTTAGATATAGATGGGACCCTGGAGATGGTTATAGGCTACATAGAATTTTAGATTTTTAATTACTTTTTTAATTATTAATTTAAAACCGGTTTTACATTGCCATGCTTGGCGAGTTTCGCCCGCATCAAATGATTCATGTTTTGAGCTAACAAGAATGCTATTACTTCAACAAAGGTGCGCGTGCATCTGAAAAACATTAAATAATACGGAAATTATGCCAGTTTTATGCCGAATCAATCTATCTCTAATAATAAAAATGAATGTTCTCCAGACAAATCTACAGAAAGCAGGGCTTTGAAAATTTGAGCATGACTGGGCCATGACTTCGGTAAAGTGTACCTGAGGCTGAGATATTTTAATTACTTTTCTATTATTAATTAAAAACCGTTAACTATTAATTAAAAACCGTATTATCGCCCGCACAAAATGAAATATGCTTTTGAAATAAAGCAGAAATTCTATTTGCAAAATCACATGCACTTGGAAAACATAAATAAGTATGCAAATTATGTTGATTTTACGCCAAATTAAAAAGCATAAATAAAGAAAAGTTTACTTACGTATTATCCCGGCGGTCCGCCAAGACGAGCGATTTTTTGCCGAGATAAATGCCGGGCACGTGAAATTATTAATGGTTTTGAATACGATTGGCAACAGTTTGGCAACTCATTTGACGAAAAATTAGTTTGGCAGGAATGACCGCCGGGATAATACGTAAGTACCAAGAAAAGTCCAGATGTGTTTCTTAAAATTTGTAAATTTCCAAATCCTACCAATAATATAAATGTGCGTTTATGTGTTTGGATGTTTTTGACTCAATCACACAAAAATGGTTGGAAAAATTTGCAATGAAGATGGCTTATGCCCTGGATTAACATACAGGCAACCTTTCAAGCATATAGCATAAATAATTCTTTTACAAAGACACTCAAAATAAGGCTAATGCATTGCGCTCTATGGAAATTTTGTAGCTACTAAACCGATTTTAAAACTTTTTTCACTGATTGAAAGTCCTAGGCCTATATGGGGAATTCCTCTGTGTGGAATTTTCTAAGGGATCCTGGCCCGTCTTTTCGCGAGGTTTTGGAAAAAAAAAAAAAAAAAAAAAAACACGGAAAACTGCGAGCGGCTAGGTCGACAGGCGCGACCGGGGTTTGAACCTGGCACCTCCCGCCTTCCAGTTTTGAGAGCAGAACCTCTTAGACACTGGGGGGACCCTGAGTGTTATAGACTACCTTTTATGCAAATATCACAAATAGTTCCTTTACATGGATACTCATAAAAATTACATTACGCTCTATGTGTATCTCTGTAAGTACTGAACAGATTCCAAAACTTTTTTCACTGATAGTAAGCTACACTATTCTTTAGAATTATGGGCTAAAATTCATGCATGTAGCGCAAATAGTTCCTTTACAGGAACACTCAAAATAATTCTAATACATTACGCTCTATGGGCATCTCTTTAACTACAGAGCCGATTCTAAAACTTTTTCGCTAATAGAGAGCTGCACTATTCCTGATTAACATAGGCTGAAATTCATGCATATAGCATAAATATTTCTTTTAGAAGAACACTCAAAACAGTTCGCAAATACTGTCGCACCTGTCTCTATTCGCCAAATGCATGAAAAATATCTAAATTTAGTAATTCTGCATACTCTCTTATTTTAAATGAAGTTTACTACCATGCATTATACTTCATTTAAAATAAGTAAAAAGCAAATAATATTTAAATGCAGTTTCTTTAGTCGCAAACATATTTGTTATTCACACATGCTTCGCTTCTCTCGGGACCTAATTCTAAAGCCGACGCGGACGAAGTCGCGTGTAGCCGCTAGTTTTCAATAAATTTGAAAGGAAAATGAGTGAGTTATGAGCTACCAAAATCCCTCTCCCTATAAATAAATATTTTTTCATGCTTTAATTCATATTTCATATACCATTGAATTTAATGAGCTGATTCATGAAGCTTTTGAATACGTTACATTCCCCGGTTGCTTAGCAACGAAAGGGTTGAAAAATCGAAAATACGTACTATCCCGGCGGTTCGCCAAGACGAGCGATTTTTCGCCAAGATAAATGCCGGACACATGAAATTATTGATGGTTCCGAATACGATTGGCAACAGTTTTTGCCAGCATATTTTACGAAAAAATAATTTGGCAGGAATGACCGCCAGGATAATAAGTAAGTGATGCTCGTTGCATTTGCTATGGATAAGAGCATAGTACGTATGTGCAGCTTCGGATAAATTGAAAAGTGTATTTACGTATTATCCCGGCGGTCATTCCCGCCAAATTATTTTTTCGAAAAATTTAGGAAATATTGCCGGCAAACTGTTGCTAATCGTATTAGGAACCATCAATAATTTTATGTGTCCGGCGTTTATCTTGGCGAAAAATCGCCCCTCTTGGCGGACCGTCGGGATATTACGTAAGTACCTGAAAAAGTCTGCTTATAGACATATGGAGGAAAAACTGCAAAATATCTGCAGTAGCATTAAGAATCTAAGAATTTTAAAAACTCCTGTAAAATCATTTTTTTTTTTCGTAATATGTACTTTTATTTTCCCAAACTAAGAACTCTAAAAGTTAGCTTAGCTTTCATTTTATTGTAGAATTTAGCAGCTTAAGTGGCAGCCATAGACAAGGTCGTACTCAGAAAAGGATTTTGGAAGGAGGGGAGAGAGGGGGGGGGAGTCCAAACATTGGAAAGGCTGGCTTTTATGTTAAATTCTAATCGTAGGTGAATTTGACATCATTTTCATGTCACAAATTTCAAATTCCATCAAAAACTTAGTGAGGATAACGGGTTTTACCATTCTTTACCGTGCTTTACCGTAAAATTACTTCACTATAGTTTACTTTTACGACAGCCATGATAGCCAAAAACTTAACGGAACAATGAATGTGTTATGAAGATATTTCTATGTCTGTGATATCAACAATATTTTAAGATTATTTATATTTACCAAGGTGTTTGTTCTGCAGAATGAATGAGATTACACATCGTTCACGCTTTTAGGATATAAAGACAAATAAAACAGTGGTCCGCACCATTTGATTTTATCTTAGAACTTAAGCAAAAAAAAAAAAAAAAAAAAAAAAAAAAAACTAAAAAACCCCAAAATATCTTGCAGAAGTACTTAGGAAGCGAATAAATTTGTTTGTGAAACACTGTAACCAGGCTCGTTGCTAGTGCGTGTATAGGTTGTGCATCGCACAAAGGCGCCATGGTAAAGTGGGAGCCGAGACGACTGAAGAAGAGTTCAGCGAAAAATTTACATTTTTCGAAAAAAAACCCCGAAAAAACAAACATTTTTTGTTTAAGTTTATATTGCAGACACCTAGGAAAGTAGTAGTGCCTATAATGTTTTGGCAAGTTTAGGGCTTCATCTTTAGGTTTCATCTTACAAGTTCTTGTTTCGGGCCACATTAATGGCCAATTTTCACTTGCAAACAATGACCGAGACTGAACAAAAATTTCTATGGACTGCAGAATGCGAGGATGCGTTCAACGAACTCAAGATGGCCCTAACATCTTCGCCGATCCTGTCGTATCCTCACCCTGACAAGCCATTTATCCTGGACACAGATGCGAGTAAGGAGAGTGTTGGAGCAGTTTTGTCCCAGGAGATAGATGGCCAAGAACATGTCATTGCCTACTGGAGCAAATGCCTTTCGAAGGCAGAACGTAACTATTGCGTTACAAGGAAGGAACTTATGGCTATCGTCAAGGCCGTAGAACACTTCCATCATTACCTGTACGGCTGAAAGTTCCTGCTCTGAACGGACCATGCCTCTTTAACCTGGCTTCTAAATTTCAAGAATCCAGAGGGCCAAATAGCCAGGTGGATACAGCGATTACAAGAATATGACATCGAGATACGTAATCGGAAAGGGGCATCTCATGGAAATGAGATGTCGAGAAGGCCCTGCATTGACAGTTGTCGCTATTGCTCCAGAGTGGAGAAAAATTACCATCTGAAAAATCCTGTTGTCCGCCAAGTTACATCATCGGCACCATCTGAAGATCCCTGGAGTGACGAAAATGTTCGGGCGGAGCAATTAGCAGATAGCGACATCAAACCTGTTGTGGAATTTATGGAAAAGTCCGGCGATAAGCCCAGCTGGCAAGACGTCCGCTGGCAGACGAGGGCATCTTGCAGTGCGGCAACAAAACAGTACTAGGCTTTATGGAATTCGCTTCGCCTGAGAAATGGTGTCCTGTATCGTAAATAGGAGTCGGACGACGGCAAGATGCTCCGATGGTAGTTAGTACTCCCTCGTTCGAGGATTCCGAAGGTTCTAGAAGAGCTGCATAATGGCTTAACTGGGGGCCGTTTTGGCATAATGAAGACCCTGCAGAAAGTTTGCGAGCGCTTCTACTGGGCTAGGGCTCGAGGCGATGTCGAAAAGTGGTGTCAAGCTTGTGACGCCTGTGCCGTCCATAAAGGTCCGAAGAAACGAAGCCGTGGAAAACTACATCGTTACAACGTTGGAGCGCCTTTCGAGAGAATTGCCCTCGACATATTGGGACCTCTTCCGCGAACTTCAGATGGCAACAAATACATCCTAGTTGTCATTGACTATTTCTCTAAATGGCCCGAAGCATTTCCTATTCCCGATCAAGAAGCTACGACCGTAGCAGAGGTATTGGTGCAGGAATGGATTTCCAGGTATGGAATCCCTCTGCAACTCCATTCCGACCAAGGAATGAATTTTACCTCTGCAGTCTTTAAAGGACTATGCCAACTTCTCAGAATCGACAAAACCCAGACTACGCCTTTACACCCACAATCTGACGGCATGGTGGAGAGGTTCAATCGCACAATTTTGAACAACCTCTCACTTCTGGTCTCTAGGAATCAAGTGGACTGGGACAAGAAACTCCCCTTCTTTCTTCTAGCCTATAGGAGTGCCGTCCATGAGACTACCGGCTTCACACCTTCGCAGATGCTATTCGGAAGAGATCTTCGTCTTCCCGCCGATCTAGTGTTTGGACGCCCTCCAGATACGCCCCTAAAAATTTCTATTAATAAAACTCAGGCAATGATTTTTCGTAAAAAAATAACTGGTAAAAAGTTACAGACAAGAAATCCTATTTTTAAACTTTTGGGTCATACAATTAAACTAGTTAAAAATTTAAATTATTTAGGAATAGTATTTGATTATAAATTAAACTGGAACGAACATCTGGATAACATTCAATGCAAAACCTCAAACTTCATTAAAAACCTAGCATATGTATCTCACTTAAAATGGGGTGTAGAATTTAAAATATTAAAAATCTGGTATAGAACAGTACTTGAAAAACAGATAGATTATGCGGCAGTAGTCTGGTTTCCTTCACTAACACTCACTATGAGAGAAAAGCTTATTCGAATACAAAGGCAAATAGTATTACAACTTACAAAGGCATTCAAACGCACCTCTACAATAGCCCTTAATGCTTTAACAGGTATCCCTTCAATTATTATCACTATAGAGTCCAGTTTGAAAAAATATTGCATTTTAAAGGAAAATAAACCGGTCATTATAAATAATACACCACTTTTACCTAATAATTTTGAGTGTGCTTTAAATAAATTACCCACTCACTTGTTTTCAGAAATTAAGAATTTAAAAATTGATAAAAAAATTAAACAAAGTAAGCAAAATGAATATTTGGAGATATATACTGATGGATCACATATGGAGGTGGGGACAGCCTATGCTTTCACAGCTAAAAAAGATAATAGATATATTTTTGATTTTAATGAAAGATTACGCAATAGAAATATAATTTATCAGGCCGAACAATTGGCAATTTCGAAGGCAATTCAATGGACAATAGCAAATAATTATAATAAAGTGATAATTTATACAGATAACAAATCAACCGTTGAAGCCTATAAATCTCCATTGCCCTCAACTTCTATAATGTGCAGTAGTCTAGAACTCATAATCGCCAATAGTCATATAGAATTTGTAATTGCCTGGGTTAGGGCTCATGTCGTGGTCGAAGGAAATGAAAGAGCAGACCAGCTTGCTAAAGAGCCATTACTTCACGATCATAATAATGTAAATGTCAATATTCCATATCCTACTTCATACATAGATTTACTTATTAAACAGGAAATTATAAATACCTGGCAAGATGAATGGATTAATTCAAGTAATGGTCGCTACACATATAATTTTATTAAAACTGTGAAATTTTCCCAAACAATCATTCATCCTGTCATTGTTCCTTTTCTGACTGGAGTAGTAAGCGCAGGTGCTGGTGCGGCGGAAGTGACGTCATCAAGGGGGCGTGGCTATGACGTCATAGGGGGCATGGCCGGAAGTGACGTCACGAGTGGAGTTGAGTTGTTTTCCTCCTGCTGGTTGAGTTGAGTTGTTTTCTTCCTGCTGGTTGAGTGGTTTTCCTCCTGCTGTTTGAGTTGTTTTGCTGGATGTTGAGTTGTTTACTTCCTGGACGGGATTTCTGCTATTAGTTTCGTTTTCTTTTCGTGAAAGGTTACGAGGGTATTTTTTACAGGGTGGCAACACCGATTTTCTTTTTGGAACTGAATTTAATGAATTTATTTAATTTATGAATTTTAGTTAATTTTATTTAATTAATATTAGTACTGCCATCTATTACTCAATTTTAGAATTAATTTATGGACTTGGATTTATTTTAAAAATTATTATTTTTTTTTTCCCTCACTTGCCGGCATTGAGTTTCGAACCCCAGACCTTTCGGTTCGGAGTCCGAAGCTTTACCGATGAGGCTATTGGGCCTTGAGTTACTACCGCTAAAGTTTGAAATGTATTCTAGTTTCGTTAAGGGACTTTGAAATTTTTTCTGCACTTGTAACTTTGGCATGGTTGCTTTTAATGAATTTTAATTAATTTGATTTAATTATTAATTAATTGGTTTTAGTGCTGCCATCTATTACTGAATTTTAGCATTAATTTGTTTCGGTATCGGACTTAGAGAAAAATTTCCGCAGAATCCTTGGTCCGAATCGTAATTTTGGGATGGTTGCTTTTAATGAATTTTAGTTAATTTGATTTAATTATTAATTAATTTTAGCACCACCATCTGTTATTGAATTTTAGAATTAACTTGTTTCGGTATGGGACTTGTAAATTTTGGATGGTTTGGATTGCTGATAGCACCACGTGACAATCTTTATTTAGTACAATTAATTAAAGGTATTTAATTAATGAATTAACCAGTTTGAATTATTATTATTAATGCAACACCGAAGTATTTACTATCGAATGTAATGTACGTGTTTAATATTTATCGAAAAGAAAATCGCTATGTCCGAAGTAACCACGTGTTTTTTGTATTGCATCATCTGCTTGCTGTAACGCGTTATCAACATGACGGTACGAAACACCTCCAGGGGAGTGGATCTGTTGACGTCACTGTTTGCTCGGAGGCGTGGCTACGGACTGCGCTGGCCAATCGCGGAGGGGATTTTGTTAGACGGAAGGGTTGAGCTGGATTTCTTGTAATATTTGGAGTGAATGGCAACACGGATTGTTCGGATTGTTTCGCTGTCAACTTTTGGCAACACCCTGTGTGTATCAGTTGCTCGTATTTATTTGGTGTGTGTTAGTGCGATATCATTCAACTTCGGAGTGTTTCCGAATCCAATAGTTTTTTCTTCGTTTTTACCATTGATTATTTTCTTTAATCATCAGAAAAATGAAACGTACTATGCATTTTTCAACGGAAGGAAATGTTTGTAAAAAAGCAGCAAGCGACATTCCTAATGATGGGGTAACAATGGCAGACGGACTCAATCTTATGATTCACGAAAACGTGTTTAATTCTCCAGATGAAATTTTTCATAGACTGGAAAAGGAAATCGCTTATCAACCGCCAGAACAATGTCAAGTGTTTATAAAAAATAAAGCCTATCATATTGCCAGAAAGATTGCTGCTTTTGGGGATCCTGATGTGTCTTACACTTTTTCAGGGCTCACGTTAAAAAGCGAGCCTTGGTCACCTCTTCTTCAAGAACTCAAAGAAGGTGTAGAGAAAGTGACTGGACTGCAATGTAACTTTGTTCTCGTGAATCGTTACGAGAATGGAAATGACTGCATTGGACAACATAAAGACGATGAATCAGATTTACAGGAAAATTACTCCATATGTTCTCTTAGTTTTGGAGAAACACGTACTATGGTGTTTAAGAGACCCAAGTATTCTACTAAAAGGATCGAATTAAAGTCAAACACGCTCTTAACCATGAACCCTCCCACGAACCAAACATGGACCCATGGAATTCCGAGACAGAAAAATAGAACGGGTGTGCGTGTGAGCCTGACTTTTAGAAAGATGAAAACAATCCAATCACAAGACAAGCGAAAAAGAATAGATACTGCAAGTGTAGAAGACGTAATCAAGAAGAGCAGGATAGACAAGCCTAATGTAAGAACCTAATTTCTGTTTATGAAAATTACTTTCATTTTTTAACATGTCTGAAACATAACTTTATACTTATTGTTTCTTTTATTTTTCTTCAGAGTTTGGTGTTTTTGGAAGACGAAATACCTGACGGAATGATCCACATAGGAGATTTGGTGTTTGTGTATCCTAGCATGTTTAAAGGAGCTGTAGAAGTACACATAAGACGATTTACAAAGTATGGAAAGAAATTCTATCCGTCCAAGGAAGGCATAACCTTTCATCCTGGATGGATTGATCTCATAATACACAGAACTACTTTACCGCATACTTCCGAGGATCTAACAGCTTTATCCAAGGCTACTATGCATCAAATAACGTTCGACAGTGCTGACTTTGAGAATTTTACGTTTACTGCGAACAAAACATCTGAAAATGGTAAGACTTTTAGTAAACAGATTACTTTATCTTCCCAGCAATGGACTGAAATGAACGATAAGCACAACTTTATCTCTGCAGCTACTTTGGATAATATTTACAGTTCTATGGACTTTTTAAATGCTTATAAGGTTTTTGACGAAAGGCATATCGAAGAGGATTTACCCGCTTCTTTAGATGTGAGTTTAGCTACACGATATCTTTTAGAGATTCTGCGAGATTCGGTGCTCGCCTGTATAAAAGACAACGGTGATTTAAAAGATGCGGCTTTGTTAGCTGAAGAGCTATGGGCTCATAAAGTTGAAACATTCGACTCGGTAGCAATGACGCTCGATGTGCATGAAATTGCTGATAGGTTTTATTTCAGAATATGGGAACCTAAAGATAATTTATTACTGATTAAACCTGCAATGTATATTACTGTTAAATTTTTAAAGGATGTACGATTGCAAGATGTGTTGAGAGAGGTGCGGGGTATACTTTGTCCACCAGACACCCTTGAATACTATGAATTTTTAGAGTAAATCATCTTTTGTATAGTGTTGTGCTTGTTATATATAGACTTTAATAAAAAAATATTTATCTGTATACTTTTTTGTGTGTGTGTGTTTTATTTTTAATGCTTTTTTTCTGAGAAATATCTCTCTCTCTATATATATATATATGTATTCTTTTTCGTTAAATAAAAAAGAAAAGAAACAATGCGTTATCAGGTTGGTTAATATTTTTGGTTGCTATATAAATAGAGGAAAAATTATTTTTAATCATTTCATTATTAACGCTCGGTTTGATCAGAACATTTGCTGCAATGGATGCGTTGACTCAAACATATAGGAAACCTGAACTACCTGCGAGCTTTAGTGGCATCAGTGCTTTACAACGTGTTTTAAAAGGTAGCGTAAAAAACAAAGACATAAAGAAATGGTTACAGACGAAGGACTCGTATACATTACACAAACCATTGAGACATAAATTCACTAAGAACAGGGTGATTGTTGGAGGTTTAAACGAACAGTTTCAAGCTGATTTAGCCGACATGCAATCCTTGGCCTCTTTCAACGACAATTACAAGTACATTCTCACTTGTATCGATATTCTAAGTAAATATGCATTTGCAATAGCCCTGAAAGATAAAAAGTCTCAAACGATTGTGGACGCCTTTAAAAAAATATTTTCGGAGCGCAAACCCCAGTCATTACAGACAGATGCCGGTACAGAATTCACGAACAGACTTGTACAAAATTTCTTAAAAAAGGAAAATGTGCACTTTTTTACAACCCATAATTCTACCAAAGCCTCAGTTGTTGAGAGATTTAATCGAACTCTTAAAACGAAAATGTACAAGTACTTTACTGAAATGAATACAAAACGTTACATCGACGTACTCGATAAGCTGATACACAGTTACAATCACACATGGCATCGCAGTATTAAAACAGAACCAGCCTCAGTAAACATAAACAACCAGGATCAAGTATGGCGAACCCTTTACGAAAATTCTTCCTTTCATCCTCTTAGACCCCATTTTAAAATAGGAGACACGGTCCGTATAAGCAAATCGAAAATGCGTTTTGAAAAAGGTTACGAGCAAAACTGGACCCGAGAAATTTTTACTATTCATAAAATTATAAAGCGAAACCCTGCCGTGTATCAGTTAAAAGATTTGACGGGAGAAATAATCGAAGGTACATTTTACAAAGAAGAACTTCAGAAAATAACAGATTCTGGGTATTATCCGGTCGAAAAAGTACTCAAAACGAGAAAGCGCAATGGCAAAACAGAATACTTTGTTAAATTTCAAGGTTATCCAGAAAAGTTCAACGATTGGGTAACCGATGTAAAACGGATATAAATAGGAACGCAGCATTACATTAGTGAACACTTACAGAGATGTCTTTCTACGTGACGCTCATCAGCGATAGCTCCATGCAATATTTTGAAAACAATCGCACATCCCAGTTTACAACTCAGTTACCATCGCCTATTGATTTGAATGGAGAATGGGAACTAGGTCTCGTCAACATTATCTATCCTCATAGTTGGTACAACGTGACATCCGCTAACAACTTATTCGGCTTTGATTTGGGCGATGGAAAAGAAAACGGCAGAAGAATTCCCCCTGGTTGTTATGAAACTGTGCCCGATTTGTTAAAAGCTATGACTTTGTCTTCTCATAAAAATAAAATTGAATTTTCTTACCATGCCGTCACGAAAAGAGTGACGATTAAAACGAAGGAGGGTTGTAATGTAATACTTCACGAGGGAATTGCTGAACTTTTAGGTTTTCACCCAGGAGTCTACAGCGGGGTGGTTCAAAGTCCTTTTGTGGCAGATCCTAACGCAAGTTTCCCTTTCATGTATGTGTACTGCGATCTCGTAGAGCCCCAAGTCGTAGGCGATATACATGCACCTCTCTTAAAAATTGTGAAGGTAGAAGGAAAAGACGGTGAAGTCATCAACGTTCATTACACGCGTCCTTTCTACTTACCTGTTATACGACAGCATTTTCAGACAATACGAATTGACCTGCGTTTACATTCGGGACAGTTAGTACCTTTCGAAAGAGGCAAAGTAATACTCGTGCTACATTTCCGTCAACGACAAATCCTATAAAAGGGGGTATACCCGTTAAAGAAACGTCATTTTTATTGTGTGTGCCTTATAAGCAGTATCAAAATGTTGGTGCCTTATACGTGTTGTACGCAAAAATTTGAAGATTATTATACGGCGCAAGCTGGGCATGGCTTGCCTTATTATCAAGGAACAGTTTTGCAGAAAGGATATGGAATAGGTGGGTTTTTTTGCCAAGCTTTTTCGCAGTGCCTTACCGTTTTTAAAAAGCGGGGCGAAAGCCGTAGGAAAAGAAGCTTTACGAACAGGAGCAATGGTTGCCAATGATGTGTTGTCTGGTGAAAATTTGAAAACTTCCCTGAAAACAAGAAGTAAAGAAGCGGGTAAAACGCTGGCTAGAAAAGCTGTGAAAAAAGCCGACGAGATGATTGGTCACGGAAAGTTTAAAAGGAAGCGCAAAACACCAAGAAGTATCATTCGCTCTAAAGCCAGAAAGGTGCAAGGACGTGATATTTTTGATCCGTGATGGCTTTTCTTTTAAAAGATTCTCCAGAATGCGCCAAGTCTGAATTGGAATTGTTCACCTTGCCGCCTACTCAAACAGTCATAGAAAAAGGTCAATGGGTTGAATTTCATCCACTCTCCAGCGTATCCTCTGGAAGCCCCGTAGAATTTAATATTTCAGGAAGCGGAGAAGAGTATTTGGATTTATCGCAGACTCAACTGTATGTGAAAGTCAAAATTTTGAAAGCTGACGGTAATCCTCTCGCAAAAGACAGTAAAGTGGGACCCGTCAACCTATTTCTGCATTCGATGTTTTCGCAAGTAGACATTAGTCTAAACGAAAGACTCGTTTCATCGAGTGATAACACGTACCCTTATCGAGCCATGATTGAAACATTACTCAATCACGGTTACGATGCTAAAACTTCTCAGCTCTCGTCGGAATTATTCTTCAAAGATACGGCAGGTCGCATGAATGTGTACGATACGACTGATAAGATTCCTAACGAAGGATTTAACAAACGGGCAGAAATGTTCGCGCTCAGTAAATCAGTCGATATGATCGGCCGTTTGCATTTGGATATGTTTCATCAAGAAAGACTTCTTCTGAACATGGTGGATATGAAAATTAAACTCATACGGAGTAAACCTGAATTTTGCCTGTTGGGTGACGGTCAGTTTAAAGTCGACTTAGAGTACGCTTCGCTATTTGTGAGAAAAGTGAGAGTTTCCCCAGGCGTCATGCTGGGACATGCCAAAAGTTTAGAGAAAACTGCTGCAAAGTATCCAATCAATCGAGTTGTTTGTAAAACGTACTCTGTTCCAACAGGAAACATGAGCTTTGTTCAGGATAATATTTTTAACGGACAAATGCCTAATCGTCTCGTCATCGCCTGTGTTGATAATGACGCATTTAACGGCAACTACCAAAAATCACCTTTTGATTTTAAACATTGTAATATTAATTTTATCGGAGCCTATGTGGATGGACAACCTATCCCCCACAATCCCCTTCAACCTAATTTTTCTAACAACCACTTTGTTAGAGCCTACCAGAACTTATTTACAAATGCGGGGGACAGAGGTTTATACCTTTCAAGATCAGATTTTTCGGAAGGTTATTCTTTATTCCGCTTTGATTTATCGCCTGATCTGTGCGACGGTTCTCATTTAAACCTAATACGTCACAGTAATTTACGATTAGAAGTAAAATTTGCCACCCCCTTGGCACAAACCTTTTCGTTATTAGTGTATGCTGAGTTTGAAAATTTGATAGAAATCAACAAAGCCCGAAATATCCTGTACGATTTTGGAAACTGATGAATTCGTCACAAATACACAGAATTCTATTGAGGGATCCTTATACCTCAAGATACTATGGTGGTGTTTTTCCTTCGGATAAGATACCCGTTATTCGAAACTTTCCTTCGGCAATGGTGATCAATACAGATAAACATTACGAAAGAGGTACTCATTGGTTAGGCATCTTTATGCCAGACGAAAAGAGTCTTGAATTCTTCGATTCCTACGGAATGCCTCCAGAAACGTATGGTGAAGATATCATACAGTTTGTGAAACAATATCAGCATGTTTACTGGAATCAAGTTCAACTTCAAAGTTTAACATCTAATGTGTGTGGACATTACTGTATTTATTTCATTGTAAAACGGTCTCAAGGCTTATGTATGTCACTTATTTTGTCTGAACTAGCTGGAAAAAAGAATGATTTTCAAATGTTTCAGTTTGTTAAGAAACGATATGGTGTAACTACGATTTTTAAACATTAATAAAGATAATTTATTTTATAAAAAGTCTCATTTCTTTCTGTGTGTGTGTGTGTGTGTGTGTGTGTGTACATTATTTGGAATATATATATATATATATTATTATTATTTTTTTTTTTTTTTGTCTTGTAAAAAAGAGTATAAAAGCCGAAAGTTAATTTTAAAAATTTCATTTCAAGAATGGAACTCATAAAGTTAGTTCATCCGAGCACTTGTCTCCTGTCTGGACCAACAGGGTCCGGAAAAACGGTGTTTGTTAAAAAACTAATAGAACACAAAATGTTTGAACCTATGCCGACCAATATCGTTTACTGTTATGGAAGTTATCAGCGACTTTTTAATTCCATGAAAGGTGTTCGTTTTGAAGAAGGACTACCTTCCGACCTTAATACTTTGCAAAATGCCCTCATTATTATTGACGATCTCATGACTGAATTAGCGGGCGATATGCGATTAAGCAATCTTTTTACGAAAGGAAGTCATCACCGAAATCTGTCTGTCATTTTTATCACCCAAAATCTTTTTCAGCAGGGTAAACAAATGCGTAATGTTCATTTAAATTCTCATTACTTAGTTCTATATAAAAATCCCAGAGACAAAAGCCAAGTGATGCATTTGGCGAGACAAATACTACCTGGTAAAACTAAGAGTTTTCAAGAAATCTTTCAAGACGCAACAAGTCCTGCTTATGGGTATCTATTCATAGACTTGCGTCCCGAGACAGACGAGCGTTTGCGCATGCGCACGGGTATATTCCCCCAAGATAAACACTATGTGTATGAGCCACGATAGTCATTTGCTTATCAGATTTGGTGCGAGTAACATGTCCTCCGCAGTTATAGAATTCGAGGGGTTCCAACTGGAACCCGACATTTTCATCGTGAAAGAATTGGCTTTCTACGACGTCGATCACGGCTATCATGGTCGGTGGACATTTCTTCCTCCCTCTTCTTGGGAATATTTATCGAAAAAACATAAAAAAACATTCTCGTGGTTAACTCATCATTGTCATCGACTCGCCTGGGACAGTGGTAACCTACCCTATGTTAATCTGAATGATATTTTAACATTTTTGTTTTCTACCTATTCTAATATTTATGTCAAAGGCTTAGAAAAAACCAAGTTTTTTGAAAAGCTGTCTGGACGTAAAATTGTGGATCTGAATGCTTTGAAGTGTCCTAAAATTCAAACGCTCAATCATGTAGCACTGGACTGCCCTGATCATCCATCTTATTATCACCACTGTGCTTTAGCAAAAGCAGCGGCTTATGGGGCCTATATAAAGGAAAATAGCACTTGCGCCAGTCATTATTCGTCGGGAGGATGTCAAGCGTAGAACACCTCAAGCTTTTAGGCAAGTCTAAAAGTAAAGCAGCTTTGTTACGTAAATGTCCCAACAGTCTGATCAAATGTGTTTGTGAATGTGCTCTTAATCTTTTAAGAGGAAACGTGCCCATATCCAAACGACAGAAAAATAAACTTTCAACCTATAAAAGGACTTTGCGACGCCTGGCAGATAAGAAAATACCTTTGTTCAAAAAAAGACGCCTTCTCGTGCAAAAGGGAGACGGTTTTTTATCCATTCTGATCCCTGCTGCTGTCAGTCTTTTATCAACCATCATCCATGGAACACGCTAAGAAATACGCTCTCGTACCAGTAGATCGTATGCACCAATTTGAAGAAGAACATTTGAGCGAATTGGATACACAGATTCGGCATATCTTGAAAAGTAAAATGAATGAAAATGAAAAAGCTAAATTATATATTCAAGCACTACAGAAATTTGTTACGTTTCCAAGCGTCAATGCTGTAAAGCCAGCAAAAGAAGAAGAAGAAAATACTCGCGAGAGTAAATTTGATATAGAAAGGGATGTGTTGGAAAAAGTTCCGTCGAAATATAAAAAAATGGCTCAGAATATACTAAACTTTTTAGAACAGAACAAAATTTCGTGGACTCCAAATAAAGAACACTCAGGTTAGAAAAAGGCGTCATCCCTGGTTCTGACATAGTCGAACTCATCAATTTTCTCTTAAGAAACAGAATGAAAAGACCCGCGGCATTTGATCAGTTTCAAGAGGTACTGAACACCGTACACTTTCCCCCAGAATTTGTGAAAAATAGTTATTTAACGGGTGCCAAGAAAATTTATGCAAGGCCAAAAGTTACTAAAAGAAGAGTGCCTAATACTGTTAAAGAAAAAATATTTACCAACAACTGGTTAACATTGTAATATATATTTGTACTTTTCATAAGGTGAATAAAATATTGACTTTCATCAAAACTGAAATAGTTTCTTTTTTTCCTTTTCTTAAAAAAATGAGTATGTTCACATAAACATTAAAAAAAATATAGTTTAGAAAAACAAAATTCTTTGTAAAATAAATAATCTTTGTTTTAAATAACGGTCCAATAAAAATTAAACAGAGAAAAAAATAAATAATTAAGTGAAAAAGAAAATAGTCTTTAAAACTGTGCAAAGAAGCTGTAAACCATTTCAAAACTTTTTCAACTTTTTCAAAAACGTTTCAACTTTTTCCTATCTATTTGTATATTATTAAGTGTGTGTACGTATGTGTGTTTGGGAAAATGTATGCATTTAACTGTATGTAGATGAAGATGCCTTAGGCGTGTGTTAAAATCTGCAAAGTATGCGCAGGTATACTTTATATGAATTTTTTAGACCTGTGATACCTGTATGTATTCATGCAGTTTTGTATGCGTTTATTATATTTAGGTGAAAAATCAGTACTTAATTGGATATATTTCAATGTTGCATTAATAATAATACATTAAACAAGTGAAACCTAATCTTGGTACCACGTGGGGGGGGATGTATGAAGTCGAGTAACGCTGAGATTCAATCGCGTTTATTAATTAGTGAAATATCTTTAATTAATTCTGCGAAGGAAGATTGTCACGTGGTGCTATCAGCAATCCAAACCATCCAAAATTTACAAGTCCCATACCGAAACAAGTTAATTCTAAAATTCAATAACAGATGGTGGTGCTAAAATTAATTAATAATTAAATCAAATTAACTAAAATTCATTAAAAGCAACCATCCCAAAATTACGATTCGGACCAAGGATTCTGCGGAAATTTTTCTCTAAGTCCGATACCGAAACAAATTAATGCTAAAATTCAGTAATAGATGGCAGCACTAAAACCAATTAATTAATAATTAAATCAAATTAATTAAAATTCATTAAAAGCAACCATGCCAAAGTTACAAGTGCAGAAAAAATTTCAAAGTCCCTTAACGAAACTAGAATACATTTCAAACTTTAGCGGTAGTAACTCAAGGCCCAATAGCCTCATCGGTAAAGCTTCGGACTCCGAACCGAAAGGTCTGGGGTTCGAAACTCAATGCCGGCAAGTGAGGGAAAAAAAAATAATAATTTTTAAAAATAAATCCAAGTCCATAAATTAATTCTAAAATTGAGTAATAGATGGCAGCACTAATATTAATTAAATAAAATTAACTAAAATTCATAAATTAAATAAATTCATTAAATTCAGTTCCAAATCTAAGTCCCAAGCTAAAAAGGTTAGTTCCTAAACATAACACTAGATGCAGCACTGAAATTCAAAAAACCCGTTGCCATTCCTAAAAGAAAATCGGTGTTGCCACCCTGTAAAAAATACCCTCGTAACCTTTCACGAAAAGAAAACGAAACTAATAGCAGAAATCCCGTCCAGGAAGTAAACAACTCAACATCCAGCAAAACAACTCAACCAGCAGGAGGAAAACCACTCAACCAGCAGGAGGAAAACCAACTCAACCAGCAGGAGGAAAACAACTCAACTCAACCAGCAGGAGGAAAACAACTCAACTCCACTCGTGACGTCACTTCCGGCCACGCCCCCTATGACGTCATAGCCACGCCCCCTTGATGACGTCACTTCCGCCGCACCAGCACCTGCGCTTACTACTGACTGGCAACGGTTATTTTCCGATTTATATGTATAAGATTGAAAAACTGGATAATGATCTATGTATATGCGGCCGTCAGGGTCACCCATTGCACTATATTTTTGAAAACTGTCCCATAATGCCACATCACTTCAGATCTAATAATAGTATGGATATATATCAACAATTTTTATTTTTAACGCAATGTAAAAACTACTTACGGCAAATATGTCTTATTTACGCTGAATTGCAGAGGCTATATTTAGAATATCTTAGATGAAAAATTTACCATAACAGTACTAGTGTGATGCGCAATATGTGGATGAACTTACTTATATTTATGGGATGTTGCTATTTTATGTTATATGAAGGCTTCAATGTTTATATGAAGGTGCCTGTATTGCATTGCGAATATATGTGTATATATGTGAATATGTGTGTGCATGTGTATGTGTATATATGTATACATATTGTTGTTTTTGTTTTTAATGTATTTGAAGTTGTATGTTTAGATTGCAATTTGTATCCTCACACAGCATTATAATAGTATTGGAAAATATGGATGTGTATATTTGTATATGTATGTATATAGGGGTTTGATAATTTATGATGCACAAATATTAGTTTAAAAATTTAAATGTGTTGTAGTGTCGCGCTTGGCTTTAATTTCCCGCTGATAGTTCCTCCTCCTCTGGCTGTGACGGCGCGGTTTTAGGTCTCCTCCGGGGGGTTCTTAGTTAAAAACCGCTTTCGCGGTCGGCTCCCCCGGTGGATGCTCCCTTCATATACGCCTTCATCGCCAGAGGAGTACATGGAAAATCTCCGGGCACGGTTTGAAGACGTGCATCATTTTGCTCGGGAGCGGATCAACCTGAAACACGGAGAAGATGAAGACTCGCTACGACACAAAGGCTACGGGACACGAGTTCAACGTAGGTGACAAAGTTTGGCTATGGAATCGTACTCTACGGAAAGGCCTGTCTGCCAAGCTGCAATTGCCGTGGTACGGTCCATACACAGTCCTAAACCGGCTGAATGACGTCATCGTACGGATTCGTAAGTCACCTAACTCGAAGCCAAGAGTTGTACATTACGATCGGGTAGCCATTTACCGCGGTTGTAATTAATTAAATGAATATTGGACCATGGTCACTGTGGCGTAATCCTTCCTTTCTTTCATCTCCCATTTATTTCCTATCTCTCTCTTCTCTTCCTTTCTCTGAACTCTCTTTTACTCATCACTTACGCCATGTTTGGTGTACATGATTGTAATATATTGGTTTTTATTATGTTTATTACTTATTAGTGTGTAATTATTTATTATTTTGTTATTTATTTATTAGTGTGTATTTGCTTATTGTGTTTATTGTTTACTTAATTATTTTGTTAAGATCCTGTTAATGGTTATACACT
>JAWZYV010017798.1:0-64106 GCA_038373885.1 Cheiracanthium punctorium
CCGGAAGAGTGTAAAAAACGTAAGCAATGTTTTTTAAAGTACATTAAAAAAATTTTCTAAGAAAGTGAGCCCCGACTTCGCAATCATTAAAATGAAAACGAAATTTTCTGTTCAAGAAGATCATCAACAATGTAAGCTCTGTTTTGCTTCACATTATCATCCACGAAAAGGAAGTCCAATCCTGTGGCATCCCGAAAAAGCCTCAGACAGTCTTCAAAGACCTCATTCACACACTGCTGTGCGATGATACATCCCAAATAAAAGTCGTGCACTGATGTACGACTGACCAGTAGGATGCCGCCCTAGACAAGGATTCCTCTGCCACAAATTGGTCAGTTTCCCATTCTTTGGAGAAATGATATGAAGCTCCATGTTCTCTGCGCATGAAGACTAGCCGATAATCACTCTGTGTACCGAATCTTGATGTACCAGTAAAAAGAGCACATCTCCATTCTTGATGTGTCCAAGAATAGCGTGTTCGGCTTCACGACAAACGGGCTGTCGTGCGCCTTACGCTCATAAGGAGACATACCACTGGAAGCTGAGCATAAAGGGACTTCTTTGCAAGATGTCTGTGTACACTTTCATTCCACAATCTGGATGCCAATTTTGGAGATATTTGCAACCTCATGATGTCGCTCTCCTTGTGATAACCCACCTTCAAGCTTTCAAACTCTCGATCATCTAAAACGATTTTGAGAACTCATTCTCTCTACTAACAGTCAAACTTGAGGGTTTTAACACAATATTCGCAATAATGCAATCAGAAATCCCGGATTCTTAAACATTCGTGTTCAGCGTCGGGATACAAAACTAACGCATAACACCCTTTATTAAGAATTGGGGGCATTCCTTGTGCTATCCGTTACTCAAAGTATATAATACAAGTTTTATCAGTTTCATTGGAGGCAGTTCTGAATTATCGCGAAAAATATGCTTTTAACTCTTTTCAACTATTCTGAACTAATTGGGACCGAACACTGTTCGGTTTAGTTGGATTTCGGAATAGGCGGATTTTATTAATAATATTAGCGTATTGGCTTGGTAAGGCGTAAATTAAAAGTGGGGATTGCATAAATGGAGCCGACATGTACTGTAAGTAACCAACTTTTATTCTAATCTACGGTTTTTTATGAACATCTTTTTAATTTCTGCTGTTTTTAAGTTAAAAAAAATCGGTATTTTTTTCTGATCTCTGTTCGGAATAGCTGGGCTTGGAATGATGGGACTCGACTATAATAAGAAAGATAAATCTTGCCTGACACATCGATAAAAAAACTTTTCCAGGACGATATTAACACAGCTACGTAAACCATTAATACAGCTACGTAATGAACAGGTAACTCATTCGCTCCTGCCTTTACAATGACTCTGCAGAAAAAATTTCCCTTCTGTGCAGTGTTGTTTTACAGAATTGGCCTTTGAATGTTCCCACTGCACAAACTAAGTCTGTATTTTGTGCAAAAGAATTGTGTGTACATATATGTAACATACCTTGTGTATATATAACGTATAAATCCGGGAAGTTCCGCTGGAGGTTGAGCAATGAAGGTTCTACCCTTTGGCTCGGGCTATCGGTGTTATTCGAATTAAATAAATATACTGATATAAATCACATAATTTTATTACGCAACTTATTTATAGTCTCTCCAGGCAAGGGAGGCCACGTGAAAGCTAGATCCCTAAGAGTGCGTGATCTTATATACCTTGAGGTCCTGTCACATGACCGATTCAATCGACATTTAGTGCTTAATAGAATTGTCTGGGCTGTAGAATCCCAGGTCTACTTATGATTTTTAGGTGCCATTCAAACTGGTTCCTTTCGGACCGCCTAAAAATTGCAAGGGAAAGTCTATTAATTGCAGGTCTGCGCTTTTAGATCACGATTCCTTTGTTCTTTGAAATAAAGTGCGTATAGAGAAATATGAAAATAATAAATTCTTATAGATTTTTGATTTTTTTATATAATGCATGTAATATTTTAAGGGATGTTTGTATAAAAATTTATTTTCTAATACTTCGCGTTTCAAGTTTCAGTTGTCAAATCGTTACTTTCACTGTAAGTGGGTTTTCTCCCCATTACACGGAATTTTTAGCACCTTTCTCGGCTCTCCACCCAAGCCTCATCTTCGGTGAGAAGTTGGAATTTACATTTATTGTTGCTTTGTAATCAGCCAACTGAACTGACATGTCTCTTCTCAGATGATAACGTCGTCAAGTATGTTTCTCTCCTGCCAAAAGGACTCTGGCATTCGCATTTTTGAACGACTGCCTTGAAGATGCGTAATTTAGCCGTTTGTCCGTTCCTATTGTATTTTCGTCTGTCTTGTATTTTTATTATGCTTGCTTTTTTGAACTGTGAATAAAATAAGTTTTATCCAGCGAACCTCGTTAATATTCAAGTGTTTCGGGAATGCTACACACACACGCACATGTGATGCCATTCTATCCTGCCAATGCCAATGCACTACATAATTCGTCTTAGCGCACAAGATGTCAGACTTCCCAAGAGATGCCGCCACTTGCAAGCGTCATCAGTTTCCATGGCAACGAGGCTAGGGAAATCGCCGTTCTGCTTTTCGCGCCAGAGAGTGAGAAGAGTGAATAGATGTACTTAAGACGCAGACGAAATTCCACGCTTGATGATAGATGTTCCAAAGAACTTACTCATTTTTTTAAAACTTCTCTTCTAACATGTAAATAAGTTGTCTAATTTGTATTGTGTTTAACCTAGACCTTCATTAAATATTAATTGTTCTATGCTGGAGTATCATTTTCCACACACACACACATATATATATATTCATTCATTTTTATAACTTAACCATTCTAAACTTGACTAAATGCACTGCAAATCATCTAATAAATCGCTTTTCAGAAGAAATTTAATAACTACTGGGGAAATTATGAAGCATAATAAATTTATAATCTTATTTCATCCCTGACGAATTAGCAGATTATAAAAAATGTGACTGTCGAGCAGTTTTAATTTGCTCCCACATCAATATACAGGGGTTTATCAGTCTCATGAATTGCTTCCAAATGACCGAGCATGGTAATTAGGAGTCTGAGTTACCCATTTTATTTTAAAGAAGACTCGATGATAAATAACTTTAAGAAAAAAATCCCGCTATCTGTGGTTTGCAGGAGGATACAGGCCGAGGTTATGAATGTTCATTTTTGATTCATATCATTATTTCTTTCCATTTTTTTTAAGTCTTTGGTCTCTATACTCATACTACTTTCCATGATTTTATCAAACTATAGATGTCAATTTATCGTAAATATTTTTTTTGAAAAATGTATGCCAAAATAATAATAATAATAATATTTCGTCGTAAAGATTATGAATCAGAATCACATTATTAGTAGTCTTCCATCTTCACCCGAGAAGACGGGTTGTAAAATTATTATACGGACCTTATCTTCGTAAACTCATGAACTCGTGCCGCTGGTTTCGTGCAAAAACTGGAAAAACTTTGAACGAGTGAGATTAGTGGTCCAAGTTTCTTTCGAGTTTAAAAATTAGTTTATTCAATTTCGTTTAGAGATTGCAATGCGGCACCAATTTCGATCCGGCCCAAAACCCATCAATCCGGTCGGATCCGGACGAATTGGCCACATGAAATATGATTTCTCTTACGTTTTAAAATTAACTGTATAAAAGATGCTTAAGTGGGTGTATTATAAAGTTTATAAAGAAGACAGTTTATTTCTTAGGAAATCAACTTATTATGAACTCTATTATAACCAAGCAACAATTACGAATAAACTGACCAATGAAAATCTAGTATCCAGAAGAACTAGTTAAATTTTAATCTTTATATTACATAATAGAAGACTAGATGTAGTTTATTATATATTTTAATTTATATAATAATAATAATAATAATATTGCAATCAAATATAATATCAAAAATTTATTTGTAATGAAAACAAAACCATGAGTATGAGGGAAATAGTATTTTCGTTATTATTACTATATAATAGTATACTTATTTTTATATTTAATTATAAATATTACACATTTTTATAAATATAATATTTAGTATACTAGTTTAAGTCCAGTCTTAATAAAGTTCATAGATGGCATCAATGAAAATTATCTTTTAACTTACATAACATTATGTAAGTTTCTTTATTACCTAAATATAACTTAATGAGTTCACAATAAACATGTAATTGCGTCACGCTAAGTAGTCTTATAGTAATGATGACAGTTATCGTATATCAGTTTAATGAATCGCACAACTATCAAAACATCGAGTATTTTTTACCCTCCGCTAAAGAGGGTAATAGTTTTGGGCAGACAAAAAAAGTCGTGGATGATAATTGATAGTAAATAAAATCTTACAGATCTCACGGAAATTTGAAACACACCAAGATCCGACACATGATTGGAATAATGGATACTTGAAAAATTTCAAAGTAACTTTCAAAGAGTCTATTGTGGTCAGTTTTTCCATGCCGTCTGTACGTACGTACGTATGTTCGTACGTACGTACGTACGTACGTACGTATGTATGTAACTCGCATATCTCAAAAACTATTGGTCGTAGAATGTTGAGATTTGATATTTAGGATTGTTCTATGATCTAGTTGTGCACCTCCCCTTTTGGTCGCAATCGAGTGTATAGTTTATGTACAGGACCGCCCAAAAGATTCGAAATACATTACGCTCTATGGGCCGAAATTCATTAAACTCGCCTAACGCAAAAACTAT
Organism: Cheiracanthium punctorium; assembly: GCA_038373885.1. Classification (NCBI taxonomy): domain Eukaryota; kingdom Metazoa; phylum Arthropoda; class Arachnida; order Araneae; family Cheiracanthiidae; genus Cheiracanthium; species Cheiracanthium punctorium. The sequence continues at coordinate 4,724 of JAWZYV010017798.1, forward strand.
TAGGCGTAGAATGTCGAAACTTCATATTTTGGATAGTTGTAACATCTAGTTGTGCACCTCCCCTATTGGTTCCATTCGACTGGATAGTTTATCTACAGGACCGCCCAAAACATTCGAAATACATTACGCTCAATGGGCCGAAATTCATTAAACTCGCATATCTCAAAAACTATTAGGCGTAGAATGTTGAAACTTTATATTTAGGATTGTTGTAACATCTATTTGTGCACCTCCCGTTTCGGTTCCATTCGACTGGATAGTTTATCAACAGAATGGCCTAACAGATTCGAAATACATTAAGCTCTATGGGCCGACATTCATCAAAGCGTTTTTTAGAGGTTTTGGGCTATTTCAAACGACTCAGGAGTGATATATGCTCTAAAGAGTTAGAAAATGAATTTCTCCATTAAAAAAGTGTCTTTATCATTTACAGTTCTGCTACAGGAACACTCAAAAGATTTCCAATACATTACGGTCAATGGCAATTTTAGGGGCATTCATCCATTTCAAGCACAATACCGTCCTACCACATAAGTTAGGTGATGGTCCGACCACGGTCACGTGCCTCCCTCAAGAACTATGCCAAAAGTCGCCAAGCTTGGCGACTTTTGGTGTACGTGTGTGCATATTTAACTCTCAAATCTGAAAAACTGGAAGAACGGTTGGTTTCTCCCCGTTTGATTTACATGCAAATACATCCTGTACATGGCTGCCAATACAAATTAAAAGGTTCTGTCAAAAAACCTCTTTAGCGGAGGGGAAACTAATTTCAGCTGAAGGCTGAATATTTTTTAATAAACTTTCTTTAAATAATAATTTTGGGTATATGGAACATAAAAAAAAGTTTGGTTTTTAAAAAAGGTAAGTAGGAAACAAATAGTGTTAATCGTGTCATAAGACAATCGACTTCTTAGAGAGTTACAAATATAGTCAGTGGCTGAAAAGGCCCTTTCAGCTTCTACACATGTCGGTTTTATTGTCAACAGCCATGAATATAAGACAAGTATTGTCGTCGACCTCCTTCATTTTTACAGGAAGTCTTTTCCTTTTTTAGTACTTTCCGGATCCGGTAGACGTCTAGATGTTAGAGACGTCTAGACGTCTATGATGTCGGATCCGCCGAATTACCGGATCCGGTTATCCGGATTGCAATCCCTAGTTGCGTTGTCTATAAGGTGCGTTTGGTTTGGTTTGGTTTGGTTTAAATGTTGTTCAGATTTTCTTTACGGCAAACGAGGCATGTATATTCCTCTACTGTTCCTTTATGGGACAAACACAATACATGAATATCGAGACTTTTACCACAAGTGGCTGTCTCAGTTGTTCCAGTACCTTAATGGTACAAAATAGTAAGATAAAGAAGAAAGACCAAAGAAGAGAAAGATAGAAAAGAAAGGGGAAGAAAACTTAATAAACTAATAAATTACAATTAAAATGAAAAAGGAAAGCCACGTGCAAACACGGCCTTCAAACTTCCCCTCCCAAGTTGAAGAAACTTTGCGAGGAGTCTCAGGTGGTGCGTTAGTTTCTTGTTGTTGAAATCAGAATGTATTTTCGTATTTGCGTGCTCGATTTAATTAACCCGCTTACAAATCGTAGTTGTATAGAATGGACAACACAGAGACAGGTTGTTGTTGTATTTGAAACATTTATTTTCGGACTTGCGTGTTTGATCGACGTACTGCTATATCATAGGCATTCATCTCTGTTGTTCCTTGCATACATGTGCATTTTTAGTACAAAGAGAGTAGCAATTACAGGATAATAAAACAGAAGTACAAACACAGGAGAAGAGTGAAGTAATTAAAAAGTTTTATTTAATATCGTTTAATTGGTTACTAAAATTATTATGATTGGATGGACCGGATGGTATAATTTCTTTGTACATGAGGTATGATCAGGTGCAAAGTTGTCTTGCGGATTGTACAAGTGGAGTACAATCCGCAATAATCCAAAATCCTACCTTTATGAAAATCCTTCATGAAAACTGAATGAACTAAAAGAAAATTGCTACCTAAAATTCTTGAAATAAAATTGTTTAACAACAATTCTAAAAAAGAAGCAAATTTACATCTAAATTCCTTTATTTACACATTTCAATTGAATCCAAATACAGTTTTCTTTTGTTAAATTTCTATTCTAAATTTTCTTTTCTCAATGTTAATTATTGAATCATAAAATGGACCGAGGGGAAATATGTGTGCCTAGACCACAGAACAATAACTTTGGTACCTTTTCTGATGATAACTTCCACTTGGTGGTCCGGCACTCTCCTAAGGTAAGTCGGTTCTTCTTCATCTCTCCTCGGTAGTGTTAAGAGTCCTCTGTAATCGTCTTGCGGAGATTCAAGTCCCAATGCTTTGCTATGGAGAAAAGTGCCTTAACGCCTAATCCTTTTTCTCAGAAAGTATTTGGTATTTTTAAATGAAATTTTCCTGTGTGAATCTTGAGAACTATTCGCAAGGATTGCGAGAATCAGATTTGAGTTAATTTAGCCGAAAGAGATTTTATTGCAGTCTAGAATTTATGTTACTTTTCAGACTGCAATAAAATACTTTCAAGCCGACGAAGCCGCAAGAAAATTTCAAGCCGACTACAGAGGTCTTTTAAGTGGCTCCAATGTCGCAGTCTCAGTGGGTTCAATTGTCGATGAATTCTGCCCATTCGTCACAGGCTCGGCATGGACTCCTTTGGATTCTCATTTTCAGCTTAGGATACGACCATCTGTCTACATTCACTCCAGTATCCGGAAAGGACTCTCCAGGTCACATCTCAGAAATCTATGCCGGCAAGCATTCAGCAACTTCGCGGCATCTTGCCACATCCGCTCTTTTTACTCGAAAACTGCATCCATGGGGACGATAGTTTTTACCAACGCTGTTCTGGAACTCTTACTTCCATCTCTTCTCCGCTGTCCACTTTAACCTCTTTCTTTCTTCTCTTGACCAGTAAAAAGCTGCTGTAAGCACGAAGCCCGCTTGCTCTCGCATATTTTTTTTTTCTTGTATTGATTCGTTCTTCATTCTTTAGGGAGGGTACTTATTAACAGTTCCGAACCTCCTTGAGCCACTTTCTCCTTATATCCCAGTCTTCATAATTTATATGGGTAATTTTACTGTCACCCCTACGGTGCTATAGTGCCAGTTTTGTTTCCCGCCAGTCTGTGGTCGTAATTCTTTTTCTTCATGGCTGTCACCACCAGGTGTGGACTTATCACACTGCAAAAAGGAAAGCGACAACCATGGATTAACAGGATTTGAACTTGAACACCTCACCGCTTGCAGATGGGTGGCAGTGACTGTTGCGCAATCGCTGGTAACCAGATGGTCACCTAATTGGATTTTGGAAACAAAGAGGTGATTTCAATTTTTCACCAAGACTCAGTTTGTGAGTTATATAACGGGCTTGAAAAAGGAGAGTATTTTTTCGAATATTTTATACAAAAGCGTTCACTCATTGTAAATGTTCGATATTTTTCTGAGTTCATAATTTCGAAAGTGCATTTGTTGATGTTGATGTGTACAAAATTTATGAAGAATTTAGATTTCACATGCATGAAAAAAATTATTAAAAAAGTCAACATAATCAATGGAAAGCATGTCAGAATAAATAAGAAGGATTTTCTGAAAGAAAAAAATCCAAGCATAATGGTTTGGAAGTTTAATATGATAGATTCAATCTGGTGATGGATTATTAAAAACATTCAAAATTGCTCGTGTTAAGTAAAAATTAAAAACTAATACTTTGTACAAACACAAGTAATACAGAAATAAAGACCCACGTACGGTTTGGATGATACAAAGTGTTTACCCTTCAGCGAGTAAAAACCCCAACCCACACAAAGGCAGAAACTTTTAGTTCTCTGTGGTATAAATTGTAGAATCCGTAGTTTCACCCAAAGTGTACGAAATATTTATTTTTGATCTGTTAATGATTTACTATTACTGTTTAAAAATGTAATATTTGTGGGTTTTTTCCTCTCAAATACTTTCTAAAACAGATATGCAATCACATCACTTTCGGTATTTGTCGATGGAAAAGATTTGATTTAATAAATTCAAAGGCTTGTTTATAGTAGAAGAAAGCTCTTTACGTCCATTTTTTCAAATAAACAATCTTTTTCAACATTTTCCTATTTTAAAGTAATATCAAAATGGCAATTCGAGTTTTTCACATAGTTGCTTTCAACAAATAAATCAAGAAATTCTACACAATTCGTGCTTTTTGAACCGAATCAGAACAAGGCGTTTTATTTCACATGTATATTTATTACTTTTTATTTTCAAAAAGTTATATACCAGCTTTATACAATTGTGTTTATGAAAAATATATCCCATGCTATTTCAAGGAGAGAGAAAATAAATAAATAAAAATACAAAAGAGTGCTTTTCCGTATGAATTTAAAGCAATTTAAAGCACAGTTGCCAAATTGAATCCGCGGGAAAATTTTATGCTCCGCCAATGTATAACTTCAAAGAAAATGGTTTTCTTTTCAAGTAAAGGCAAATAGCATAGGGAAACTGTTGTTGAAAATAAATGCGTCCGAAAACAAGTGAGAGTGGAAGTGTTAAAAAAAAGAAGGAAGAAATCTTTTGCGAGCTAAGTGTTACTCAGGCACTACGCTGTGTGTGGATGTCTCACTCACATCGTTAAGATAAAAACAGACTGCTTGAAAAGAAGGAAATATGCTTTTATCGTGCCTTCATATCTTTTGGCTATGAAACATTTTATTTACTTTTTCCTCCAATTGTTGGTTTTTCAGAATGCACTGTACGGATAAATTTATTTTGAAGCATTTTTTTTTCATTTCTTAACACTTTACAACCAGATTCAAATTGTTCATGATTTGCATTTTACCTGTCTCCACTCTAGCTGCTATTAAGTATGTATGCATGTATTGCAAATACCCAGAAAATTGGCTGTGACGTCACTAATAAGCGCAAAAACGTAGCTTGGTGAAGAATTGTAATAAATAAGTATAAAAGTATATCGACTATAAGAGCACCAATACAAATATTAAAATAGCATACCAGTTTCGGCATGTATGACATGCCGTCGTCAGTGCTAGAATAAGAAGGGCAAAAATTTGCTCTGTTTATGTAGAAAAAGTGGGGGCTCAATATAGTGTTTACGAGGGCCAATAGGAAAACGGGGACCCAGAAGAGGGTTTTTATGAGATCCAATAGGAAAGCAGAAAATTAGGATAGATGAAAACAGAAGAATTTTCAACATACAGAAAAGGTGGCAGAAAGTAGGGATTGGAAAATCTTTTAAAGTATTAATAGCCAGCAAAAAATTTTAGGAGCCACCTGTATATTGAATTATATTAATGAAACAAAAGATAGCTGCCTAGGTGATCGGTCAACTGTGTTTTGTCGAACTCTGGGGGCCAACAGGAAAACAAGGAATTAAGCTAACTGAGAACAGAGCAATTCATGATGATGTCACTGGTTCTACACAAGCGGCCGGAAGTATTGGCCATCTATCTTACTGAGGTACCTACAACACAGCCAACGTTACCCTCTAAGAAGAGGGGTCTCTTACCTTTGAACCAATTCCAGATGAGAAACCTGCTCCTGACTGCACACGCAGAGGTACCGTTTGAGTACGTGAGACACTGGAGCCATGACAGATTTCACGTTCACGAACTTCATTTAGCGTACACGGTCCCACGTCTGTCCAGTCGAGAGAAGTCGCCACCGTTCCAAGCGCTGATCAAGGTTGGCCCTGCTTGAATTTTGGTGTTTTGATGAGATCAGAGCTTCTACTGACAATGCCACACTGTATGTCTGTATGCATTGATTGCTGTGAAATTCACGTGCGATATTAATATGTACTTTACCGCACTTAATTTACAGAAAGGTCTGACCAATAAAGTCTATGCGTTGTATGTGTAAATGCTTAAGGTGCATTTTACGCAGGTCTGTCTTACCTCGAACCAAACGAAATAAGCATAGCAATACAATTTAAGTTGATAAAATAATGCTCTCTGTCTAAGATAATGTATGAAGCATTTTGATAGCTCTTTTAAAGGCGCGAAGAAAACAGATATCATACATTATTCTCCGAAGTCAATGATTGAAAAATAGTTTAACTCTCTTTACAAGTCTGGAGTTAGTCTTTTTAAAACGCAAATTAACATATCTAGAACTAAAGGCCCTCAGCTTAGCTGCACTAATGAGGACAGCCTAATTTGATATTTTAAGCCCTTCAACTCTATCTTCATGTGTTAGTGTTTGCAAAAATGGCTGTTCCAATTTGAAATAACGAACTTTATTTTTAACTTAGAACCCATACTAAACACAAACAAATTATTTTTATTATGCTCACTAAACAGTTGAGCATACTACTTATCTGCCCAAGCATCAAGAACATGCAACCTACATTCTTTAGCCAGTGTCTTTGTGATGGGAACACGATTAGGCCGGCTCCACACCAAAGATGGCACGAGTTGCATAAAATACGTATCTTGCTTAGAACCCTAGGAGTATACTACAACGAAAGACTGCATAAGCTGCTTTTGCCGTGTATGGTAATTGAAACCGGAGGAAGAGCGTAACTGTCTGCCGACTGTACCTTCATGCTTTGACTTGCGACCTGCGCACATTGCTGTCTACCAACTGTGCGCGCGATTTTATCACAGGCTACCACCTTTCGTTGGAAGCAGATGACTTCAAAACTTGTCGCTTGTATGGCTTCGCCCTATTAATTCCATTCCGCTAAATAGAACACATGGTAAGTAATGTGAGTATGTGAACTGAAGCTGCAAGCGCGCAAGATGCAAATAAGTTCAAATAAATTATGCAGCTTCTGCGTCGTCTGTATTTTGCAGTCTGCGCATGTTTGGTGTGAGGTCGGTCCCAGTACTGTTTGACGACCGATTAGATAAAATGTAAACATTCGGTATAGAGACAGAAAAGGGCACGTCCATTAGTTGTTGAGTGTGCTAGTCAGATGTGCGCTTGCCGAATTACTTCGAAGCTATTTATCCTTGGATATTGCAGCAATTTTATTCTTTGGGATTTTTATGTTTACAAATACAAACACAAAATCCAGAAGGGCATCATCAAATCAAATGAACTGAGAAGTCAATTAACAAGACGAAAGACGACCATTCACTCCACTCGCTTTCTCCCCGCCTGGACCGGTTCACTTGGATTCACTTTTACTGGCAGCTTGCCAATTTTTCGTGTTAAACGCAGTCAGACACTATTAGGCACATTTTCCTGTTGGCAGAATGCTAGTAGGTCAGAACGTAGGCATCATCACGCTGGAAGTTTTTGGAACGCCCGGGTGATGTAGACTGGACTTTCGGTGAAATACACCCAAGCTGCTTCGACTGGATACACCGGTGGAATCCATTCCATCAAAAACCTTACTTTTATACTATTGGTTGACTTTTTTGCACATGCACTTTACCATTTCGCAGAGGGGAATTCTTAGTAAATCGGAATCTAATTTAACGAATGCCAAATACGGAAAATCTGCTTCATTTTGATGCCACGGTCTTTAAACTGCGTTGAATTTGTAAGGAAATTTTAAGCTCATGACATCAAAATGGCATCGATTCTACTTGCTTCTGGAAAACGATCTGCTGTGAATAATGCACCTGGTATTTCCACAATTGAATTCAGCTTCTTAAGACGATTCATGCAGCCATGCCTCTTGTGTTCGTTATTTTAAGCTTTTGTCTTGTCGACTACACAATGCTTGATTTTAGTTCACCTCAACGAGCAAGAAATATGCAACTGAGTAAAAATGGGTAGTTGCCATAGAAAATTCCCTACACATCACGCATGGGGCAAAAATTTAAATTCCCTTTGTTGATTTATAGATTTCAATATGTTATTACTTTTATTTTCAACTAAAACTAATATGCTGGATTGAAAAGATGGGATTTTTTCTTATTTTTTAGGTATAGTTCACATTTTAACGGTTCATAAGTTTGTACCGTAATAGATTTGTATGGTATCATGTAAAGGGAGTGAGTTATTACTGCGACAGGTCGTGTTTATTTTTTAAAAAATAAAAAGTTTTAAAGAAAGTATAATGTAACAAAGACAAGTTAAAATTCTGCCTGGCGTATTTCCCTCTCCAAAAAATTCATCAGAAGTTACCTAGGTAATCAATCCATCAAAATTCCACTATTTAAGAGTGTCGATAAAAATATGTATGTATGCAAACATGCATTGATATAGACAGCAGAAAGCTGTAGCAATTACTCAAATACCATTTTAATAAAATGCAACTTTGTAAGTTAAGAATGCAATTATAAGGTTCGATGAGCCAGGAAAGAATCTATTCATTCATAAAACAACGAAAATATGTGCAATCAACTTTATCTCTTTTGTTTTATTTTTACTTTTTTCATTTGCTTTTGCTTTATAGCACGTCCATTAACGATTTCGTTTCCTAGACAGCACATATTTATAAATTTTCATTTCCTTAGAGAGTTTTGCATGGTTAAGAACAACGATTTTCACATGAATAATGAGAAAAATAAAAGTTTGTTTTTTTTCAGAAAACATTTATTTGTTATTCATGTAAGAACCTATTATTTTTTACATATTTTTTTGCTGAAAAACTTTCCGCATCAATCGATAAAAATTGATGTTTTGCATTTGCAGAAAAAAGTAAATGATTATATCCATTCTGTATAATTTTTTTTAATTCATCTTCAAGTTTATGTTAGATATTCATGTCTCAGTACTCTATATCATATCAAAAGAGAATTTTTACTGTCTTAAAGTACTGATATATGCTTATATTCCTTGCCAAGAGGGTAAAATTTAATATTTTATGACCAGTACGTAAAACACAAAAAAAAAGTCCTAATGCAGGAGATATTTTTTTTAATTCCAATTATCACAAAAGAAAGCTGTTTATCCAAAACAATATTTTCTGTTTCAACATTGCCTTTTAAGCGGCTATCTAAATACATATTTTTAGTTAAGTTTAAGAGTTTGCAAACGAATCGTACTTTTTATCAAATCATTCGATTTCCTGATTGCCCTAAATATGAAATTTTACTCTTCTACGGTGAAAATTGAATTGCAAAATGCCAAAAGGTCAGCGTTGGCAAAATGCATGCATGCGATTCAGAAATGACAAAAATCTAATATGTGGCTAAGAATTTTATTTAAAATACATTGCTTTCTGTGCTGAAAACAAATAATAATATATACTTATACATATATGCGTAATGCGCATTTATAATATTATTACTAATATACATACAAGATGTTTCACGAAAGACCACTAACTTTGAAAATAAATATCTCAAAAGTGGAAATTGATCGAAGCATGAAACCAGTAGTACGTTTCTTAGAAAAACGTTAGAATTTAATACAGAATTCAGAAAAATTTTGTTAAAATTGCGTCGATAGATGACATTGCAAATGGACATGGGGATCTCAGAGAGACCGCTCCAGACGCCAAGTATAATCACCGTAACAGACACAATTTTGGATTTGGGGGCATCGAAAAACATCATTTGTATCACGCACGATTCGTTTCCCGAAACTTTTTGTTTAGACTACACTCTCCTGCAAACTCATGATTTGCTCTTTTTTCTTTCGATAAACGGTGACAACTGACCAATGTACTGCGCTTTTGAAACAATTTGTGGCCATTCAACAAGCAGTATATGATTGGTTTGACACCGCATGGTTCATGCAAGATGAAGCTCTCGCTCACACCGTACACAAGACGTTTTTGACTTTCTTGAAAAATGTTCCGTTGAACTATTCGACAGTTAACGGAGAAGTCTTTGATTGGCCTCTGTATTCCCCTTACCATACACCCTACGACTACTTCCTGTAGGGCACAATGAAAGTCATTGTTTACGGTAAAAATCCTTCAACACTTGTTGAGCTGGAGGAGGCTATTTGACAGGCTTGTGTGTCGATTTCATCAATGCGCTACACAGAGTTAGTGAAAACTATTCTTACTTTGTGGCAAGTGTGTAGTGTGAAAGGGGCGCATATTGATTTGTCTTTAATGTGATTGCTCTCAGCATCTGAGCTCTCTTTCTGGTAACAATATTGCGACTTACAGCGCCATTATCGGTGCATTTTGCAACTAAATTTTTGGTATTTCGGTATTAAATTATAACTGTTTTTTAAACAAAGATACCACTGCTTTCAAACTTCTATCAATCGCCGTTTCTGCATCGGTGTATTTCTTGCAGGCAACCTAATCAGACATGTTGAACTCGACTCTGTAGTGATCCTCAACATTGATGCATGAAAGAACCAGTCCCTTGTGTTTTGACAGCACATCAGTTCACTAGTCTACGCCAAAAGTAGCAAATTCATTCATCTTTGTCTATTACAACTATTTTTCTTATAAATTTCTGCAAAATCCACACACGTCTCAATAAATTTGTAAATCTCACCTCAGAGGGACTTCAAAATTACTAAAATTTTGGGAAGTGCTCTGAACGAAAAGAAATCCACGGCACCTCAACAACGTCACCAGCAGATCCGACACTAAAAGAAATTGCGAATCAAAGAGTCATTCGTGAAATATCCTTTATATACATACACTAACACTTTTTTGTTTGTTTGTTTTCACTGGGAAGGGAAGGAAACAGACCATACCAAATGAAAAAAACGGTTTCTAAAAGAAGGAAAGTGATTTTGTGGCTTTCTGATTTAAGTTTGGCAATTTCTTTTCTGTTTGAATTATTTTGACTCTATTCTTTTCAGTATGTGCATATTTATAAAAATAATTACCCTGCTAGCTACTGAAAACTTTATGATGAGTTTACTAACCCACTTTTGAAGTAAAACTTCGTTAGACGTAACTAGGGAGTAACTCAGATTTTTTTTCTGACGGAAGTAACGCTCAGTAAAGGAAGTGACGCACGCGAAAACTACGGTTTAAGAACGCAGTGATAGAAAAACATGAGGAAATGTAACCTGCAATCGAGCCAAACTAGCAGACGAAAACTTCATTGTAAGAGCACGGAAACAGAATAATACTTCCAACAAAACCAGCAGAGGAAAACATAGGTTTAAGAACACTGCCATAGAAAAACGCAATAAAAGACCTTGCGTGCATTCGATTTCAACCGACAGAAGAAAACACCAGTTTAGGAACACAGTTAAAGAAAAATACCACAACATAGACATTTTCTCGATTCAAACCCTACGGAAAAACGTTTTAAGAAAACAGTGAAAGAATAATAGTTCAACACGGACACTTCCTGGATGCTAATCCGATATCCAGACGGAACAACGGTTTAAGAACACGGGTATGTAACACCACAAAGAAACAAACCCCGGCCGCAAACGGTTTAAAAACACAGTTAAAGGATAATACATGGACACTTCCTGGATTCTAACCCAATTTCCAGACGGAACAACGGTTTAAGAACGCAGGTATGGAACATAGATTTAGGAATACCTAGATTGCTCATCCAATGTTCCTAATCGTGTGCTTTTTGTTGCCAAAAACGCACCCCATTTCTGCCACTATCATGGCTGTCGACGATGTAAAATAGAACATTCGTTGCAATACTTCAGAGAAATAAATAAGTTCGAGAAAAAATATTTCGATACGAGTACTTTTTAAAATACAGATCGTTCTAAAATGATTGAAAATACCATTACAATTTAAGTTATTGCCATTCAGCGCATGCGCAAGCCACTATCATGGCTACCATTTGGAGGCAACAAGTTTTCTCTTGTTATGCTCAATCTAGAGATTCCTATATATATGGTATGGAACAACACAAAGAAATCAACCCCGGCTGCAAACGGTTTAAGAACACAGTTAAAGGATAATACATGGACACTTCCTGGACTCTAACCCAATCTCCAGACAGAAAACGGTTTAAGAACATGGGGATGAACACCACAAAGAAAAATGAATCTGGCTGTAACTGAATCCTAATAGTAGATGGAAACTTAAGCTTAAGGACACAATAAGGGCTCGATTGAAGGCAGGTTCCATTTCTTCGTGCAGTTAAATTCCCGTGCTCTTAGACCGTGGTTTTCGTCTTCTGGTGTGTTTCGAAGTATTATTCTGTAATCGTGATTTTAAACTGATGTTTCCGACTACTGTTTGGGCTCGATTTCAGCCAGGGTCCCTTTCTTTTTTTATGTGTTCTATCCCTTGTTCTAAAACCGTTTTTACGTATGGATGTTGGGTTAGAATACAGGCAGTGTCCATGTTGTGAAGTTCATTTTAAGAAAAATTTGATCTAACTATGAATGCTTCTCGACTTCAATCAACAACGCGTTTCGGTACAACGATACATTCTGTATTTTCAAGAAAATTGGCAAATTTAGAGAGTAAAATTTATGTTTCACATTATAGTTACCACAAACCTATAATTTCATACATAAAAAATTATGATGACATTCAAGTACCTATTTCCAATGAATAATATGAATATAACACTTATACTTATTATTCATGTACTTTACAAAGTTTATATAATTAAATTATAATATGATATTTATTTTAAGTTGAAGTTTAATCATTTCAGTGATATGTGTCGTAAACGTCAAAGAAGTTTTACTTTAATCGCGCGTAAAGATTACATGCACACACTTTTTTTTAATTAGATAATCCTTTCATTTTTATGAGTAATGCAATTTGTCCGATGCTCCGACTTATTTCATTGTTCAATATTTCTTTAAAATGAATGAACTACAGAAATCATTTTGGGAATCTGCATGCCTAAGATCGGCCGACCTAAAATAAATAAAATTCTAAATTGCTTATCAACTCTGTGCAATTAAAACTAACTCGCATATAAGATTTCTAATTAATGAAAGTAAAATTCAAATAACCTTTTTCTATCCATATTTCAATTACGAAGATTATAATGAGTTTTAAATATTAGACCAAATATCGAATAACCAGAGCACGTTAATGCAACCCGCATTGACGCGTGTTCTTGAAACGTTTGCATGAAGAACCGATACACCTTCCGAAACCTGACGGCATATATTAGCCGAATCAGTTCTGCGCTAATGAACCGTCGTAAAACTCAATGTTCCTTCCCTCTCAAGAGCAATTTTCGTGTAGCAAATTTGTTTCTATCAATAAATCAATACCCCCGGTGCCAAGCATGTGTCTCTACCGTGATCAAAACGAGCCCTTGCCAAAGAGTTGGTACGGGGGGCACGCAAGGGTTGTTCAAAGCCTCCACTTTATGTAACCACTCGTTTGTTTATTTATTAGATACGTCTTATTAATTTTTCCCGGAGCATTTCCGACGTGAAAGATTTCGTAATTTATCACTGGCTGTGAAGATAGTTCCTGTTTTCGTGATTGGAAATTCCGTGTGTGTGTGTGTGTCTTAGAAAACTGCATGGAAATTGCGTTTGCATCCAAATGATCGTTATTTGCTGAAATTGGGAGCGTTTCATATTTTGTGCAGATTATACATTAGATACTTTGGTAAATAGAATCCATCAAAACAATAAATTTCTGAACTATAATTTGTTCACCCACAAATTGCATCAAGGATTATAGTCCAGAATGCCGAAACGAGATCTTGTAACATTAAGATTCTCTACCATAATATTCATTCATGAGTAATTTTAAATAATGTCCCTCACATCTAAAGGCTACTATATTAATTTTTGGAAGATATTAAAAGCGTGCATATTTTTTAATTAAACTGTTATACTAGGGACGAGAAATACTCTGCCGTAAACTGCCCCTTTACAACGAGGCTAAAAAATTATTTCATGTACTGCTGCAGTTTTCAGGATAATATCTTATTCCCTTTATCTGTAAAACTCTGTTTATTAATAAGTTCCCTAAACAGAAAACAATCTTGAAGAAAGCTTCTTCGCTGCTGTTTTAAATTACTTCTACAAGGCAGTGTTATAAGATAACCCAACATACACGGGTCTCGAAATGTTTGAAAGCCACATTATTTCTTGCATGATGCAGACGAAAATCTTTCTAACATAGGCGTAGAGTTATATGGGCCCGTGGGGCTCGAGCCCCCCCAATAAATTGTGAATAGGGGCTGAGCCCACGCAATAATTTATCACTCAATACAGAAAACTAATTTATACTAACATAAAAAAAGTATTCACGCCATTTACAAATGTTTAAAAAAACCTTTACTTGTACTTTTAAAAATTTTCTTCTTTTGATTTCAATCATGATTTAGTATTCATTGTGACGTCCTGTAACACACAATGTTACTATAAGCTGCCCTCGCCAGGCTCTGGTTCATTAAAATCAGATTATGCAATGTAAAGTATGAAATGAAGAAAAGTTCAGATGTGTCTAAAATGCACTATCTCATCGAAAATGGTTTTTTTCCCCCTCCTTTGGATTTTCCTCCCTGCTTCTATTTTTAACTTATAACATGGTAGGAAGATACTAACATGGATACATTGGTGAAGAATTCTATGGACCCATAGAATTCGAGCGCCTCCAATAATTTACACTTATATATAGTAAGTGATAGCTGCCAACTACTACGGAATATAACTAACCACTTTTTGTAAACAGTATATTTTTTAATTATTTTTTTCAAAATAGTAACCAGCTCGCGCGCTCATCACAAAAATTTTGCTATATTTTAAGCCGAAAAATCATGTAGAAAAAGTGGTTAATTATATTCCGTAGTAGTTGGCAACTATGAGTAAGTTATATGTACGTGAATCAGTGGCGTAGCCAGAAATTTTTCATGGGGGGGGGGGGGTTTACGACTTTTGCAACTAAGATATATGTATATACGCCACTGACGTGAATATATGTGGTTGTGGGGCCCGGCCTCCCCAATAATTTTGAAAACTTTACGCTTATGCTTTCTAACACAAGTAAATATAACCGATGTCGAATTGTATACTGTAGTTGAAATTGCCCTACTAAGTCGAGTTATTGATAGTGTATATTACAGTTAGTGATTTCGATTTGACGCAATCCAAAATCGCTACCTGATGATCATATGCAGCAGTCAAAATTAGAGCTGGCGATTTCGATTTGACACAATCCAAAATCGCTACCTGGAGATCGTATACAACAGTCGAAATTACCCTTCTAAATAAAGAGTTGTTGATAGAGTAGATTACAGCTGGTGATTTCGATTTGATAAAATCCAAAATCGCTACCTGGAAATTGTATACAGCAGTCGAAATTGCCTTCCTAAGAAAAACATTTTTGATTGAGTACATTATAGCTTGTGATTTCGACTTGACGAAACCCGAAATCATTATCTGGGGCCATATTCGAAACATTTTCAAAGTTTATGCTACTCTGGAGATACAATATCGCCAACCAAAACTACACAGAATCTTCTGGCGAAAAACAGAAACCTTTCGGTAGAGTTTTGATTCCGATATTCCGGTCGACCAAGCTTGCTAGACGTAGAGTGTATAATACTTTAACTCTTTGCAGGCCGATAAAACTTTTACATAGTATCATGCTGGTTTAAGTTTGCTTTTGCTGAATAAACAGTAATTGTAGACATACATGGATGATTGAGAGAATACGACTGACGAAAGTTTTGGTGGCTGAGACTAGACACGCGATTGGATTGGTATAAAAGCTTTTGGTGGCTGACACTAGACACACGATTGGATTGGTATAAAAGCTTTTGGTGGCTGAGACTAGACAGAGACACGCGATTGGATTGGTATAAAAGCTTTTGTTGCTGAGAGTAGCCATACTACCAGAACAGTATAAAAGCTTGAGAGTGTAGGAAAACGAGTTGTGGCTGTAAGTAGACATACGACTGGAACGGTAAAATAGCTTTGGTCACCTAGAGTAGACATACGACCGAAAAGGGCTAATATGCTTTTTTGCATATACTCCTTACCATGTCTTCAGGTACTAAAAGACTATTACTGCATTATGATTACAGTTTACCACTAGTAGCCTAACAGGTAAATTTGACACGGAATCCCAAAATTTCCAATTGTCGTAAATTTACTAGGAACTATTCAAGAAGAGTTAATTGTCCTTCATTTCGATATTAAATTTCGCTGATAGCTTACTTCTGTCTTGATGTAACAATAATATAACAATTTGTCATAACTGTTATATTTGACAACTGCTTTATTATATAAATAAAGCTTGCCAGTATCTCTGGTTCTAAATCTTTTTAAGATCATGTTTTTTTCATCTAAATATTTCTGTCAGTATAGTTTTCAGCACTCAATTTGTTTTCTTGAGTTTACTTATCTATTGTAAGATGACATTTTTTTCATGATCTTAACCTTTATTTAAGAGGGTGGGTTTTTTTCTAAGTACTACTGTGGCTATAGTTTTTTCAGCGCTCAATCTCTCTTTTTTGTGTTTACTATTTTATCGCAGCATGAGATATTTTTACCATAAATAGGGGTAGTTTTCAGTTTTTCTCTGGATTAAATATTAGTGTTGCAATTAAATTGTTAGCAGTTCTATCAAATATAAGGCCTCTTTTACACTGAAATTAAAATATCTTACAATGCTGTGTATTAAACCTGCGGACATATTGAAATTAAATATTCCCATTTAGTAAATTCAATATTTTTCTTAATTGCAATTGATTTATTAGTGTGGTGGATATTTTTTCTGTTAAAGTTCAATAAATTAATCTAAATCCTATTTGCTTGATTATATCGAAAAACGTATCATATACATATTTATCTATAAATCTTTTGATTTCTTTTTATCTTTAAAAAACGACCTTTCGCATGTGCTTTTTTTTCTCTTCTTTGCATAAGAAGACGTAAATACCTTTTGCCTCTTTTGATTAAAGATCTAGCTCCAAAAATTATATAACATTAGTGCCAAAGCGTTTTGCGATATTAATAAATTTAAAAATCGTCACTTATAGCCCGCATAATTTTTAAAAAATTGTTGCATGTTAATTGTACACAAGTAAATTAGATGTTTCCAAATGAACTTAGATGTAGTTATTTACATCTTTTAGAGAGAGACGTATTATAAAAATCAATTTGAATTCATAATTTTTTATATTTCCTATTTAATATGCAGTTAAATATGTTTATCTGAAGGCTTTACGTATGCACTTTTTTAATATTTTTTGTAATGAGACAAAATATTCTCTCAGCAAATTTTCGTATTAAAATTTACATGTCAGGCCAAATTTTTATATTGTTATTTTCCAAAATTTTTCAATCAGTTTACGTTTTTAACATCAATTATCTTGAGGAATTTTGTTTTTGCATTTTTTTTCTGCTTGTTGTTACTTCGAATTTCACCTAAACTAGTATCTTTTAACAGGAGGCGTGTATCACAGACGTACATTTTATTGGCACGCTTACGTTTCTGAAAGGAAAAATAATTCAGAGCACTCTAAATAAAAATCAGCGTACATCGAACATAGTTTCAGAAATTAATCTCCTGTCGCAACCATGTTTGCGCTATACATACACAAATCTACACAGAAAATAGCCTCACGCAATACGGTCGATCATAGAAATTTACTCAAGAATTGTAACTTTGTACAGTTATTTTTCAGTGCTACATGCAATTAATAGAACAGTCAATATCAATTTTTTCGTTGCACACTACACGACTACAAGTTCATGAAAATGGATAAATAGACGGTCTGACACTTGAACAAATCGTCTTACAGAAAAACTCAATCACAAAGACTGTCAGAGCCTATCACTAAATTAAAAAGAAACTACGTTTTTACCATACAGACTCTAAATTCATCCAAAGCGTGTATTAAGATTAATTAATGCATAAAATGAAAGCACCATTCTATTAACTCACAGCAAAAATTAAGCAACTAACACGTACAAAAGAATGCCAAATGCAAACTAATCGGTCGTTCTTATTAGTAGTAACACAAAATAAAGAAAAAAAAGAGAACTGACGAGAGTGAACATTCGCTCCGACATTCCTAGTAATTAATTAATAGGTACATTCAACCGCATGTAAATATTTGCCACTCACAAATGCATTCCACTCAAGCAATCACAAAATAATGAACCAAATATAATTACATACAAGCCCTCCGACGCTATCTAAGTCTCACATTCGTACCATTTTTTTTTCTCCCTGCAATTGTAATAGATTAATTGAAGACCACTCTAATTAATTAATGGCATCAAGGAACTGTCACAAACATTTCCGTCTAAGCGTTTCTTCTATCACATTTGGCTTCCACTTAAGAATATTAATTTAATAAACACGTTAGTTTTCATGCTCGGATAATTGCAGACCGGCGACGTTTTTTGCGTGTGTTTACGTAAATGGAAAAAAAAGAACTTGTTGGAGAATAACAATACAGAGTATTGATTGAAACTTAATATTATTTAAAAGAAAAAATCTAATAGCACATATTTAATTCCATAGGTTGTCTCCTATATGGGAATGCTGCTGCAAACGCTCATTTTGATAAAAGTACTACTGCAGTTCGAAATAAATACGTGATTTTGGTAGAAAAGTCAAAAAAAAACGAATTAATTTAAGAGCTTGAAATATTTTTAGCTTGTCCCTTCACACGCTTTACTTTGTTCTGCAATAAACAATAAACACTGTATCAGTTAACGAAACTTTTGGGTAAATAATTTAAAAATCGAAATTTTGAAAAATTGGTTACTCTACGGAACATTTTACTGTGAAATTCTATGTTCAACATCTCTGTCGTTTCTACTGTGGAAACACCAAGTGTAAAATTACCAGTTTTTGGCACTTTCTTATTGGTCACAAAATATATAAATATCATTGAAATTTTCTACCTCTGTTTCACAAATAACCATAATTGTTTCCACATAATGCTTACAGATAGCAAAAAGACGTAATGATCTTTCACTTCATTTTTGGAACATTTAAGGAAAATTTAAAATTAATATAATTTGGGTCTTAAATTTATTAAATACCATTGGCATCTACAAACTCTGGAAGAATGATATAAAAAATTCTTGCTTCTAAAGAGTTAAGAATTTTTTTCTGAAAGTTTCATAGCCACTTTTTTTGTTGTTTATTACGGTGTATAGTTCAGTTTATGAAAAATCATCCTGAATTCTTTTTAATCCCTGACGAAATTAGGTTAATTTTTTTCGTGTGTGTTTGTACCAAAATTATTCAGCAGAATTTGTTGTATGAACCTACAGCCCCAAAAGTCGCAAATAATAGTAATAAATCGTTATTTCTCTTTATATCTTCACATATTAAAATTTTTCTTTTAACTTGAATCTATACCGTAAGAATGTTTCTTAAAAATAGAAATCATGATTAATTCTTTTAGTCTAGTAAACATCTTTCTTTAGATTATATCATGGCAGAGCACAAATAAGCAGAGTGAAGCAAAACAGATAACAGAATTACAAACACTATACAGATAATTTCAAATATATATATATATTCATTATAATCCGCTTACCCATCCACCGAAGCTGTTTCTTTGCGCAATGCAGGAAAGCAACTCAGGAGCAATGCGGAATCTTAGAATCTGTTTTATCTTAGCAACTCTTCGAGAGAAAAAAAAAATTAACTTGCGGTCATGATTAACCTTTTACAGGCCAATGTTCAAAATTGGGGAAAAATAGAATTGAAAATTCATTCAAAAATGAAATTTTATCAATATTGACTTGAAAAAGTTAGCAGATGAAGTTGAAAGATGACTTGATTTTTTGCAATAGAAGTTGCATTTGTATGATTATTGAGAAACTGGAAAAAAAATTCATGAAAATTGCCATTTTCATAAATTTTTACTTAGCTATGTTGATACTCCCTCCCTCTTCAAACTGAATGTATATCTTTACCGAAATTTTAAAAATAAATATTTTATTAATTCTTAATATTTCACTTATTATTTAAACTATCCATCAGTATATTCAGTTTTTGAAACCATTGTAAATCATAGTCAGAAATGACCTATGCTCCCAATTGGAAACATAGTGAAAATTGTATGAATTCTTTTTCTCCATTTCAATGACTAATATGCTTTGACTATCGCATTAGAAGACAGAATAAATATGCAAAAAAAAAAAAAAAATCTAACTTAAAATATGCCTGGATCTCAATGCGGTCTGTAAAAGGTTAATAAGTTATATATGGACAAATTTAAGATGAAACATTTATGTAAATTTCGTAGCATTAAACTGAATTTTTTTCAAGTTCGACAATTTAAAAGAAAGCCGGCATTCTCTCACGTAATCCACAATAATCTATTTAATGTTATCTACCCATAAAACGCGATTGGAACAAATTTGCAAATCCTATACGCTGATTCCCTGACTCCCTGATTCACTGATCCTCTAATAATTCCGCACAACCACTCCAAGATAACACTTTTACCGCCATTACTCCAAAAAGATTAAAAAGTTAAGCACAAAAAGGGCAATAACATCGACACGAATTTGCACGATACGCTTGAAAATTTTCATAATTATGTATAAAAAATAGAGAAAATAATCTGCTCTACTTTAAAAATCTGAAAATCCACCCGTTCCCTCATTTTTAAGCTATTTTTCGCTATTTTCAGCTCCATTTTATTTCCGAGAGTAAGAAAAGTGAATCATTTGCGTGATAAAATTAGCTGACGAAATTTATATTGGCGTCACGATCATCAGGTTTAGAAGTTGCAATTCCTATTCGTTTAACTTAGTTTTTGCAGATTACGAAGTTTATTTTTTATTTTTTCACTTAAAATGATATAGTCTGCATGAAGCATTGATATAAGAGAACCTTTTTGCACAAAACGAAATCCTTCGAATGCGAAAAGTTTCCGCACCTTTCCATAAAAGCATGAAATTCGATTTGGGTATATAATAAAAAATAAATACGAAATTATTTGTTTTAAGTATCTTTTCATATTATTAAGTATCCATTTAAGATTAAATGTATTGTGTGACGACATAATTTCGTTGAATATTTTTATGAATATAATTGCCTCCACAACGGGCTTGGAGTTCTAGTTTAAAATATTAGCCACACTCCTTCCGTACTTTTTCTTACTTTTGGCGATCGATGTATACGCAGTGTGTTAAATATCACAGTGTCCTAACACGATGGTAACACATTTTCATTTTCTCTAATGTGTCACAGATACTCTCAAAGAGGTCTCGGCAATTGACTTTCAGGGAGCCTTTGCAGCTTGGGAACCGGATTTGAGTGTATGTATCGATGCCCAAGGAGACAAATTTTAGGAATTTTAAGTGTATGTACCGATCGTATCAATATTTTTTTTTCCAAAGACAGTCTCATTACTTTTTTAATTACATTAAAATAATAATTACATTTACTTTTTTAATTACATTAAACGACCCTGTATATTCATTTCCCATTAACATTACAGTCAAATGCATAATTTTGACTGGCTAGTTTAGCTATCGTATTCAAGTATCATCATGCAGAGCTAAAATAGGATTTAAAAATTCCATAGAATCCATTTTTTTGCAGATTATTATATCACGGAAAGTGAAGCAGCATCCGGCTTGGCCAGTGCTTCGGAGGGTGAACTCTTCTCGCCTAGACTGCTGTGGCACTGTACACGCTAATGGGAGCTGGTCACACGTAAAGTATGTCGTAGTTCCAATGTTTTCCATGTGTAAACGATACCTCTGGGAATGCCGATTTCAGTTGGCTGGTGCCTCCTCTGGAATTGGTTCAAAATTAGGGACCAACAGGTAAAGGTCCAACTCCGCTCTAGGGCAATGGCACCTATTTCCATGGATAGTGCGAACATGAGAACAGACAGCAACACAATATCATGCTGGTTTACTTATTATCATATTGTAATTTTTATTAAACTGAAAAATAAAGAAAGATGGCTTCACGTCTTGGGAAACAGGGTACAGGGTACAGCTTTGGGTACAGTGCTGATTTCAGACAATGTTTTGCAATGTAAAACATATTAAAACATTTACAGGTATAGAAAATGGCATATAAATGAATAATTTTTACAAGGTTTGAAAAACTAAAAAATAATATACGATGTGAAATGGATTTTTTAATAAAAATTATAAATATATTGCAGTCAAAAATGGATTTCAGTGAAAGCAACTTTTTCACTTTAACCGGTGAAGGGACTAAAACAAGCCAAGTACGTTCAGTACAGTATTTGAATTAAATATATTTAATACTCGTCGTGAAATTATTGAAATCTGCATAATCTTACTATTTTTCTTCTATGCGCAGAGCCAAGCAAAGAAATCAATACATTTCGTTCAAAATCTTCATTAGGAAAAAAAAGTAAAAGATTACAGGAAATATATGAGACTTTCTGTTAAGGACTAAAAGAATTAAAAACAAGTACGAAAAACTCTTTATCAAACGCTGATTCGGCATGCCTTTTTTTTTTTTTCAAAAGTCACTTTCAAAAAATAAAATAAAATAAAATAAAGCAAAAAATAAAGAAGAAGAAGAAAAGAGCAGAGATTAAGCGAATGATTTATATACGTCAAGAAAACCGCAAAGAAAAAAAAAAACTCATAAAAAGCACAACGCAATATTGCTAATATCACTGGAGCTTAAAAGTAAAATTAAGTTTGGTTGATAGAAAGAAGATTTCTACTTTCTGCAGATGAATGAAACAGTATGTTGTACATTTTGACGGATTACGGAGCTCATTTCTTTTGAATTTCCAGATTTGAATGGAGCGTATCATTTATCAATGACAGTTTTACACATGAAGGACTTTTATGTTTTCATTATGAAATATTTTATTTAAACTTCTGTGGGAAACAATTTTTAATCTAAAATTCCCGAAATAAATTCCAGACTTGATGATGCAACGCCGTTGTAATTGCTTTTGGCGACAAACGGAATGACAGCCGCTCATAAGAGCTTTATGTCATTGCCAGAAATGAAGCGTGATAAATAAATTTTCAGTCTTTTCATGGGGAATTCGTTTCATAGCTTAGTTTGATACGGTCACTCACCAAATTTTGAACATTTATACAGGGTTAATCAGAAAGTAGGTGAAAAAACTTTAAGTGATGGTAATATACACACGAAGAAACAATTTTCATTAAAAAAGTGCAAAGTCTAAAATGAAATGAAGATGCCCTACAAGGTGTGACATCGTAAGAGAGTGAATACGGGGACAAAATACAAGTGTAAAGCAATTTCTTTAAATATTTAGGATAAATGCTTAAAAAAGCGACCACCATCATTGATGCAAGAAGAACAAAGGAGGGACTGGCTGCCGCTCTAGAATATTCCAAGCATTTGGGGGAAATCCCCAGCAACACCAAACAATTTTGCAATCAGTTCCTTTTTAGATTCAAGTAGAGTCAACATTTGTTTACAGCCTCTCTGTCTCTCTCTCCCTATTTCTCTGCCTCTCTCTCTGTAGCTGTCTGTCTGTCTCTGTCTGCCTGTCTCCCTCTGTCTGTCTGCCTGTCTCCCTCTGTCTGTCTGCCTGTCTCTCTCTGTCTTTCTGCCTGTCTGCCTCTCTCTTTCTCTCTCTCTCTGTCACTCTGTGTGTGTGTGTGTGTGTCTGCTTGTCTCTCTTTCTCTGTCACACCCTTTCTTTGTCTGTCTGTCTTTCTCTTACTCCCTTTCTCTCTCTCTCTCTCTCTCTCTCTCTCTATCTATCTCTCTCTCTCTGTATGCCTGTCTCTCTCTGTCTTTCTGCCTCTCTCTCTCTCTCTTTCTGTCACACCCTTTCTTTGTCTGTCTGTCTGTCTCTCTCTGTCTCTCTCAGTCCCTTTCTCTCTCTCTCTCTCTCTCTCATCTCTCTCTGTCTCTCTTTCTCTCTCTCTCTCTCTCTCTGCCTGTCTGTCTTTATCTCTCTCTGTCTCTCTTTCTCTCTCTGGCTGTCTGTCTTTATCACTCTCTATTTCTCTCTATCTTTCTCTATCCGTCTCTTTATCTATCACTCTCTCTCACTTTCTCTGTCACACCCTCTGTCTCTCTCCAAATAACATTTCCATGCATAGTGCTCTTTTCCTCCCGATAAATCACAGCAGGAATGCTGTTATTTAGCGTTTGAGATACGGCGGTTCAGAAATTCGCTCGCGCGTTTGCGTTTCATTGTAGACTATGTCGTGAAAATTACTTGTATTGGTATACATCATCACCTGTGCAAGTTTTTCCTATCTTTTCTGAATCAGTTTGCATACGCACGCACTATGGTATTTTTTTAGCATCTACAACGTTTAAATTTTAGAATGCGCTATGGTTTGACTCGAAAAGTTTCACTTCGAATAGACATAGTCTATTACTCAATTGAAATCACCGATCGATACACCTAAATTGGTAATTCTTAAAAAAAAAAAAACTAGTTAACTTTCGGTTTTCCCTGACTTATAAAAGAATGTTATTTACTGTTTACCTGTGTTAATACCGCAAACCGTGGTCAAATTGTAACAGGATTTGAAGTTTCTATGCTGTAACATTAATATTTTTTTTAAACTCACTTTATAGCTGGTGATTAGGATTACCCCTTCCTTTCTCTGTCAAACTGCATAGATCTCGTAGCTTCTACCATCTTTTCTTAATTAGTATTAAAAGTTGTCACAAGCTCACCCCCCACCTCAGGGTTACTTTGTGACACAGTCTTTTTGTATAAGAAATGCATGGTAGGAAGAAATATATCAAATTCACATCACATATGTTGTATTTAAAACCATTTCTCTAGTTTTTATTACAAGTACAGTAATACATTTCAAGCGATGAAAATATATATTTAACTTCTTCACACCTAACGAAAATCTCGCATCTCAAATTAAAGAGCAATCTATTAATTTTTTTGAAAAAACTTTTTATATTTAAAAACTGCAATACCACTTCAAATATTTTTTGAATAAAAGCCTAATTCTCAATCTCAGTTTCAGTAATAAAATGTTGTTATCACCCATAAAGAAAGACTTACAAGACGCATTTAAAGGTAAATGATGTCCCACGAGTTCTTTTTAATTATCTGAATTTCGAAAAAAATAAAAAAACATTAACAAATTCAACTTCGAAAATTTCACTAACATTCAAATATTCTTTTGTCTAACGGTAAAGATAAAATCTGTGCTTCAGTGTGTAGGATTTACACATTCACATGCGTTAAAATTATTTATTCAAAATTAAAACATCAGCCAGGCTCTTTACATTTTAAATTAGTCTGACTGAACGTCTTTAAAGTTTCCTCTATTATTAGGGGGGTTTTTTTTTTGGAGGATCAATACGAAACAAAACTTCTTTTTTTTAATTCAAAATTGAGTCGGGTTTCGAGGGTCCCTTCCAATTTCCCCACTATTTTCCAAAGAGCTGACAATTACGCCGTTTTTTGTCTTGTGAAGATCTCCTTCAAAGTTAACAACTGTGTTATCTCTTTGACCATATTCCGCTTCCAAAGTGGTGCTTGACTACAAAGAAATCTCATCACGTTCGACTCATCAAATTCTTTTTATATTTCCTCGGCATTGTAAAACATTGTTATATACACTGCAATTCAAAATATATAGGTGAAGACACAGAAAAACAATTGAGGGTGGACGTTGTGTCACAGTCACTCTCCTAATCTTTGATTTTTCACATAATGATTAATATCCCAAACAAAATGTCTAATTAACATCATTTTACAATATGTTCTACGTACTATATTGATGTTCAAAAATAATTACGAGTTAAACGATATCCTCTTCTGTATTTCACTGTGCAAATCAAAAGTGACTGTAAACACAGCAATGCTTACAAAGTGGTACTTGACTACAATGCTTCTGGCTCGCCATCTCCAGGCTCAAGGAGCTCGACAAGTGACAGCTAGGTGCCAGCACACGTGACACCAACTCATGGCGGTCCAAAGAAAATCTATATTTTTATACTTCATAGACCAACATCAATTTGCAGAGATATCATGAAGGTATATTTCGAAATAATAGAAATACATACGAGGGATTTCAATCAATGTCCAAGTAAGCATTTTTCGCGTGATATTGTACTCAAATGATGTAAAGTATTATTGTGGAGGTTAATAATGTGGTTACAATATACGAAATAATCACATCATGTTAAAATTTAGTAAGTTTACTTTTTCAAACTAGCGTTTTGGAATTAAGTTTCAGCAAAAATTGCGGCAGTTTTAAGAATTTCTATTATCTTCAACATACACTTAATTAGTGTTTATAGGAGAGTCTTAACAAGTTTCTATACAACAAATGTATTTATAAATGGTAAATAACATTGTTTTATCATCAATTTCATAATTTTTTTAAAGTTAATTGTTTCTACTCTGTATCTTTCTTGAGAAAAAAATAAACATCTGAGATTCATGCACAGGGAATAAATCTTTATTCTCCGATACCATAAACTCTTGTGGAAAGAATTTCAAGCATTACTCTTTTAAAATTCATCAAGGCTAATTTTACATAAACTAAATTACCGTATTATTTTTATATGAGTATATTAATTTAAAAATACTTGAATAGATTAATTTCCATAAAAACATCATGTATGCATGCTTTTTATTTATGATTTGGAATTATCGTAATAGGGCAGCTTGCCTAATGTTTTTACATCCACTTAAAATAACTACTCAAGGTAAATTTAAAAATTACTTATTCCATTATCGTAAAACACGCAAAGAACTCAAAATGTTTCTTTAAAAAAGGGCAGCATTCATCTATAAAAACCTAACTCAGCCTCACCACTGAAATTCAATAACGCCAAAGTCTGTTGCCATTAATCAGGACATAAAAGACAGGGAGTTCCTTCAAAGAGCTACTCTACATTATTTGCTTAAATGGCCATAAGAAAAACTGACAGTCTAATGATACATGAATATTGCCTCAAATTCAATAGGTTAAGTGATCTATTATGCTCTAAAATGTATTTGCTAAACCATTTAAAATACACTTTCTTGCTCGATAAGATGAGAAATTATTGTGCTTTATTTTATTTTTCGTTCTTAAGAATACGCTATGAGATTCCAGTCTTTTCTTTGCATTTAAATAGATGATTTATATCACGTTTGTTGTGGCGTTTTTGAATTATTATTGCAGGTTCAGGGGAAATGTATATACTTAAGTTTAGATGGGTTATCGTTAATCTTTTATGAATAATATCGAGCAAATTGGAATAGAATGAAAGGAGTGAGGTGGGATCATTTGCAAATGTTGCTAAATAAAGCATCAGCTCTGTAATATTTAAAGTGTACGTGTGAATCTATTAAGAGTCAAAGTAACTCTGACTATACTTGGCTATGAACAGAAATAGTTAAAATCGATTTCTATGAGTATTCCTATAAAATTATTATAATTATTATCCATTTAAATCCCAGTCCATGCATCATTTGTGTTTTCACTAATGATCTTCACAGGCAATGTATCACAGGCAATAAATCTTTATTTTCTGATCCCATAAATTCTTATGGAAAGAATCTTTGACATTTCTATGGTAACAATGGGAAGTTTATTCAATATTTTAGAATGTTTTTATGGAAATAAACGCAACAAAAAGTATGTCGAACTATTGTATAATTTAAACTCCCAACGAACAGACACTGTACTTAAAAAAATCTAAAGGATTCATTCTCTTACATTATATAAAATAAAAACATTAATAATTAACTGCACTTTACTTATTAATTAATGTTAATTATAAGTAATAATTAAAAAGTTTATTTTCCATCCAGCCAAACAATTACAAGTTCTTTTTTTTATGAAATTGCTGACATTTAAAAAAAAGGAGAGGGTGGGGGGGGGGGCTCTGTAAACTGCACTGGTGTAATACATGTCAGACGCTAAAATTTAATTTCGATTTTTTTTCTTTTTGTTTTTTTTTTCATAACTTCAGTTTTTAATTTAGAAAATTGAAACCATTTTTTTATTCCCTTTTACACAGCAGTTATATGAGCAAAATAAATTTATTAAACATTAAAGCACCGCTCCAGTAGAGTTTACGAACTAAAATAAGTAACGAAGTTAAACTGAAATAAACTTCTTTCAAAGCTGCTATAGTGATAAAATCATCATGAGGTAAAATTATGATTAAGATATATAATCTGATCATAAAATTCACATGAAGCAAAGAATAAATAATCATCAGTGATGCAATATAAATGCTTAAAAAAAAAAAGAATCCATGACATTTTCGGAAGATTTGTCTGTTTACTCGCTTCATCTGAAAAAGGCGACGGTAGAGATTCCCCCTTCAGTACACATATCTGGTACCCATATTTTGCTCAGCGCGAACTGGTTAAATCAACTAACGTGACTGATGATCACTGCTCTTAAAGCTTATTCAAATTCATAAGATTTATTTTGCTTCCCATTGTAAACGAACACCATTTTAATAGGGGGTACATAGTTTTTGTCTATAGCTTTCTCAATGTCTCTTTTAGAGTTTAAAAAAAAATGAATAGCGACACGCATTTTAGGCCCCGGGTGTATAGAGTATTAGCTTGTCAACTCACACTAGAGCCCTTACAAATGCGAACAAAGCTTTTTCTCATATCCTTCTATGCGTTTTAAATATTTAATAGTGCCAGTCTAAGAAAAATTAACAAGATGTCAACACAGAAACCAAAATAAATAAACGAACGTACTGTTTCTTTTAAGAATTTTCTTTGCGTTTTATTTTAAGTACCTCTTTATTGACTAAGCAAAAAAACGCAAAAAATAAACAAAAAAAAATGACACGCCCATGATTTATGTATCACGAAGTAAGCCTCATAAAGCAATGTGTCAGTAATCTGTTCAGTTCGCATAAATCTTCTCACTTTTGCTTTGATGCTAAACGCGAAAGGGAGGAAACAAGTAGTACCAAGGCGAAGAAGGGAAAAGTCCTGTTTTGTCAAGGGAAAAACACGCCCGAACATGTTGATCTTTGATTAATTACGGTGGATCAGCAAAGCAACTCCTGGATAAATTGTTGTTGTATCAGTGTTACAGCCCCTCTTTTTTTTTTTTGTTCTTCTTCCTGTGCATGTATACTTCACTAGAGGCTATTAATATAATGCTGCGGAAAATCGGCCCCCCTTGCCGTGTTAGAATTAAAGTTTGAAATTACTTCTACCAACTGTAGCATTATGTTTAGGGCACGTACTTAAAAAAGCTTAGCAAATACTGAGAGACATATAGTTTCTGACGCTCTGTAGAATAAAAATAATTTTAAGCATTTTTATTTTTTTTAATATATCTCGTTACTTGTGAATTGCAGGGTATTTGCAAAACAATACCGGTTCTTTTGATTTACTACAATTTCAAAGCTAAGTTAAATAAAATATAATCCGTTTAAGATTTCTAAAATTATTGTTTTGTAAAATCTGATCTCCCACCAGAAACCAAAGCCATAACCCAAGGGTACCCTGGTGCATATATCTTATAACAAGAATAATCCAAAAGTTTCGTCCTTATTTCCTTAGAAGATAAACTCTACCAAGATGTTACTTTGTTAAGTAATATATGTACACGAAACTTTTTAGGGAATTTAACCAGTTTTGGTTGAATGACCAAAACTACTCCTTCCATACGCTCACGATTTCTGATAGATTGTCACATCCAGCATTTAAAATGTTATTAATTTTAAAATATTATTATTATTGTACGAAGAGCCTGTAACTTCTGTTTTGTAGATGTAGTCCTACTCGAATGAGGCATTCTTGCAAACACCTTGTACAACTGCGGGGCGATGGGGAAATATTTATTATTCTCTTCCTAGCTACATTTATCGTTAAGAAACACATTTTTATAGCCAAAACGTATGCCCTGAAGAGCCAAAAACACTGGCACACCTGCTTCATGTCATGTAAGGACCATGGGAACACGCAGCAATGCCACAACACACGCGATATGAACTTAAGTAATGCCTGAAAATATGCTAGAGACAATTTAGTTTACACCATGAATCCTGCAGGGCAGTCCACAAATCCAGGAGAGTGCAAGATGGTGGTGAACACTTCTGAACATCACCTTAAAAGACATCTCGTTTACTATCAATCTCGGATTCTCAGTCATGTTCATGTCTGAGGATTTATGTGGCCGATAGAAATGATTAAAGTGTTCCACGAGCCACTCGGTAGCAACTCTTGACGTGTGGCGTGTGGGTATTGTTCTGCTGGCATTGTACAAGTCCCCCGGAATTCACCATGAACATGGATATAGATGAAAGTGAACAGAAAGCTTACGTATCTGTCACCTATCAGAGTCCTATCCAGACGTATCAGAAGTTCCATATCACTCCAACTGCAAGCGTCTTATACCATGACAGAGCCTCCATCGGCTTGAACAGTCCCCTGTTTATACGTAGGATTTGTGGCGGCGCGAGATTGCCTCAGCACACAAAACTCCTTGAAAACTGAAGACTGAGTGAATGGGGCGCCTTTTGGTTTGGTTGGAAAACGCCACCACCTACCTCACGGATTTCTCAGGTTCGAACCTAGCTACCGCCGCGGCACTCTCCTTAGGTTCATGGATTCATGAGGTTGGGTCCATACCAATACAATTCCATCCACCCTTATATATGTAATTGAAATAAAGACTCGTCATGCCAGGTAATCTGCTTCCAGCCATCAACAGTTCAAACACTAAAAAAATAATGACATATGACCTATAATGAAAAAAAAAAATTAGATACGAAATTTACGGAAAAGCATAAGTAATAAAACAAAAATCGCATTTTCAGTGTATCTTTTTAGCTTCATTGTGATCCCAACCGGATCATTGATCATGCACCCAAGGTTCGTGCAACCTCTCAAAGAAGTATTCGGGTGTCAGCGAAATTTCCTATTTTGGCTTTGCGGTTGTTTAATTAGTTTTTGAAAAACACACTGCTCGCCAAACATATGAAAAACAGTAATTATGCAATCGTATTCATATTTTATAATAAATAATTTTTAATATACGAAACCAACGTACCAAGTTTGACTTTTACTCGAATGCTTTTTTGAGAGGGTGTATCTCAGCAAGCGCACACACGTTTAAATTACGTATTCCCGATGTCGAAATGTCGAAAATAGGTCGAGGAAAAATTACAGCAAAAAATAGCATTTAAAAGAGATCAAACATACATTGTGTTGTCGACGTCTTAAAGAGCCGTTCGATTTTGGTCAGGGAGGCGGCTATCTTCGACTGTTAATGTTGGTCGCCCTCAGGAGGTCTATGATCCGTCAATACATCGCCGATTTTCCGCTTATGGCTTTGGCGGTCTAAAGAGACCCCCCCCAGCCAGCCAAGAAGAAACACGCGATGGAGCATCGAGAATTTTTTTCAGCTTAGTTAATAGTCAGTTGAACGTCGAATAAACAGTGCAGGGGAGACAGAATTTACGGGGTCCTTTCTCACGACCTTTGACATGTCCACCCCAACCGTTTTCTCAGAAAACAGATGCTTTTTTTTTTCTTTTTTGTGTGTGTATTCGTTCATGGTTCGCGTGGCTCGTACTTCGCAGTTTTTTATGCAAGGGCAGAACTCGCTTCAGCGTGTAGTCAATGGCTGAGCTCCGCTAAACAGAACAGTAAAATTTCCATAGTTTTAACTATAAAAGTGGATATTTTTCAAGTATCTCTTGGAATATTTTTCAAGTTCAATGCTAACACGATTTATCGTTAGCTTGGCATATTAATAAGTTTGTCTGGCTCTCTTTAAGTTGTGTTGGCCGGTGATGTTATTAAAGTTTATCGGGGTAGCTACAAATTTTAATTCCAGCCATCAAAATTTTAGAGGTGAGTTAAGTAATTATTTAACTAATAATTATGTGCTTTGTTTCTTTTATTCATTTTCTTTTTAATTGCTAATTATAAGTCTTCTTATTTGTATTATAGAGTGAAATATAAAGGTACAATTGGCATAAAATCAACTATTTACCTTAAGCATATGAAATATTTTTTCTCATTATAAGCACAAATTTACTTAATGTAAACTTACTATAACAAAAGTCAACTTATTATTGCATTATGCCATAACTTACAATGAAACAGATTAAAGCACTTTATGCAAAGTTTTTTTTTTCTTTTTCAATTGTATACTAATATGTGTGCATTTAGTATGTAATTTAAACCTATTTGGAGTAGTGAAATTGAACAAATCAAAGAATTAAGAGAGATAAATAAAAAACTGTTTGTGTAATGAAGTAGACAAAATTTTTCTCGTGGGAGGGTGAGAGGGGGGGGGATTTGTAGATAGAAAACTTCTTCATATTTTATTACAGGAAAACTATAATGAACTATTGAGATAAAAAAGCAGGCTTATTCGTCTAATAGAAGTGGTTCCTTGACGATTTCGTCGAATCCTGACAGTTTATAAACGTAGTAATTATGCCGGAATTCCAGACATTTAGAGAATATGTCAGTCACACACCATTTACATACGTCGTGAAAGCATGGAAATTCAAACTTCTTGTCGGGTGCACATGCCGTTTAAAAGGAAACACTCTATATTTCTAAATATAATGCATTATACTACTAGTTGTTAGCTAATGAAAAGCAATTTTGATTAAATGATTAGAAATAACAAGTTTTAAATTAACTTCTAATCGTTTAGATAAAGTTATAAAATTTATATTAATAAAAGTTTGAACATATACAAAAATATATTAAAGTTAAAATATAATCTTGATTTTTAATTTAACAGATAAGTAACTCGCACGAACAACTTATGTCACTAATTTACATTTTAGAGGGTTTTCATTTTTTCCCCCGGTACATTTTATTGATCGTTTTGGCTGTATTAGGTATTTTTAATAAAAGAGTGCAAAAAATTATTTAATCTACTCTTATAAACTATCTAAATATTTTCATATATTGGTTAAAAAGTAATCTTTTTTATATAAAATAAGTAAATTATATTTACTGTTAGTAAAATTGCATTTTAAACTGTATTCCTTACTTAACTAAATTTACTAATATTTTATTTAATTTTTAAGTTACTTTTTCACCATCTTTCACCAATATATGAAGATATTTGGATTGTTTATAACAATGAATTAAACAGCGTACCCACCCCCCCCTTTTATTAAATATACCTACAGTAAAAATAATTCATAAAATGTACCGGGGGGGAAAAGTAAACCCTCTAAAATGTAAAATAGAGACATAAGCTGTTTATGCAAGTTACTGATCAATTAAATTCAAAAAATCAAGATTATATTTTTCTTTAATGTATTTTCTCTGTGTTCAAATTTTTATGAATGTATATTTTACAACTTCATCTAAACGACTAGAAGTTAATTTAAAACTTGTAATTTTTGCACATTTAATTAAAAATAACTTTTTATTAGCTAACTAACTAATATTAAAATGTATTATATAGAAATATAAAATGTTTCCTTTTTAAACGGCCAAATTTCACAAGATCAGAACAGTTTGAATTTCCATTCCTTCACGACGTATGTAAATGGTATTTGTCTATTCTCTGAATGTTTGGAATTGCGGCATAATTACTACGTTTATAAATGGGCAGAATTCGACAAATTCTGCGAAGTCTTTAAAGAACGACTTCTGTTAGACGAATATAAGCCGGTTTTCTCTGTCCTGTTGGAGCGATTCGACAAGGTATAACGTAAAATCAACCTCTATGAGCTGAATTTTATAAACGAATTCCGAGAATCTGTCTCCCTTCGCCGTTATAGCGACGAGTGTTCGACCAATATCGGGGATTTTCTCTTCCTGGCGGTCACCCTTTTCCATTCTTACGCCGTAGTTAAGCGAGATTGTTATCTCTCACGGTCACCCCTCGCGGGTCATACGCCGTCGAGAAGTTCAGCGCTCGACGGGCAAACAGGTGGACATATCCAAGGATTTTTAACGTCGATGATTACGTCGAAACTACGTCGACGGCGACGTTAATTCGATGTATCGTGGCTGGCTGGGTATTTGATTAGTGCTTTGTTGTTTTCTTGCTTTCCATAGTAGTTGTATTTTGAAAATAGTTTATGGATGAGAATACATAATTTACCGTAAGCAGGTACTCAGCTTTAAAGTTCAAAATGTACAAACAAGGATTACAGAAACACATTTGAGTCGCCAATACTAAAACGATTTTAAGAACCCAATAATTAGGCTTTATAACCCAATACTAGGGTGTTAGGAATTGCATCGATAGGAGTTGATTTGCGATTGCGTCGGCGAAATACCGAGTTCATCACCTTACATTACTTTCTCTTTTGTCCTAAAACATACTGGCAGTTTACTGTTACAAAATAGTGATGTTGTTTTCTCGAATTAATGTGTGTTGCTGGAAAGCGAGTTGTACAAGCGAAATGAATATGTGACCTCTTGATCCTCGTGACAGACATGGGGACCGTTTTGGCGACTTAGTGACAAATTTGGCGATCTGGGCGACTAAAAGAAAGTCCTCGAAAATAATGGAATTTTGGCTGTATCTCAATTAGGAGAGAAGTTACGACAAAAATCGAGAAATATGACGTCACGACCTATGTCGACCTGTGTGACGTTACCTGCTTGGAAATCTATTAATATTAGAGTGTTCCTCATTATGATTTCACTGTGGCAGATTACGGAAAAAGAAA
Source organism: Cheiracanthium punctorium (assembly GCA_038373885.1). NCBI lineage: Eukaryota > Metazoa > Arthropoda > Arachnida > Araneae > Cheiracanthiidae > Cheiracanthium > Cheiracanthium punctorium. The sequence goes on from JAWZYV010017798.1 coordinate 39,071, forward strand.
TCATTGCTATACGATTATCATTTGCATTTAATTAAGTGCTACTACTGAGATAGCTAATGATTTTCTATTGGATGTGTTATTAAATTCTGTATATTTCGGGAGACATTAGTTCTACGATTCATCTAATAAAGCGTTATATTCTCTTTTCGAACTTGTTGACCTATTTTACCATCATATCCTCTCACTGTGCAATTTTCGTAACATTGCTTTCTCAATGATTCGAAAAGGATGCGTTTTCACTTAATGAAAAATAAATTATTATTTCTTTACAAAGAGACTTAATTAGGTTTTCCGTGCTATATTTAATTATGATCTTTATATTGACTACTCTATTTTTCTAAAGAATAAGTTCAGTTATTCTGCAAAGATAGTACATAAAAAAAAAGAAAAGAAGCATTTTCCTTTGCATGCAATTTCACGTGACCTTTGGTCCAAGCAAGAAGAAAGAAAATATAATGATTTATAGATTGAGAAGTCCTTGATAAAGAAATGCTGTCAATATACTCTCATTCTTTTTCCCCTATTCATCTTCTTGATTTGAGAATAACACTCCGCGACAAGAGAAGGAAACAAAATATCAAATGTAGCAGTGAAAGACGCTGTTTTACCAAGAAAAAAGTAGTTCTTAACATATTACTATTTGATTAATTGCCGTCTATCTTTAGAGTAACTTTTCAATAAATGTTTATATTATTGTTTTTACTTTAACATAAATAAATATTTTCGTGCATTGACCATGTCGTTTCGGCCTGCTCGCTTTAGCCCTTTGAGGCGCAGCCCTTTCCCAATGCTGCAAAAAGGGGTAGCGGTTGCCATCGCTCGACTTAACGACCAGCAAGATGGCGGACGATCGAAACGTTCATCGCGTGCCACAGATCTAGAGACCTTTTTTTGACGACAGCTGGCTGTGCAGCACAGCCAGCTGCTTCAAAAAAGGGTCTCTAGATCTGTGGCACGCGATGAACGTTTCGATCGTCCGCCATCTTGCTGGTAGTTAAGTCGAGCGATGGCAACGGCTGCCCTTTTTTCAGCATTGGGCAATCTATCCAGCTGTTCTCGTATTCTTCCATTTGTCAGCAGATGTCAGTGCTGTTAAAAATAATCGGGACAATTTTTTACGGGAAATGACGTGCTAAAAAGTAAAGGATTCTCGTGGAGCTATGTCACCCGCAACTATTTTTATAGAAATCAAATCTATTCTTCGTGACTGGCAACAGTCAAAACGTCAGAGTTTGGTGTTCCCAGAGCGGGAACACTGCGCGTTTAAAGGTTTAATGTTTTTGCTTGCGTTTGTAGTCCTTAAAAAAAAGCAGTGAGAAACATTTTGTTACGAATTTTCCGGGTAATGTAATTTCTCGTCATCCATTTGATCGAAAATTTATATTCTGTATTTCAAATAATTAAATTTTGCATTTTGCTGCGTGTAAATGGGCTAACTAGAAGACGAGATGCGCCTCTTTAACTTTCCATTGGAGGGTTGTCGTCTCCTATCATTTTCCAATTTTATTGTCGTTGATTCTCTCTCCTATCACGGTTGGGGTCTTCTCGCCAAATATTGGCGCTATCGCATAGCTATGTTCAGTTTAGGGGACTTATCTCTTCCTCGAAACTTAGCGATATGTCGGTGAAAAGTCGCAACAGGAAGACGTCCGCACCTTCATCCAAGACTCCTGCCCCAGTTAGTATTTTTGGGAGGGTGAAAAAAATAAAAGCAAAGTTTATCAATTATATATGGTGTTAAAAAATTGTTCATGAAACGTTCAGAATTACAAATTACTGTTTTAAAAATAAGATACAAGGAAACCAGTCAGCTTTTGAAAGCAAGATGACGCGATTGTACTTTTGAAATACTCGATACGTTCCGAAAACGAACAGCGATCATGTCATCCAACTGATAACTCTGGTGACGTCTATTTTACACTGCTAAACAGCTTTGACTAGCAAAGTGCAAAAGCAAAGGATATGCACGGTATATATTGCGGAGCGAATATACGACATCTAATAATAGCTTTACTCCTTGAGCATGTTGTGCAATATACAACTTCCTTTGATTTTGCCATCTTTTGAGGGACTCCGAAGGTTAAAACAGTGAACCAAGAATAGAGAATCTATCAAGAACTTATAGAAAAACTTCTTTATACCATCAGCTAAGTTTAACTAAAAATTCCTATGATCACAGAAAGTGGATTCGTGTGGATACCAGGAATGTCAACCGAAATGATAACAACCTGAATTCCAAATTAATTTTCAGAATTTTCTGAATTCGAATGAGATAAAATCAACAAGAGACTATTCTTAGGTATTCTTATTTGACAGGCTTAATCAAAGTCATGAATGTTTTCGATGATACAGTTCATCGTTTTTAATTAATATGTATTTCAATTTCCTATCATAAATTTGGTACTTTTGACAATTTTTAAGTGTAATTTTCCCCTTCCTTTTTCTCTTAGTTTCGCGTTTTAAAATAAGTTTGTCTTTCGACTGTAGATGGTAATGCAACATGTGTTTCCAGCAGAGCCGGATTAAGCCAACATGAGGTCTGGGGCAGACATTTTTCTTGGGATTCCCTTTAGATCGATGTACACATTAAAAATTCAGATCAACATTTCACCAAAATATGGAATTAGAAAAGTTGACTCCTTAAGATGGTAAAACCTTGTTCCAACGCTTCACCAAAGTATCATTAAACCTGAGCACAAAATGTTGGAACAAATTTACACCGTCTTATAGGACTATCACACTGAGAAAAATCCGACCAACTTTCCTTGCAAATCAAGTTTCCGGCCGATTTTCTCCGCCGTTACCTTGACGACCGCGAACTCCAACTTTTTCCTTTTCCGAAGGAAAAAATCCGAGTCGGACGAAATTTCGGCCAATCAGAGCCTGCTACGTCATAAGCAATTTCGAGCAATGGCGACTAATATAGCTTATATCGCTTGTCGAAAGGCGCTTTGGTCGCTTGGAGCTGCTCGTGTCAGAATCACGTGTAAATAAAATTATGGCCGCTTTCAAGTGCACTTTGGAATTAGAGATTGCTGCCCATCAGATGCTGCCGAAATTGCTGCCGATTCGATGTAAATATGCCAACGCACGATAAGTAAAATAAGAACTTGCACGCCAAATCAGCAATGCGATGAATATTTGGCGTCGGAGAGAGTTTGTTTACTTTTGCAACCCTTAAAGATAACCACGCCTTCAAGTCCGTCGGAAAAGTTGGTCCAGCGCGAAGTTGCTCGGATTTTCCCTTTAGTGTGATAAGGCCATTTAGGAGCCAACTTTTCTAGTACCATTCTTTGGTGAAAAGATTCATCAAATTTTAAGTGTGCATGCATATGTATCCTCAAATACTAAATACCATTCCGTATTGTTTAACCTTTCCACATTCGACAAAAATTTCGCATCTTAAATTAAAAAACAATCTCAGAATTGTTGTTATAAAGCCTATACATATTAAAACGACAAGTACAAATCGTATTTTAAAATATTTTTTTGGAAAAAAAACCCTCATTTTCAATTTCTCTTTCAGTAGTAAAAAGTTGTGGCCCATAAACGAAGACTGCCAAGACACTTTTAAAGGTATATTATGTCGCACAAGTTCTTTTCAGCCATATGAATTTTTTTAAAAATATTCCCAAACTCAGGAAATTTCAATAACATTCAAATATTCTTTTGAATAAAGGCGAACAAAAATAAAATATGTGCGTTAGTGTATAGAATTTACACATGCGCATGCTTTAAAATCACTTTTTCAAAAGTAAGGCATCATATGAAAGTCCACTCAGAACACCAAAAACAGTGTAAACCAAAAGGTCCATTTATATGGATCTCTGGAACGATGAGGTTAATTTGATACAATTAGCATCTTTTTTTTTATATATAATTACACCTCGATGACAAAAGCTACTTCAATTCTTACTCACTTTTAGGAAGTACTCAAAGGCAATTGGAATGTGGAATTCGGAAAACATACATCATTTTGATGTCAAGAGCTTTAAATTGCATGGGGTTTCTAATGCTGTTGTAGAACCCACAACACGCTGCAAAAAAATAATTACCTGGATTACAGCACAATGTGTGGGTAAACGTAACGCCAACAAGGGCAGATTAAAGGGGGGTGGAGGGGGCGACTGACCCCCCCCCCCCGAGAGAAAAGAATTAATATTAAAAGATCCTATTTTACTTCCATAAAATGGACGTATATGTCAATCTTCTAACTAAACCACCCCCCCCCCGAGAAACTTGCATTAATCCGCCACTGAACGCCAACACAATGTGATTTATAAATACTGTCAATTTTTGTACGAGGCTCTTCATGACTGGCTTATCAACGTCATTAAGTCATTTCGTGAGGAGATTTACAACACACTGTGCTGTATTACAAAGCTGCAACACTTGTACTGTGTTACTTTACAGCAATTTGTGTGGTAAAATTACAGGTATTTCTTACAGTTACACACATGAACACATGATATCAAAAATGACATCGATTCCACTTATGGCATGAAAATGATGTGCTCAGATTGTGCACCCCCTGTGTGTTTCATTAAGTCATAAATTTCAGCAAAGGTGCACAACATGCATAAGTTTTGTATAGCTTTTCTCTTTGGATTGTCATTAAATTCCTAAATTGCTCAAAAATTTTGTTCTTAAAAGAAAGTGATAAAAAATAACCATTTCTTAACGTAGCAAAACAGTTCATTTAGAATATTGTTGAAATTCTAACGGAGGTAATTTTTTTAGGAAAAGTTTACACATTTCTGCAATAGACTAAAAAGTGTCATATCTTGATTTGCCCTCCCGCCGTCAGGGAAACAGAACAACAAGCTGTTCTGAAAATAGCTCTCCTACGGAATTTCTCTCGTTTTTCTCCACAGTAAATCTTTAACTTTAGATACTTCTTTTCTTATCATTAAGGTCGTATGGTTTTCAAAATTATTTTTTAAAATTATTACCATTCTCTAATTGCCAACCATCTTGACGTCGAGCTAGTAATCTAAAATTATTAGTGTTATTTACGGAGGCCTTTATATGCTCTTGCCTTTGCTGCCGTCATCTTGGCTTTGTGAAACTCTTGCGTTTTGCTACACTGTTAACAATAGTAGTTAGCACCTCACCATAAAATTGCGTAAATTAGCTGCAATCTTCCTATGGAGAAACTACATTGAACCATGATTTGAAGCTTAAACTGATCAAAGAACCAAATCGCGATTTAAAGTTTTTCCATTGAAAGGGTTGCGGCTCTAATTCACATCCTGGTGAAATGTTGAACTACTTCTATTAACGGTATACTTATGACATAACTATTTCAACACGTTAATCTGCCTCCCCCTAGCTACCAACCTCCGTAAATGTTGAATTTTTAGAATAATTTGTTTTTTTTTTTTAAACTTTAAAATTTAGCTTCTGCTAACACATCTTCCGGATTTTTTTCATTGTGTAATGTGTGGTACTATCACTTCAAATTGAGATAACCTATTTTAAAAGTTTTAAAAAATTATAGTTTTAAGTTAACCTGAAATCTACAGCACATCACCCATCAGTAATTTATTGATTTCTCGTTTTATTTATTCTTTTTTTCTAACCAGAAATATTAAAATTCAATTAAAGATTTCCTTAATTGATAAATAACATTTTTTTTCTAATCAATTTTAACTACCAACAAAAAGTCCTTTATTTCCCTGTGAATTGCATTATTTTTTAAATTAATTTTTCATTACTTTCGATTTGATTTTCATCTACGTTCATGTGCATTTACATTGACGAATTAAATTTAAATATCGGTACTTTAGTTAGTAAATTAACATTAACTTTTATTTGACTTAATCATTGCATTCATTCAAAACTCTAAACTTTAAAAGTCGATCAAAAATTTAAAAATGCAGCCATTTTCGAAAGAAAGATTATTTAATCACTTTCGGAATTGAATTTCACTTTAATTTCATTGCAGTTTTATTCGAAGACATATGTATAAAAATTGAGCGTTGACTGAAAAGGATTTGAAAGGTTACGCTTTCTATCGAAAATTTTAATTCGTCATATCGATTTTTATTTCAAAGAAGTCTGCTGCGGTGAAATATTTCCCTTAATAGTTAAATGTCGAAAATTTTAAATAACTTCATACTGCTCAAGCAAGCGTGTAATGTGCTATTAAATGGATGTACGTTAAACTGAATGGCAGGGCATATATTGGGTGATTTTCTGCAAATTACAAAATTTTGCAGACATGTAACCATTTTTGAGAAGAAAATTATAAAGGAAAAGGAAATTGAAACGCCTGCGATTGTACTAATGCTTTTTAGAAGCATAGTATACTCTGCTACAGTGAAAAAAAAAAAGTGTTAGTTTTATTTGCACATTGTTTTATTTGTAAAAACCTGCACAACTAGCCGCAATTAAGTTGCAATTGAATTGGCTTTATCGAAAATTGATGTATATAGCATGAATAATTTTTTACAGAAGCATCTACAGTAAAAATCTCAATACCCTATTACCTATGGACTGTAAACGTTTACGCTGCATTTTAGAAATGTTAAATTTTTGCAAGCGCCAAAAATATAGTATTTGTTACGCTGCCACCTATGACTCAAGATTAAAAATACATCTGCAAATGCATTGGAAACATTGCGTTGGAAACTTTTCCATCATTGAGCTACCTCTAAATATTGTTCAATTTGCCTGATTTTTTTTTTCATAAAAAGGAAGACATTTAGAGGGGAAGAAGATAATACTTTCAAACTGCAAAAACAAGCTCCAACCCAATGTTACACAGGTTTGTGTCATAATGCTCTTCACTGAAAAAAAATGGATTTAGCATTTGTGGCTCTTTTACAGGAACAAAAAAAAATTATTCACATAGATTTGTGGCTCTTTTACAGTAACAACCAAAATAATTATCATACATGCACTGTAGCCGCATTATTTAAAAAATAACTTTGCTGTCTTATTCGTTTTTGACCACATGCTTTCAAAGAAAAAAGAACTAAATCAGCTCCGAAGAATTTAAAATTGGGACAAGCTTGTGCCGATTTTAAATCCTCCGGAGCTAATTTAGTTCTTTTGGAGCGAGTTTATTTCTTTTTTTAAAAGCGAGCATTTGCTTCCTTTCGTCCAGTAGAAGTGACGGCAGAGAGTCCCTTACGGATGCTATTATTCTGCACCCATGCCCTTCCACTATAGCCTGGTAATAAAAGGCCCATGCAGGGAAGCAACGACATTCACAAAAAGTGGATTTCCGTCGTAGATCAGCTTTTGCTATGAAGGGATAAAACAAATCAACTATTCGCTCTGCAGTAGTGGGTACGCCAAACAGGAATGCGTTGCAAAGTATTCAGCAATCGAGGTTTTCGACAAGATTTACATTTCTTGATTGCAGTCCAAAAGCACAGGGTGTACTATAATTAAAAAACCTATTTCAGGTACGTCTACCATCAAAACCTGCCATCAGAAAATTGAGCTAATTTCTTTGAAATTGGCGCAAGTCCATTTGATATTATGCGAGATACTTAGGGTTTTTCATTTGAATGGTTTGTAATTTCACTAACTACACAAACTTATACTGACAAAATGGTAAACATTTTTAAGGATTTTTGACGGAGGAAACTGTTAACAGATAAAATTATCATAGCAAGCTGCATTGTAATCACTGACAATTTTTTTTTTTTCAAAAACGGACTTACACTATTTTCAAAGAAAACACTCAGTTTGTGAAATTCTGTGAATCATTTAATAAAGGCGCACTTTTTTATTGATTCTACAAAATAATAATAATAATTCCAAATATTGCAGCTAGGTGGTGAAACTAGTGAAAACTAAAATTTGTAAAATATTTCGAAATTTGTTTTCTGATTTAAAAAATTGTGAAAACTTTTATAGCTGAAAATTTTCTCATTTCCACTAGTTTTTAAATTAATATGCCATCTGGTGCTCTTTGGAACTATATTTTTTTAATCGAGTAAACAGCAAAATTCCACAATCTTTTGGTGACTTTTGTTCGGCTGGGGACAGCTTTGAAACAGGATATTTTAATAGTGGACTCCCCCTATAACTAATTCTCAATTTTCTGACAAAACCCATAAATGCCCATGTCAAGCTCTTCATTTAAAACTCATTTCCCCTGTTTGCAACCCAATGAAACTTAAAAACTCAATAAAACTCGATCACCTACTTTCGATTACTATCATTTTTCCATAATAATTTATGAACTAATTAACTAGAATATCAAATCATCTTCACTTTTAAACTAGGATCTTAATTATGATAAAATTTTTATATCGCTTACTCTCCTTTCTCAAGCAATAAAAGAAAAATTTATGATGTTCCTTCGATTTGTGAGATTGCCTTATAATTTTTGTTGCATTATGAAATAATTACTCCATAAACCTGTGTATTGAAAAAAACTGTAAAATCGGGACTTTTAAAGATCAATCACTTTGATTTCATAAAAACACAGTTCCAATACATAGCTCATGAAACTAAAATTATCATGTATATTTATTCACAAAAAGAGTATATTCATGAATGTGATTATTCAAATTTTCTAGGATTGACTGTTATAAATTTCGTGAAATTCGTTACATTGAGCTAGCGGTTACCTCCAAAACTGTTCTAGAATATACAAAGTGTTACATAATGAATGGGACAAACTTTAATGTGAGGTAAGGCATTAAGGATTCAGATTCACATATCAGTGTGGGGTCCAAAACGCTTTCTTCATATAGCTCTTAATAATCACGTTCGAGCATTCGCTGAAATATTAGTTAACTTTCCGAACACTGTTAGACAAAAACTAACGTACTTTTCATAAAAAATGGGACTAAAATTAGTTGTTCAAAAATTCTGTTTCATTTCACTGATGAAACTTTCTGTAGCCAAGCCCGTTGTTGATGAATTTTGGTTAAGAAATTAGATGAAAACTTCAACACTTTTCTAACATGATTATTAACAGGTAAGTGAATACGCTGTCTTTGACCCTAAGTTGCTATGTGATTCTGATTCCTTATAATGTTATATTAACAAAGATATAACATTATAAAGCAAGCTATAAAACAAAAATATAAACAGCAAAAAATGTATCCACTTTATCTTAATTGTAGTCTCTGTTCTGTTGGGCACTTATTTGAGAGTATTTGTATTGACCATATGCACACTGGTTTCTAAGAGTTAAAAGAAAACACAAAAGTAACGATTAATCAAAAAGTTACATCTAGAATTTAATGAAACTGAACCACAGTATAGAACACCTAGTACAGTATAAAATACAGGTATTTTAGAAATTAATAAATGTACCGTTACAAAATTAACAAAGTAGATGTCAATGTGGTTTCAGGAATAGTACTTTTATTGTGGAGTAGGATCACTCCTAGAAGTAACGAAACACATAAGCGGTGTGCGTTGCGGTCAGTTATGCGATCGATGAGTTTGCACTCGAGTGTCAGCAGATGCTATCGTGGCAATGGTCTGAGGAAAAGAATGATAGATAGCAGTACGCCTTTCTAAAGCATCCCAAACATGCTCGATGAGATTCAAGTCACGTGACAGAGATGGGCCATCCCATATGCTGAATTTTTTAAATGTTTGAATCAATGGAACTTTTAATTCAGTAAACAAAACTTATGTTTTCGCATTTTTGCCAAGAGAAGTAATCTTTAACTTTTAGTGCAGTCAAAACAATCTGTTTAATTCTTTTCCAGCTAGGTCCTTTCCCTTTTTTTTTCTATAGCCGTTCCTCCTTATGCTGTACCTTAATTGGATTAATTTATAATCTGAAATTATTCCGATCAAAATCTATTTTGAAGCAGCCGTCATCTCTAGTACCGTCAAAAGAATTCACTCGCATAATAACTCTGCTCCTGAAAGACCATAAAACTAACTTACGGACATTCTTGACTATGCACAAATGACGGCGCGATGCATTCATCACGTTTCTCTTAAGCAGTCTTTAACTGGACTTTAAGAGGAACGCACCGTTCGCAAGTGAAGTTAATTGGCAGACTTCATCGCTACACGTCATTGTTGAAGTGCAGAGTCGTAGGGATTTCCAACTGATATTCCTAATTATTTAAAATCGCCCGACTTCCACGACGCCCACTGTTTGTGTAATGAATTCACCCAAGCCTAACGGAATTTCCGTTCAGGACAGGCTAATTAGTTTGTTCAGCAGTAACTCATTAATTCGAGCAGGTTAAAACTTTCAACTAAGGAATATGATAGAGTATTCAAAACTTTTCATGAGTACTATTACAAATTTGGACTTATTTGGCTTTCCTATGCAACACAGAACGTTCATCTAAAGATATTGATGGAAAATGTTTAAATTAAATATTCTGGATCGATCTAATTAAATATTTTGAATTTAATCTTTGTAGCCCATAGAGCATTAATGTAAAGCCATTTCATTTCCCATGCTCAATATGCATAATTATTCTTTTGGAAAAATGATCCATTAGAAAGCAATAATTTTAAATTTTAATCAGTCTTTTTAAAGTGTTTTATTAGCTTCTGTACTATTTTAACATTAATTCCGATGAAATTTTCTAAAAGTGTTTTTATTGATTTTCTGCACGTATTACATTTTTCTTAAAACTTTAATATGGGGCAGACTTAACACGATTTTTTACTTTTCTCTATAAGTTTAATCATCAACAGTCTACAATAAATTCCATAAATATGGTGCTAACAATTTTTTAATCGCACAAGCAAAATACAAAAACCTTTCACATTTAAGTTTTGAGTTATTATATTATTTCGTGTATTTAACAACCTTGTTATTATTAAAATATGTATTTGAATCAAAGTGAATAGTAAAAATAATGTAAGAAATACTAACTTCGTTTTTTCTTTTTCTTTTATTCAGAATGCTCGTGTTCCTCGTATTTTTCATTAAAGGCAATCGTATAGCGCAAATGATTCTTATTAGCACATTAATAAGAAATATTCTTCACCGACTGAGCTGTTAATCTCTTCTCTCTCTCCGTATATATATGTATATATGTATAGATAGGTAGTGTGTGTGTGTGTGTGTGTTGTAATAATTTAACAAAGTAATGCTGTGTACAAACGAAAAGTATCAAAGATTTCCTCAAACAACAATATATTTAATTGATACAATAACGTGTTTCTCGTTCAACCAACAAAACTTTAATTACATTAACATGTTGCATTTTCCAGGGGAAGTTGTTTTATTTTATTTATTTTTAACGCAGCCAAAAATTTTGTTAACTAAACACAACAACAATTATTTTCAGTGGGTTCCTTTTTTCCATAAAATTCTTTGGCTTGTCCTCTAAGACGGCTGAAGTGTGAAATGTCCCGCGCTCTTGCGTGGCCTCATAACCGACGCGGCCGTCGATCTAACGGTCTGCAGTTTTGGTCGGTTTACTCCAGATGTAAAGTGAATACGTATTCGAACCCCTTAGAAAGTCTTTCGACCAAGGACACTCCCCATCCCAGGAAGATACCCCTCTGTGCAGGTTTGCCTTAATACACACAACATCCTCTAAGTATGTACAAGTATTTTTTTTATCATGTTGTAACGAAAGTTTTCCGCCAGATTTGCTTGAGTCAGCTCACGCGGTACCCAACTATTGACCTAATATGTCAAGTTTTTTATGCTTAGTGCGACTAATGAACATGGCACTAAAGTCTAACTCTTTTAGCTAGCTCTCGAGTGGATGAATATTTTATCTTCTTCCACAAATTGTCGTAGGCGGGACTCATCAGCATCAATAGGCCGGCCAAAGCGCTCTGCTTCTTTAATATCCTGGTCCTCGTTTTTGAACTTTCGGTACCAAATCTTCACAGTGTCATGATTCAACAGTAGTACCTTAAGCAGTATACATGATTCAGTGTCATTCTGTAGCTGACTTTTTGCGACAGAACTGAGAGTAAATGATGGATCAATCTGGTAGCGTGGTAGTTCCATTTCAGACACCTTATACTTAATCATAACGATATTGTTTTACAGATTTCACAACACAGTTCTCTAAAACAAGTCTTTTCTTTCAAATAACAAAAATCGTTTTACAAAATATTGGCAAAGACACCAACGGGAACTGCTTGTGCAGGCAATACTTGGAGTGGCGGAAAACTTTCGTTACAACCTAATATTACAGCTAATTACGTGAAATTATAATCTAAATCGAATCCCTTCGTGGAAAATCATAGCATTCTCATATACAGGGTGAATCTAAACTCTTGAGCAAAACTTTAAGGGGTGATAGGGTACATAATAAGGAATCAGAATCACATAGCAATGTGGGGTCAAAAACGCAGTTTTCACTTACCTGGTAATAATCACTTTGTGAAAAGTATTGAAGTGTTCGTCTAATTTCTTAACCAAGTTTCATAAACAATAGGCTCGTCTCCAAAAATTCCATCCGTGAAATAAAATAGAATTTTTAAACTATGAATTTTAGTCTTCTGTTTTCGGAGAAAAATACATTAGTTTCTGACGAACAATGGGCGGAAAGTGCACTGTTGTTTCAGCACTTTTTCCAAAGTGATTATTAACAGCTACATGAAGACGATGTTGCCGACCCCACATTGCTATGTGATTCTGATTCCTTATTATGTGCCCTATCACCTCTTAAAGTTTTGTCTAAGAGTTTAGATTCACCCTGTATATACATATGCAAATATAGATAGATTAGATAGATACAGAGAAATACATCATAAACTCGACTAATAGCTCTGCTCTACGAAGATATATCATAAACGGCAAGACACATCTTAACGTATAGTGATGGCAGCAGTGAAGTATACTACATTCATCACGTTTCTCTTGAGCAGTCTTTAACTAGACTTAAAGAGCAGCACCGGTCCCGCTCGCAAGCGAAGTTAATTGGCAGACCTCAACGGCACGCCACTGTTGAAGTGCAGAGTCGTAGGGATTTCCATCTGATATTCCTAATTATTTAAATCACCCGGCTCCTACGGAAACCCACTGTGTTTGTGTAATGAATTCACCCGAACCGAACGGAACTTCAGTTCAGACTGCTAATTAGTTTGTTCAGCGGGCCGCCCATTAATTCTCGCTGGTTTAAAACTTTCAGCCTGAGTACAACGTCGGAACTTTTTATGAGTGTCTGAATGGTATGACAAATTTTCACTTATTTGAGTTCACCGTGTAATGCAGAGCGTTCATCTAAATATATTGATCGAGAATGTTTAAATTGAATCCTTTGGAGCTATTTAACTTAAGTATTTTGAATTTAATCTTTGTGGAATAATTAATGTAAAGTTATTTAATTTTCTAGGTTCGATATGCATAGTTAGACTTTCGGTAAAATGATCAATCCATAACTTATAATTAGAATCTTTGACGCATGAACACCCGCAGTGTCCTTTTTTGAGGACTGATGCGAAATTCGGCAGTCGCAAAATAAATAAGTATTCATTTATTTCATTTTAATTGCTTGAATGTTAAATTTGATTTCTACAAAACACTCGATGATAGTAAAATAAAATGCCAATCTGTCACTATTTTATAATTACTTTTTATTAAAGAAATACATTCTTTCTACCCCACCAATGTAAAAAATAGACTTAATTATTAAAAGTCTACTTATTGCACTTTACTTTTTGTAGTCTTTTAATAATATATTTTTTTCAGATGTAATATTTTTTTTTTATTACCAGTGTTTCACCCTAAGCTCCACATTGGGAAGACAGAATTTGATGGTTTCTTTCGCTCTAAATAAAACGCTAAGTTTTCAAGTTTAAGTTGACTTATATGACTTCCTTGATGTGAAGGAAGTATTATAATAGCGAGAAAAATTCTGTATTCAGATTTCGAGGGAAAAATCGATTTCGTCCATCCTTGAATTTTAACTCGAGAAGTTTCAGTGTGACGTCCATGACGTTCGTGTGAATGTATTTCGCTATACTCAAACACGATTAGCCGCGTAACATGTTGAAATTTTGTGGTTAGGTCTGTTGTCAGACCTACTGTGCACCTTTCTTTTTTATAGCAGTCGATTGGGTAGTTGATTTGCAAAGTCGTACAAAAGACTATCAATATGTTTAAGTCTACGCACAGTCATTGTTTAAGCCATGACAAAAATCTCGTCAACTGTCGCCAAGCTCGGTGGCTTCTGGAGTTAATATCACCTAAATTCGCGTTGAAAATAAATTTCTAAACTGAACCCTGCTTGTCGATGTCTTTTATAGTATTTGGAGAGAAATTGCCACATCTTAATGTTATTGAAGTATCGTATCTCTCTTTTCAAATTAAATAAGTTTAAATAAAGTGCATGAAAAATATGTTTCATGTAATAGACGTACAAGGAAATCATGTGGTGCCCACATCAGAATTTTTTTTTAATCATATCAGCTGAAATCCTAATTCTTGATACTACAGAAGTGTCTTTAAAAACGACTATAGAGTAGATATCAAGGATATAGAGAATTTTGGCAGCCTTTACTTAAGGCACTTGTCACAGCAGCTGACTTGTGCAAGATCTCACCTTGTACGTTGAACTCGCCTTGGTTTATACGGAGCATTTGTGGCCAGCGCGCTAATTTCCGCTTTAATCGGTACATTTTTAAGAAAAAAAAAATAGTACGTATGTACAGCTCAGCGTATCGATGCAGTCATGAATTGTAAAAGTTTCTGGAATAATATTTCACAGGTGAGCACATATTTTTTTTATATTTTTAAAATATGTAGGTTGTCCGAAATTAAACCATCCTATTTTAAATTTGTCTACACACGTTGAAACTATTGTTGAGAAAGTTGTGAAATTTTGGGTAGAAACATAAACAGGTATGGGAATTGGTTAGAGAGAATAAAAAAAATCAGTTCAAATATTCGTCACCAGGGGGAGTTTCATGGCCTCCGTCGTCCCCAGACCTCAATCCATGTGACTTTTGGCTTTGGTGGAGTTTGAAACATTTAGTAAGTCATGATAATTCAAGAATTTCGCTTGATTTTAAAGACTGCTTTTCACAACAGGTTCGTAACATTTCCCGGAACACACTGCGGTCAGCTGTGGAACATGTTTTATTTACGATTCCAGATGGTAGCTGAGAATGCCGTCATGTTAAACATGTTTTACTGTAACAATAGTACTTTGTTCAACTTGTTCGACTATTTCACTCAACTGGTTTAACTGGAAAAGGGAATGAGCGAATCTGTGATGTCACCATAAACCTCGCCATTTGCTTACCTGTAATTGGTCTGTCGGAGAAATTGAACTAGTCTTAACGAAATGCTCAATTTTTCGCGGACCGTCCGGGAAAAGGTGCAGACGTTGAACATACATATCGCACAAAGCTTTTCACTCAACTGTTGTGGAAAACAGTCGAACGAAAGTTTTGTCTGGATTGAAGATCAAGAAGGTGTGATATGGGCATAACTAAATACGGAACAACTTTGTAGCAGACTTTTTTCCCCGTATCTCGTACCGTTTTTGAAATAAGAACACTAACTCCAAATTTAGCCGACAGGTGACGCTGTAAGCTGTTTTCTTGAGTAGCGCATGGCCACTTTACTATACCTAGACCCCACATTTATGACTATAGAAAGAGCCATTCCGAAGTTAAGAAGGTGGCAGGAGTTTAGTGGGCATGTACTGTATATTTAAGGAGTAATTGATATTTAAGATATTGATTTACTTTATTTTTTTTATTTAAAATACCTCCATTGGATTAATTTGTATGATAAATCCAAAAACTGATTTTATAAAAGTTGACTATAGAAAAAAATGCTTGTCCAACACACCGCTGCTCACTACCCTAAAACTGTAACTAATATTCTTGAATTATTCCACATATTCTATAAATTCTCCTTATATTAACTGAAAAAAAAAAAAAAAAAACATTTCTTTCGAAGTACTGAAGAGCAACCGTGTATTTTTCCGTCTACTTCATAAAAAATACCAAGAATACTTAGGCGGGAGTTTAAAAGCAAAAAAAAAAAAAAAAAATGGTCAGCTCCTTGTTTTTAGAACATCCATCCCAGTGTGTTTAATGCAAGTGACTTTGACAGTGATTTATTATCGGGCCGGTGGCAGTTCTTACGATGTGACATCCAAAACTAAACATCATAATATTTTAGTGACTTTTTATAAACATATAATAAATCGAATTTTACAGCGGTAAATACGACCGGAGAGTTGCCGTTTCTCTGCTGAAATATACTTACAGCGTCGCTGCTTGATGGATAACGTTGATCATTTGTACGGATCAGAGGGTATCGGATATTTTGACACTACCGATGCATTTTTTTAGGACATAAAATAAATAGAATTGACACATTTTCTGTCACATAGAAGAGATAGGCCCTGTGGGATTTCCTAGTACTCTTTTTTTTTTTTTTCGAATTTCCTGAGTGTTCTATATAATTTGAGTTTATCGGTGAAATTAAATAATTATTTTTGTTCTGTATGTTTGATAATATTACAGTAGAAAGTCGATTATTGGAGCCTCAATTAACCGAATTTGTCAATTATGCAAACAGCATAGCTTTCCTTTTTTTCTTTTCATTCATTTACTTATTTAAATTTAGCACGTTGAAATTAAAATATTGCTCATTCGAACTAGGTCGGGTGCTGTACTGTATTAACTATTTTATTACAATTTTAAAAAAAAATCATATTACTATTGTTATCTATCTATCTATTTTGACATGACGGTTAAACAATATTTTGGACTCAGTTTATGTAACATACGGCAAATAAAATTAACTAATCGGGTGTTTTTTTTCCTTACTTTTGTTTATGTACTTTATTTTTGTTTACAATTCATTTATTGATATTTCATTTTTTTGGTCTGATTAACGGACTTTGTTTTGGTCAGAGTAATAACTCCAATAGCTGAGTATTTTGTGCAAACTGAGTTTATAGATCGATTTAATAATTACAAATCAATAACCACTAAATAAACTGTATAAATTAAGTTTACTGATCAAATTAAACATTTAAATCCATATTTCAGCAAATTGTTTCAAGCAACTACTGAGTAATCTATGTAGACTGAGTTTGCGAATCAAATAAATAATTTTATATCAACAACTATATTATATTAACCCTTTGAGCGCATCCCATTTCCCAATGCTGAACACAAGGGCACGCGTTGCCATCGCTCGACTTAACTACCACAAGAAGGCGGACGATCGAAACGTTCGTTCGCGTGCCACAGATCTAGAGACCCTTTTTTGACGACAGCCAGCTGGCAAAGCCCTTTTTCAGCATTGGGCAATCTATCTAGCCGTTCTCGCATTCTTCCATTTTTCAGCAGATGTCAGTGCTGTTAAAAATAACAGTGACCATTTTTTTACTAGAAATGATGTGCTAAAAAGTAAAAGATTTTCGTGGAGCTATGTCACCCGCAACTATTTTTATAGAAATCAAATCTATTCTTCGCGACCGGCAACAGTCAAAGCGTCAGAGTTTGGTGTTCCCAGAGCGGGAACACTGCGCATTAAAGGGTTAATAGAAAAATCAATATTTCATAGTTTATTGAATCTTTTACTACTGTCATTCATCTATTGACAATTCCCGAGTCCCTGATGCAATTGTTTTTTCAAATTACTTATAATGAATTGTTTCAACTACTTTCTGTGACATACCAGCATCGTTCATATTGTTTCTGCTGTAAAGATCTCCTCATTTACCCATATTTGTAAACTGAATAAATATAAGCAAATGGAATATCAAACACCTTTTTCTAAACGCAGGTTTGACGAATGTAATGTTGTTTTTGTCTCAGACAAAAGGACAGCTGGTACCAAAATGCAAAGAACTACTAAATCTGTGCGAACATCGTCCAGAGAAGCAGACGTGTATAGTATTCATATTTGTAGGACATAAATATCAAACCTGGTGAAATTGATTGGCAGAAAAAAACAACAGTTCAAACAACGGTCGTAGCCAAGGGAAGGCAGGAGGGGGGGGGAGACCAGAGGGTCCGCCCCCCCGAAATTTAAAATTTTGCTAACAAAACAATAATAATGAAGCTCTTTTGTGAAAAATTTAGCCTTTTTCCTCTCTTGGTCCCCCCCCCCCCGAAATTCTTTCTGGGTACGACCCTGGTTCAAACCAAAGGCTGATCCAGGGGGAGAAAACTATATTTACACTAGATAAATGAGGCTTTCACAATTTTTAACTGGACTTTCCACTAGATAATACGGGTTTTCCCTATTCGCGCTCCCCTCCGAAAAACGTTTCAGGATCCGCAACTTGGTTCGAACCCCTGTTACATTCGGAAAGTTTCGTAGATTTACGTCATTTAAAACACCATCCATAATCATAATGCTAACGCTGATTTCATCAAAATATTTTTTACAGAAATTTCTCGCCAAATATAGAAGATATTGCCAAACTGCATTCTGTTTTGGGAACTGATTTCATACCAATAAATCGACAAAAGTACCGATTTTTGACATTTTTCGGAATGGAAACATCATCGGAACTTGACCAAATTAATATGGGTAAAAGCATAAACTACCCGTTTCGAATAAAAAAAAGAACTATCGAAATCGTGCCAGATGGTAAAAAATTATCTCTGAACATGTATATTTCGAGAAAATGATGAATTGATAACCTCCTTCTTTTTAAAGTTGTTTAGTAATAATCCTCCTTCAACTCTTCGACAAAAAAAAAAAAAAAAAAAAAAAAGAATGCCGTTTGAAAACGCAATTATTGTTGTTATAATCACTACAATAAGTAAATGTTACAAAAAGTAAATGTTAGCACACGATCAGTGTTCAAAATTGTAATATTCTCTAAAAAAATAATTTATTTCTAATATTTTATTCTTTATTTCATCTATCTTGTGTCTTAATATCTCTATTTGAATTCCTTATTCCTACCCCAACCACCCCCCCCACTCTCCTCCGTTCTTCCAAAATTTTTAGATTTGTCTTTCCGATTCAATTGAAAAATGTCACGCTACACAGAAAATGTAACATTAATTCAACGGGGTCCTTAGCAGTTTGAAACTTTTCCAAAATGCTATTCACTCGCTGATTGATAGCTCACTCTGTCTTGGTGAATACTGATGAATGAATTCTACTATTTTTTAAGCATTTTTAGAAATAGGTGGCAGCACATGATCTGAACTCCGTGGTCCTGATAAAAGAAGCTAATTCGCAGATCGAAATGTGAGTTACCGCCAGTTATCTACCCTAGGGATCTGGACCGGGGGATGGGATCGCCCCCCGTGGGGGACTTTCTTAGGAGTTTCTAATCCGTATTTATGAAGGAAGCTAAGTCGCAGTCTATTTAATACATAAATTGTAAGAAAATATACAATTTATTAAAAAAATTTTAAGTTATTAGAAAGGAAAAACTTTAAGGTAAAAGCAAACTGTATTATATCAATTAGCAACTTGTTTATGCAATTTTAAGCACAAATTTTGAACTTATTAAGTGAGAAAAAGATAAGATTCGCACAAATATTTGACATTTTGAAAAAGAAAACAGAGTCGGTTATCTATTACTCAGAATAAATTTTTATTAATTATTATTTATTTATTTATTTATTTATTTATTTTTTATGTTATGTATGTTTAACCGTTATTGTGCAACCATAAAAAGTTGTCATTTTGATGAGACATTTGCATAAGTTTGAAATCTTAGTTTATCCGTCATTTTGAAATTGAAAAAAAATTCATTTCTGCGTGGGATTAAAAAAAAAATCCTGGAGGAAAAATACATCTTTTATCGAATCAAAGCAACTTTGCGATATAATTTTTAAAAATTACTTATCAGCCATTTCTGTTTCCAGACTAACGCACAAGATGGCAGCACTACAAGCCCAAGTATACTTTACTAGACTGTTTACATTTGCAGGTGATGGTGGTTTATTTATTCATTTTATTTACATAACAATGCATTCAATTTACAACTTCAAAAACAATTAAACGTTATACTGTGCAACTAATACAAATGTTTATCCTACTACTAATACTTTTGTCTGCAAAATGAATGATTTTGAACCCCGTATTTGTGACCTGCAATCAAATTTTTATTTATGATAGTCATTGAAGACAGTGCCACATTACTGGCAGGGCAAACGGGGCAACTGCCCAGGGCCCACAGATTTCAGGGGCCCAAAAATCTTGCATTTTATAATTTTACAATGAAATTACAAAGGAGAAAATATTTCAAAAGATTTTTTAAGATTTAATAAATCATGAAAATGATGATTCAAATTTACATTTCTATAAAATAATTTTTTTCTTTTCAATTATTCGAAATGCTCTATTAGTCGATATAGCATACCAGCATGTAAGAAAATAACCAACTACATTTTGTAAACAGTATTTTTAATATTGAAAAAATTGCAAAATTCTGAATTATTTGTGTGAATTAGTTATTTTTAAAAAATATTACTATTTGCAAAAAGTAGTTGTATTCCGTTCATGTTGGTAAATGCTATATAGTATTTCGATGTAACGTTTCACTATCTGTTTTATTGACATCCTGTAACTATATTCGTTTATTTCAGATTACTTAAAACAAAATTTGTGTTTAGAAGGGGGGAGATATTTAAAACTTTTCAGAATAAACTAATCATAATCTTTTTTTTTTCTTCTTTTTTGGAAGGGAGAGGTTATTGCGCGGGGCCCAATTTTTTTCTCCTGCCCAGGGCCCACAGTTGTCTTGATCGAGCTCTGATTGAAGAAATCTATCTTTTTTTTTTCTTCAGCTTATTCACAAATGATAAAAATCTATAAAAATTTACAATTAGATAAATTAATCAAAATTAACTTCATATAATAAAAGCTCAATGAACATACATGTAAAATAAGTAAGTATGTTTCAAGAGAGATGTGAAATATTCCCCGTTCTTCATATATTATTATTTATCAACTCACGTGGATAAATCCTGAATGCGTAATAAAACAAAAATATAGACCTTTTAAAGGTACTTACGTATTATCCCGGCGGTCCGCCAAGATGAGCGATTTTACGCCAAGGTAAATGGCGGGACAAATGAAATTATTGGTGGTTCAGAATACGATTGGCAAATGTTTGCCAGCATATTTGACGTAAAAACAGTTTGGCAGAAGTGACCGCCGGGATAATACGTAAGTACCCTTTTAAATACAATTTTTATTTATTTCTATTTTCGATCAGTTTTAGTAGGCATTTCCTGCGTCTCTAAGGACTGATCTAGGTCAAACTATAGCTAGGACTTACTTATAGCTACATTTTATAATTTTCCATAAAACCCGGTATTTTATTGAGCTATTCAATTATAAACTAGGTATGATAGCAGCGAAACTGAAGCTATAACACTTTAATATACGGAAAAATTGTTTATCTAAATTAATAATTTATGTAATAGTAAATAATTTATTCGGAGTAAATTTTCACTGATGCTTCTGAAGAAGTGCAGAAACTCGTAACTAATTTTCAAAATGGTAAATGATATAAGCAAACAACGGAAAAGTTATTGGGAATTAATTCTGATGTGGGGTGAGTAGCATGAATTGTTATTTAAATGTGCTTTGTAGTAATAGAGGGCAGCACTGTATTCCAGAAATAACTTTTAGTAACTAATTGTTTCTTCATGTGTTTGTATTTGCCAAGAATGCGCGAAGAGCATCTGCCTATGGGGAGGGATATAGCCTTGTACATAGGACTTTTTTAGGGGATTCTAACGCTTATTCACTTAATTTGTTTCATGTCACTTTATATAGAGAAATCTTTAGGATTTAGTTCAAAATTAAGAAAACTGATTTATTTTAACTCAAAGACATCTCCTTCTAAGCAGATACCCCTCTTCCAGATTTGTTGTAACACAACAAACGTACACACATACACGCACAACGCAAGCACCATTTTTTAAGTTTCACTCATAGCTTAGAGGAAATAAAATGGTTAGCTTAATCGGTGCTTACGTATTATCAAGGCGGTCATTTCTGCCAATCGATTTTTGCTTCAAACATACTGGCAAACTGTTGGCAAACGATTTTTGCGTCAAACGTGCTGGCAAACTCTTGCCAAACGTATTTCCAGGGCCGGATTTACACATTTTTGCGCCCTAGGCCAAAGGCCATAATTGCCCCCCCCCCTTGAAAAATTGATCAATAAATCCAATTTAATATGCATAACGTGTTTTTCTTGGGCAATAATCAGTTAAAGTAGGTCGTTTCCCTTTTCCAGTCCTTTTCCTCATCCTTGATATTTCTGTAGGGGAGTTCTTTGTTCTGCGCCCTTTAGACCGCTGCGCCCTAGGCCATGGCCTAGCTTGGCCTTATGGGAAATCCGACCCTGTCTAGCGATCTGCAATACCCAAAATCGACAGTGGCCTATGTGATTAAGAAGTGGAAGGTGAGCGGTGATTGTCGAAATGAGCCCCCAGTCGGCAGACCAACGAAACTGGGGGACAGAGACAGACGAGTGCTGTCCGGAGAAATTCCGAAGAACCGCACCCAACCGATGGCCCTCATCCGCGAGGCGTTTCAACAGGCATCCGGGAGTATTGTTTCAATGAATACCATCCGTAAGGAAGCACATCTGCTTGGTTTTCATGGTCGTGCTGCTGCCCATAAGAATTTGATCACAAAGTCCAACCGCGCTGCTCGGATAATGGGGTGCAAAGCACATCGGAATCGGACCGTAGATCAGTGGAACAGGGTTCTTTGGAGCGACGAATCAAGGTTCACCCTTTACCGTTCGGATGGCAGGGTCTGGGTCTTGCATCTGACTGGAGAACGTCTCCTTCCAGAATGCATTGTGCCAACAGTCAAGTTCGGCGGAGGTGGAATTATGGTCTGGGAGTGTTTCTCCTGGTATGGACTGGGACCCTTGGTCCGCATTCATGGTAAGCTCAACTCCGATGCCTACTGCACTGTTTTGGATGACAATGTGCTTCCTACATTGTGGCAGTTTTACGGATTGGACCCCTGTTACTTTCAGGACAACAGTGCCAGTTGTCATGTTTCGAGGTTAACCAAGGCTTGGTATGGTGCCAATGGAGTTCATCGAATGGACTGGCCTGCCCAGAGCCCAGACCTGAACCCTATCGAGAACCTCTGGGACGTGTTGGATCGCTGAATGAAGGGGTGCACTACCCGTCAAAAATCGGTGAAAGAACCTCTATGTCTACTCCAAGCCAAGTGGAAGACAATGCCACTAGCTGTAATAAAAAGACTTGTGGAAAGTATGCCCCGGAGGAAAAAACACTCAAAATACTGGTGTTAAGCAATAAGGTAAATAAAAAACTTTGTAAAAAACACACGTAAGATGTAACAGGTAAGTAGATACGTACGCGTTTCGACTAAAAATTGTTTTAGTCTTCCTCAGTCAAAGCCCTTCGTCACTAAGAACAGAGTTCCCTCTGTTCAGTGTGTTAGAGAGGGAACTCTGTTCTTAGTGACGAAGTGCTTTGACTGAGGAAGACTAAAACAATTTTTAGTCGAAACGTACGGATCTACTTACCTGTTACATCTTATGTGTGTTTTTTACAAAGTTTTTTATTTATCTTTTGCCCCGTAGGGTTCACGCTGTAATTACCCCTCGTGGAGGCTCTATTAACTATTGATTTTGAATATAGTTTTTCTTTTCTATCACAGGTATCCGAATACTTATTGGTAAACAGTGTATTTGAAGGTTTTCTTAGGATTCAAGAATCGATCCCTGAAATGATATTTTTTTTTATTTATTCTCCAAAATAAAATGGAGTTGAAAATACCGAAAAATCGCTTCAAAATGAGGAAACGGGTAGATTTTCATACTTGTAAAGTAGCGCAGATTGTTTTCTATATTTTTATTCGTAATTACGAAAAATTTCAAGCGGATCATCATTATTTAAAAGTTCAAATATTATTGCACTTTTAAATAATGATTTTTTTTATCTGTTTGGATTAACGCCGATTAATGTTTTATAATATAATGCTTCAACACGAATTGTTAAAGAATCAGTGTGTCAGAAATCAGCGTCACTATGTTGTTACGAATTTTTGGGGCAACCCGCTGCTCTGGGGCTTAAAATGGTTTAAAATTCGTATTCTACGCTTCAAATAGATAAATTTTGCTTTGTGTTTCATAAAAATCGGTCAATTAGAACCAGAGATATGGAGGTTTCGGTTTGCCATTGTTTTTCAATGCAAGTTCTAGAAATCTCGAGAAATATTAGTCCTAGGGCTTCGATCTCTTCACATTTGAGGACTTATTTTTGGCGCCAAATTTGGCTATATTTCGCCAAAAGTCGCCAAGCTTGGCGACTTTTTGGTTATTTGGCGCGATTTTCTCAATGGGGCCTGGAAGTTGTTTTTCCTGCATTAAAAACGCATAATAAACTAACATTTCTCTTCTATGACGTAATCAGAAGTCCCGCTTTATCTGGAATCTTGGAAGAATATACTTTTCTAGAAACTGCTCGCAGCTTCTGTCTCCTCTATAAATTCCACCAGCGCGCTGCCCTGAAAGTTCAGTGCGAGTTGAACGCTCAATGTGTGAAGAGCTGTCAGTGAGAGTACTCTTGCTTTTTGAATTGATAGTGCTATAGAAGCCGTGTTTTAGCTTGCTTTACGAAGCTGTTTTCAAAGTGCTGTGTGTACATTTTTCATTGCTGAGTCTTGAGAGACTATTAGTGTTATCCCTTGAATATTTCCACTGAATTTTTGCCTGTGAAAGTGACTTATTTTTGTGTGAGAAATACAGCATTTGTGAGAGCTTCTGATCTAAGCGGATTGTTAAAAGCACGTTTCTGCTAGATTGAGCTTGTGAATTGTATACAGCTGATTGTTCTACGAAGTTCTAGAAGCAATAAAGTTTGTGTTCCATCCTGACAAGTGACTTTTTTACTTGAACTTTTTACACTGGACTTCAGAACGACGAACCCCAGGAGTAGCAGAGTAATTCCGCAACAATACAGTAGGATTGTGGATTGAACGATTGAAATGTACAGCAGAAAAGAAAAAACGCAATTAATTTTGAGAAGGGTGCAAAAATTATTTCTTGAGCTTTTTAGTTTATGTTGCTACGTGAAAGGAAGTTATGTGATATCATCTAACACTTTTTGTTTTTAGCACTTTCCAAAAAAATTTAAATATGTTTACTACTCCGTCTGTCCATCTCTTAAT
>JAWZYV010017799.1:0-30965 GCA_038373885.1 Cheiracanthium punctorium
TTTGCATGTCTTTGTAAAGAATACATAAAAGGAATAGAAATTTAATCGATCAAATTGGAATCATTGTCGTAACTATGTCGGATTTTGGGGTATTTCTAAGCTAAGCTTACCTATCCTAGAAGGCTCCATCATGTAAGAATGGGTGATGGGCCATCACCCATTCTTATAATCAGGCCCTGATTTTCCATTACGACCAGTAGCCCCGGGCCTAGGGCCCCCAAATGTTGGGAGCCCCCCCACCCAAAAAAAAAAATACAATTTTTCTCAATTTATCTTTTGTAATAGCAGATTTTAATAGATCCTTTCAAAATTTTCAAACAATATTTTAAACAAGTTGCCAATCTGGTCATTGATTGGATGGCATTTACAACCAGGAGTTGAAAAAAGTTGTAAATTCTAAAGTATTTTATGTACAGCTTAAATTTGTTTGTTAAATTCATCATGAAAGGTAATAGACGAGTGCCATTTAAAAAAAAAAGCCCGGACATTCGAATGCAGGGCACAGCCTGACAGTAATTTATTTACCTTTGTAAATTTCACGCTGCCTACATCAGTGTGTGTGTGGGCCACCATCCCAAGTTGTGCCTATAGTCAAGAATTTTCTAAATCGGGCCCTGCTTACAATAGGAAGTCAAATATTTCTACAGCGGACTAATATTCTTCTAGAATTGGGTAAGCCCACCCTAGCCCCCGCTTTAACATCCCACTGATTAGACTGTTTGTGAATTGAAAAGCCCTAAAATTACGTCAATTCGAAATGCTCTGCATTAATTGAACATCACTTATCTTTGACTAATAATATACCTACTTTAGTGTGAATTAATGGGTAAAATTCTTTCTCTTCAGAACGAATGCTTTTGGGAAATGTGAATATACTTTTCCTTGGAGCCAGCGATACAATTTCAAGCTCTCTTGGCTGGCTGTTTCGTTTGATGGCAAAACACAAAGATGTTCAACAGAAGGTGTACAATGAACTTATATCGGTGTTTGGGAAAGATGGAGTCACAAGATACGAAGAAAGAGAAAAGATTCCGTACACGTTTGCTGTCATGATGGAAGCGCAGAGATTTTCCAGCATTGTGCCTCTACCTGCTCCGAGATGGTAAAGAATTTCAATGTATTTTTGGAAGTAACAGAATAATAAACATGCAGAGACCATCCAATATTATGGACCCCTCAGGGGGAAAACCTTCTTTAGGTTTTCACGGGTGTCGCAATCCCGGGGCCCCAGCGATCCTTCGCTCCTCTGTTTTTTTCCCTCCTCTCTCCTTCTTCTGTCTCCTTCCCCTTCTCCCTCGATGTGGTTTCTTCTCTTGAAGTGAGGGCCCCCCTTCAGAAGCTGTGGTGGCTCTGTACCGTCAGCTTCTGTTGGCGGGTAAACTGCCCACGTGTTTGCCGTGCGTGGAGACCCGTGTCCCCGGAAATGGGGATCCTGGTAATTGAGGGGGTTTATTCTCCAACACATTGCTTTGGCCTCGGCTTCGGGTAAACGGGAGGTGCACAGCGTTCCCTGTGTATCAACCGGCTGGTGGTACTGATTTCGATCAACTGCTAGGGATCAAGCAAACGGACATCTACTGGGCACGTCGTTAAGGGTGGACGCTGCCTAAGGGATGTACTGTGCGCGTATAGACCCGACTAGCACTGGTGCACGAATGTGCATCCCCTTGTTGGGCTCCGTGGTGGGTGGTGCGGTCGGGTCCGAATTTCCAATCTCCAATATGGATACGACATTATCTTCGTCTCATGTCAACGTTCCGAAATCTCCCACTCAAGGAGATGGTAATTTAAAATTTTTTCTTGTGAAATGTCAGGACGGTAACTTTAGCCAAACATCCCCTTTCCTAATCCATAAGTGCATAACTGATCATGTCGGAGAAGTTGCTAAAATAAAAAAAATACGCTCAGGAGACCTCTTAGTGGAAGTAAACAATAGCACACAGGCAAACAACATTATGAAATTAAAAATTATGGGCCTAAAATCTGTCACTGTCTCCCCTCATAAAACACTTAACTCATGAAGAGGCGTCATATCAGAACCTGACCTGTTACAATGTTCAGAGGCTGAAATCCTGGAAAATCTGAAATCCCAAAATGTTAGTGCAGTTCGCAGAATCACTATAAAACGCAATAACCAAATAATAGACACAAAACACATAATCTTGACCTTTCAATCTCCTAAGATTCCATCTCATATCAGAGCAGGCTACCTTTCATGTCCCGTCAGAACGTACATACCTAATCCTATCCGTTGTTTTCAGTGCCAAAAGTTTGGCCATACAAAACCTTTCTGTCGTGGTTCCCCAGTATGTGCCCGCTGTGGTATCTCTGGCCACGACAGTGACACCTGTTCCGGCTCTCCTAAATGCGTTAACTGCAAACAAGACCATCCCTCATATTCCCGTTCCTGTCCTAAATGGTCTTATGAAAAAGAAATCCAGTCCTTGCGTGCCACACAAGGATTGTCTTACCCAGAAGCACGTAAAATAATAGCCTCTCGCACCCCTAAACCTGGTCAATCTTATGCTGCAACAGTGAAAGCGGTTGCATCAATTGCTACCCAAACTGACCCACCCAAATCCAAACCTGTCTGTTCATCAACTTCCTTCCCAAAAGCTAAACAGTCAACTACTCAAAATAATGCCTCAATAGCCACACAAAAAAGCACACCCAATAAGAAGCCTCAAAGCAACCTCTCCACTCAAAATAGACCTTTACTCAAAAAAAGTTCAGCTTACAAGACAAAATACAACAAAGCCAGACTTAAACGCATCCTTCCACAACGGCCCATAGACGACTCTATACTACATTTGGATCCTACCGACTCTGACATTTCAGATCACATTATGGATGATGAAGTCATCCCAAGTACCCCGCTTCAACCGACGGGGATTAAGAGTAAAATCGCGGTCATCTCCGACATCACTTAATCATGGCTCTGCTGCTATCCTGGAATTGCCACGGTTTTTTAAACAAAATTGACGACCTCAAAACTATAATTTACAACCATAATCCCGCCTGTCTTGCCCTACAGGAAACTTTTCTTAAAACCAATAGGCATACTAAAATCCGTAATTATACCATCCTTCGCAAAGACAATGAGCTCAATGATAGGGCCACTGGTGGAGTTGCCCTTTTGATTAACAATAGTTACCCTCACACTAAGCTCAACCTCAACACTAACCTGCAAGCAGTTGCCACTCGTATTCAATTAAAACAACTAACAACAGTCTGCAGCATATACCTGCCACCAAGCGAAACCATCAGCCAAACCTCCCTCAATAGTCTTATACAACAACTTCCTCCCCCTTTCTCCTCCTAGGGGACATGAATGGCCATAGCCCCTTGTGGGGAAGCAAAGACACAAACAATAGGGGCCATCTCATAGAACAACTGCTAACCGACTTCTCGCTTTGCGTTATGAATAACGGTGATAACACCTATTTCCACCACCCAACCAAATCCTTCCATGCCATAGACCTCGCCATTTGCTCTCCATCTATCCTCCCATTATATAACTTTTCAGTCTCTAACGATCTACATAACAGTGATCACTTTCCGATTTTCCTCTCACCTCTGTACCATAATAGGAAAGACAACTGTACCACCCCAAGATATAATTATGAAAAGGCAGATTGGCCCACCTTCACCCATTTATCCAATATATCCTCAAATAGTCTTGTAGGTTCCATTGATGAGGTCGTTGACAAAGTCACCTCCCTTATTATCAAGGCAGCAGATGCCAACATTCCTAAATCGGGCATGAAACATCGGCACAATAAAAAACCGTGGTGGAATGAAACCTGTACTCTAGCAAAAAAACAGCAGCAGAAAGCCTGGAGCATCTTCCGGCGGTACCCCACGACCGAAAATCTAGTTCTCTTTAAAAAAGCTAAAGCTTACGCTAGAAAAATAAGGTGGCAATGTCAAAGGGAATCGTGGATAAAATATGTCTCTAGCATAACGCCCAGTACCTCTAGTAAGGAGCTATGGACAAAAACTAAAAGAGCCATGGGAATCTATAATAATCCCTCAATATCCTGTCTGTCTGTAAACAATAATATTATTTCGGAAAAAAAAGGTATAGCAAACATTATCGGTCAGACACTTGCCTCTATCTCCTGCAGTACTTCCTTCTCAAATACTTTTCTGTCATATAAACAACAGTCCGAACAAAAAAAAATAAAATTTAAAACCTCCTCCCATTTCTCTTACAATAGTAATTTTACCATCAGTGAACTCACCAAATACTTAAGACAGGCCTCCTATACCGCTCCTGGTCCTCATGGTATTACTTACAAAATGCTGAAACACTTGTCCCATGACTCATTACAAATCCTCTGGCAATTATACAATAGAATCTGGAATGAACAAACCTTTCCTTCCTCCTGGAGAAATGCAATAGTTATTCCCTTTCCTAAACCTGGGAAAGATACTTCTAACCCTAGTAATTACCGTCCCATAGCCCTTACTAGTTGTCTGTGCAAACTAATGGAAAAGATGGTTAATGCTCGCCTTGTTTACATTCTAGAGACTGGGGACCATATACATCCCTTTCAAAGTGGCTTCCGCAAAGGCAGGTCCACACTTGACAATATTTTAAATCTAGAGACGCAAATTCGGAATGCCTTCCTTAGAAAGAATCACCTAGTGTCCGTTTTCTTTGACATTGAAAAGGCATTTGACCGCACATGGAGGTACGGCATACTCCAAGACCTCTATAATATAGGCTTTCGTGGCAATCTACCAACTTTTATAAAAAACTTTTTATCCCTCAGAAACTTCCGTGTCAGCATCAATGGTACTCTATCTGATAATTTCATCCAAGACGAGGGTGTTCCTCAGGGCTCCGTACTTAGCGTCACCCTCTTCTCAATTAAAATCAATAATATCCTTAGACAACTGCCACCCACAGTCTACAGCAGCCTTTACGTCGACGACCTTCAAATCTCCTGCCAGGGGAAAGATATGCGCCTCATCGAACGGCAGCTTCAAAATGCCATAAACCGCATCTTAAAATGGTGTGACACAAATGGTTTCACTTTATCTGCTGAAAAAACCGTATGCACCCATTTTTGCCGGAAACGCGGGATCCACCCCGACCCAGAACTTTATCTGGGTAATAGTAACATTGTTGTGAAGGACTCTGTCAAATTTTTAGGATTAAATTTCGACAAAAAACTAACTTTTGCTAATCATATTTCTGACATTCGCAGTAAATGCGAGAAAAAGCTTAATATTTTAAAGGTTTTAACCAACACCTCTTGGGGGGCTGACCGTGACGCTCTGTTACGGATTTATCGTGCTGTCATACGTTCAAAAATGGACTATGCAAGTTGCGCGTATGGGTCAGCTTGCAAATCAGTGCTAAGAAAACTTGACCCTGTGCATCATGCTGCACTCCGCATTTGCTCTGGTGCTTTTAGAACATCACCTGTACATAGTCTTTACGTCACCTGCCACGAGCCATCTCTCACCCTCATCCGTCATAAGCTCTCATTAAACACATACTTTCGTATTCTTTCTCATCCTTCACATCCATTAAAGAATTCTTTTATAGATACTCATCTTGACCGTTTTTATGCAAATCGTCCCATCTGTACTCCCCCCTTTGGACTAAGGATTCGTAGGAGTCTTGTCGGTACCCAATTGGAGGATGTAAAAGTCTCTATATGCTCTTTTCATGAAACCCCACCATGGAACATATTGCAGATACCTTACCTACAACCTTTCGAAGGCTTTGCAAAGCAGGATACTGATCCTAAAGTCTACCAACAGTTGTTCTCCGATCACAACAACAAATATGACAAATATGAAAAATTATACACTGATGGCTCCAAAACTGGGAATCACGTCGGTTTTGCCTTCGTGGGTAAAAATCATACTGGTAGCTATACTCTACCTCCCTTTTGCTCCATCTTTACTGCCGAATTACTTGCCATATACGAAAGCCTTCTGTACATCTCGAGAACGAACACAAAGAATTTTATCATCTACTCTGACTCCCTTAGTGTTCTAGAAAATCTGAAATCCGGAGCCCTAACACATAACTATATGCATAAAGTTTTACACAAGTATGATCAGCTTATAAACCGCGGGTACAGTGTTCTCCTCTGTTGGGTACCCAGTCACATCGGGATCCCGGGAAATGAAAAAGCGGACACACTAGCGAAGCATGCGACCCTCCCGTACACCGGCACTCCATCCTACAGTGACATAAAGTCCAGCATCTCCAGCATTGTAAATGGCATATGGGCCGATAAATGGGACAATGAAACGGGAACAAACTTCGTTCTATTCGCCCAACTCTCGTACCCTGGTCGTCTCATCCCTATCGCAGGCTAGATGTCATCTTGGCACGTCTTCGCATCGGACATACGCGAATTACTCATAAGCACTTACTTTTGGGCGAACCCGCCCCGGAGTGCCCTCACTGTCATACTCACCTCACCATTCGTTATCTTTTAACATCGTGCACTGCTTTTAATAGTTTTTATCAAATACTTTTTAACTGTTCTCATCCTAAACTAGACGAAATTCTGGGTGAAACCCCACATCGGAATCTATTTGCTTTTCTTAGACGGATCAATATTTTTTATTCAGTGTAACGTGTCCCTTTCTGTCTGACTGGTATCTGGATGGGAACCCCCATCCAGATGTCTTTGTTTCACTTTTTATCTACTTTTAACACTTTTTGAATTTTACTTTTCACCTTTTTAGGCTTTACATTTTAGTTTTTACTAGATCTTGTGGTACCTTTTATCTGAATACTTTCTGATATGATTTTTACTCCTTGTCTGGCGCAGCATGTCCTTTTTGGACCTTGTGCCAATAAACACCAACCAACCAATATTATGGAATTAATTACAGTATTTTAACTGCTAATTTCCCAACTTCTTTCCACTGTCCCAAATTCTTTGAATATTCAATTTCCGGACCAAAGTTTCTTCAGAAAATATGTAATTTTTATTAATTATTTTGCATATTTATAAATTTATTTATATTTGAAAATTGAAATATGAAAGTTTTTTGTAGAAAGAATTTTTTTAATGGATTTGGCTATTCTTTATTTCTTTATTTTTTTTTTCAGTGCAAACCAAGAGTTTACAGTAAGAAACTACACCATACCAAAAGGAGCCGAAATTGTAGCTAATTTCTGGGCCTTACATAATGATCCTAATTACTGGGATGAACCTAAACAGTTCAGACCAGAACGATTTTTGTACAAAGGAGGAACATCACTTGTAAAGTCACCAGAAAGTTTCGCTCCATTCTCCATAGGTCTGTATGTGTGTATCAAAGAGCCAATATTCTAAACAATCACATCTACCTTTATAGAATTAATATCTTTTTCTGTGGTGAAGGGAAACTTTACATAAGGTGAGATAAGGGTAAATACATTACGTAAAATCGATAGTGCAGCTTTGACCAAGTCTCAGCACATAATTTTTAATGGTACGAACTTAATATTTTTATCATGCGATTTCAAGGACGCTCATTATCGTTCCTAAAATTCCATAAACTACTTTTCTTGAACATATTTCGTTAACGTTGAAAAATTTATTTAAAATGTTATTACGCGGGGGGAAAAAATTGAAAGTTTTCTCTACTGAGTGTATGCATTTGCCACATTTAGAGAGGTAAGTGCATTTTCTGCCTTTATCTCCTATAACACTTTTTACAAAACTGAATTATCTTTCATAATTTCTTTTATGAAGAAGGAAAAACTATCTTTAAAATGTTTTGATTTTACTTACTAACACTTTTTACAAAACTGAATTATCTTTCATAATTTCTTTTATGAAGAAGGAAAAACTATCTTTAAAATGTTTTGATTTTACTTACTAAATTGGGTTAAATCCAACTCCATATGTTGTTAATGAATGTTTTTTGATAACGACCATTCGTTTACTTTCTTTTTTAACACTTAAAAAAACTTTTTACCCTTAAAGATATGGGAACAAAAACTCGTTAACATCCTACAAAAATGTCCAACGATGGTGTCCCAAAAATGACCGACGATTTGAAAATCCAATTTAAGAAAAACGATAGAAATGTACGGTTTGCTGGGTTCTGCGTTATGAACCAGATAATTTATTATTACGAATTTTCAAAATTATTTACAAACTTCAACAGATGACGCCGCTGACTATGAAGAACTTTAAAAGAATGTTTTCAAAATAACCACCGGTTGCAGCAATAGCATGACGCAGTCTGAGAATAAATTCGCAAACGACCGTCCAAACACTTCAGTGGGAATGTTCTGATAAACAGAGATGTATTTTTACAGATTGTGGACTGTGACGATACACCTGATCTTTCAAGAACACACACACACACACACACCAAAAAAAAAAAATAAATAAATAAAAAAACATGGCGTCAGATCTGGAGATTAGAGAGCCATGCCACTTTGAATGTGCTTACGTTAATCACGGACAATGTACTGTTTGCCTAACCGCTTTTGACATTGAATTTCCTTTGAAAACTACGCCTCGTTGCAACAGAACTGAGATCCAGTCAGTGGCGGCCCGTGGTCAAAACTGTTAGTGCAGCCGGAAGCATATGAGCCTCCCCCCCCCCTCCTCCGGACAGGAATGGAAATTCTTTGTTATTGAATTCGAAAGCTGGCGGATTAAGAACTCACCGAGGAAAAAAAAAAGAAATTACAAAAAAAATTTAACAGATCCTATTTTACTTTTCCATAAAGTGGACATAAATTTCAGCCAGCCGCTCTTATCCTCAAAATTGCATTAATCCGTGTCTGATTCGAAGTTTCCTTAGAATTTTCTTTTGTAACGATAACTTGAGAAGAAAAAAAAACAAAAAAAATAAACGTACTTATTTTTTATAAATCAAATCAATCCTCCTTTCTTTTAAACTTGCGAATCTGTCAATGATGCCCTCATAAAAAGGCGTTGTTTTAATTCAGATATCAATAATTTTAAAAGCTCTTTAAAATTTCCTATGTTTAAAGAATATTTTCGCTCGCCATGTCCTCTAAATGCCAGTTCTTGCTTACTTAAAAACAATACTGCTTTGATGGGTAATTGTCCATTCATAAGCGTCTATTCAGGCTTACCTTCTTGATAAATTCAGCAGTATAAAGTCGAGAGTTTGCCGAACAAATATTCTCCTTACTCCCTCCCTCACTTCTCGAGCCAATCAGAGAGTCGAATTCACAGGTGCTGCCGACCTTTCAAAATCATGAATGAGCTGAGTCTTAGCTGCGTACCCCCATTATAGCCTATGCCGGAGGAAATGCTTACGTAACCGTTGTCATGGCAACGGTGCTGCCAATTTTCTTATCAGCGCTCTGGGCTGAACCAAAGATTTTCCCAATTGAATTGCGGGAAGATTAAAGTGCTTTTTTTCTGAATGAGCGATCTGGCCACAATACGGTGTTTTTGTTTGATTTTTTTTGGAGATTTTTTTAATTTACCATAGGAATTCCATAATTCTAATCTAATTTTAGGAAAATTAGTAGAATAAATTATTTTAAAGTATGTGCTGATGATTTCAAGTGCAGCCCGGCTGTACTTGCTGTATCCCAAGAGACGCCACTGGATCCAGTCCAGATGATGAAACTCTAAAACAATAAAATACGCTGTTCCAGCGATAAATTATTTTCAAAGCATATGACAGGATGTAGAAATAATACCGATCTGAAAGGACGGAATTCGTAAAGAATAGCAGCGCTTATACTTCTTAACTTTTAACTGTGCTTAACTTTTTAATCTTTTTTAGAGTAACAGCGGTGAAAGTTTTATTTTCGAGTGGTTGCCGGGAATTGTAAGAGAGTAAGTTAGTGATCACCGTAGCTATATAGTAGGATTGTTGAATGTAAACACTCACTCCTCCTCGCGCTGCCACCTCTCCTGCCCTCTAAATCCCTTCTGAAGGCAACTTAAACAGCGGATGTGGACAAGACGAGGAGCAATGCGATATGGGTGTTTGCATTCTTGTTACTTTGCATTTCTCCAGCTCATTGCCGCAGATCCAAACGAGACATATGATGTTGACGATGATTTCTAGAGGAAATTAATATACTAATGCAATTTTCTTTCCTCCAGGCAGGAGAAATTGCCCTGGTGAAACCATAGCATGGATGGAAATACTCTCCTACTTCTCGGAAATCATCAAGCGATTTGAAATAAGCACAGTGGCTGGGGAAAATCCAGAGTTTCAAATCGTCAGAGGCCTAGTGGAGCATCTTAGACCCCAACGTTTATGTTTCAAGGAGAGAAGTCCGAATGCTTGAAAATTTTCTGAAATAAGGAGATACAGTAATACCTCGAATTTTCACGATAGGTGCAGAATCGAGCGGCAACCGCCTACGTCGGGATATAATTTCGCTAATAAATATAAAAGGGTTGGTGACCTAAAATGATCTCCTTAACCTTTTCAAGCGCAACCATTTCCCGACATCGAAAAAGTGCAGCCGTTGCCATCGCACGATTTAACTATCAGCAAGACAGCGGTCGATCGAATTGCCCAGTGCGTGCCACAGAGCTAAAGAACATTTTTTTGGCACAGCCGGCTAATCTAAATAAATAGGAAAGTTAGTGCTTACCTTATGACGCATATTATAAAATCCATTTTTTTCAAAGAATTCCATTTAGACGCCTAATACTGTGATCGTTATTACCGGCATTGCTTTTTCTTCACTTGACACAGATAGTTTGCGTGGTACCCGGTAGACAGCTCTACCCTCTACCTGTATGGAAGAAAACGCATGTGGATCGTTTTACCCGCTAGGATCATTTTAGGCTACGTTCCCTTACATACAAATTGAGACCGGAAACTGAAGAAAACAGTAATTTAGAAGAAAATGTTTAATAAAATATTAGATAATACATATTTATTTCAAGTTATATAATTAAAATCGTAAACCGAAGTTATTTTAGAAGCAAACAAAAAAGACGAATCGACAAGATCTGAAAATCGCGTTACTCCGGATTCGCGTAAGTCGAGGTATTACTGTAGTTCAAACTCCTTTAATATTTTAAAGGAGTATGTGAGAAGAAATGCTTGACTCCATTGATGAAAATGTTCATCAATGGAGTAGAATGGAATTTTTAAACTACCAATTTTAATCAAATGTTTTCTCTGAAGGATAAATTGGTCTTCGGCGATAAACTATCGGAAAGTTCACTATTACAGTAGACCCCCCTATAACACGATAGGTACGTTCTGTGCTATAGAAATCCCTGTGTACAGGTGCTGAGTTATATTCCACCTGGAGAGCGGACTGCGCTGTAAAATCGCGGCCAAACTTATTTGCGTTCTGTAGAAAAACATTGATGTTTTGTGTTGCCATTCAAAAGTTACATTTTTACAGGAGTTAAAGCGTCATAAAATAAAAACACCTGTCTCATTTGAATGTGCTGTACGAGTCTCTTAACGTGTTACACGAAACTGTTCGTAATTTTTTTCGCCATGTTCTAGGAATCATTGTTATAAGTAGGGTGACCAAATTCCGCTATTTTGACACAGCTGATTAATTTTTAAGAGTCAAATAAAACTACTGCAATACAGTATCCTATTTTAAATTTTTTTCTTGAAGAAATAGTTCATGTTTTCATTGCAACAACATTTAATTGTCATAGTGCGCTTAGTATCTAAATATTTTATTTTCAATATTCAAAGCGTCCTCAAAAATTGAGGACATTTAGTCACCATAGTTATGGGGCGGGGGTGTCTACTGTATTTAAATTAAGTTTACTATTATCCAATATTTTCTCACATATATGGAGATTGATAGAAAATTTCCGAGGAAACGGCACTTGGAAATTTTCTGACATTCTCGTAGCAGTTTTGAGAGATTGAAAACAGGAATAAGAGTTTTGGAATCTGTATTTGTCCCATTGTTTTACCTCTGGAAACATAAGATGATTTAAGTAATGACCACTGAATTATGAATTTTCACATGAAATAATCAGATAAATGACAGTATTTTATCATATTTATACTTACAAGAAATTTAAATAAAGAATAAATCAGATATTTTAGTCCTTGTTCTCTAATTTATTTAATAAATATTTCACCATGAATTTCAGCAAGATCACTAAGCTATAAAATGCAAAAAGGTAACAAAAAAGAAAGAAATTCTTAAACAAGAAAGATAAATCATGCCAAACGGATCGATTATAAAACACTTTCCAACACATTGTTTTTTGCGCCAAATTTGGGGATGTATTTTTCTTACACCTTGTGAGATTTCGGAGATAAGATAATGTTATATTATCACTATAGATGCAATTTTACGAGACTCTGTAAAAGACTTTTTTTTAAGTAAAACTTCTTTAGTGGCGACTAGGGAGTAACTCAGATTTTTTTTTTCTGACGAAAGTAACGCTCAGTAAAGGAAGTGATGTGCGCGCTCCGAAAAAGAAGAACCGCTGAAAATATACCTTCGACCTGCTTTCGCCGTTCCCCAAATTCAGCGTGTGAACAGCGAGAAAAACAGTCAAGAGCCGTATCTTAGAGACATCAATCTTTATTTATATCAATTAGCGTTTTGAAGGTACACCCAACATAATATTTTACATGTAATCCCAACCCCACATGTAATCCCAACCTCCCAACCTCAATAATCCATATTTTTATATGAATAATATACAATACATGGTTTTGGAAAATCACAGAGAAATGGATGGTTGGTTGGTTGGTTGGTTGGGGTTTAATGGCACAAGGTCCAGAAAGGACAAACTGCGCCAGACTATGTGTATATATAGTAAAACAAAGTTTTCAAGTAAAAACGTGTTGCATAAAACATGTAAAGCTAAAATCTTTGAGGTCTAAAATCAGTAAAAGCGAACTGTAGAGAGGTAAAAAGGAGGTAAAATGGACAAGGTAAAAAGGACGTCTGGATGGGGGCTCCCATCCTGATACCAGTCAGAGAAAAGTGTACACTTTACACTGAGTAAAGAATATTGATACGTCGAAGAAATGCAAACAAGTTACGGTGCGGGGTTTCACCCAATATATCGTCGAGTTTAGGATGAGAACAGTTAAAAAATATTGTGTAAAAATTATTAAAAGCGGTGCATGAAGTTAAAACATGACTAATGGTAAGGTTGGTGTGGCAATGGTGGCACTCCGGGGCAGATTCACCCAGGAGTAGGTGCTTATGTGTAAGCCTCGTATGACCAATGCGGAGGCGTGTCAAGACGACATCCAGTCTGCGGTAGGGATGAGAAGGCCAATGCGTGAGAGCTGGGCGTATAGAATGAAGTTTGTTCCCAGTTTCACTGTCCCATTTATCGATCCAGATACCTTCTATAATGCTAGAGATGCTACACTTAATGTCGTTATAGGATAGGTTGCCGTTGTACGGGAGGGTCGCGAGCTTGGCAAGTGTGTCTGCTTTCTCGTTGCCAGCGATCCCAATATGACTGGGTACCCAGCAGAGGAGAATACGGTACCCACGATTTATAAGCTGTTTGTACAGACGTAATACTTTAATGATATAGTTGTGGGTAAGGGTGCCAGATTTCAGATTTTCCAGGACACTGAGGGAGTCAGAATAGATTATATAATTCTTTGTGTTTTTTCTGGAGATGTACAGAAGGCTTTCATAAATTTCCAGTAATTCGGCTGTAAAGACAGAGCAAAACTGAGGGAGAGTGTAGCTGCAAGAATAGGTATTATTCACGAAGGCAAAGCCAACGTGATTACTGGTTTTAGATCCATCTGTGTAGAGGTCTTCATAACTTTCATATTTATTTCTATGATCTAAGAACAACTGTTGGTACATTTTGGGGTCAGTATCCTGTTTGATGAAGCCTTCATAGGGGTGAAGGTACGGGATTTGCATTTCAGTCCAGGGTGGGATTTCATTAGGAGAACAAGAAGAGACTATGGCATCCTGCAACTGGGTACCGACTAGGCTCCTACGGATCCGGAGTCCAAAGGGAGGGGTACATGAAGGGCGATGATTGTAAAATCTGTCCAGATGGGTATCTATAAAAGAGTCCTTTAAAGGATGTGAGGAATGAGAGAGTATGCGAAAGTATGTATTCAATGACAGCTTTTGATGAGTGAGGGTGAGAGGTGGCTCGTGACAGGCGATGTAAAGACTATTTACAGGTGATGTTCTAAATGCTCCAGAGCAAATGCGTAGTGCTGAATGATGCACGGTGTCCAGTTTTTTTAAAACTGACTTGCAAGCAGACCCGTAAGAGCAACAGGCATAGTCTATTTTAGACCGTATCATGGCACGGTATATCCGTAGCATGGTGTCACGGTCTGCCCCCCATCTGGTATTGGAAAGTACCTTTAAAATATTCATAGTTTTCTCGCATTTGTTTCGAATATGAGAGACGTGTTTCTTGAAGGTCAGCTTTTTGTCAAAGTACATGCCTAAGAATTTACTATGCTCTTCTACAGCAATTGTTGTACCATCTAAATGAAGTTCTGGATCTGGATAGATACCCCGCTTTCGGCAGAAGTGAATGCAAGTAGTTTTTTCTCCCGAGATACTGAAGCCGTTTATACTGCACCATTTTTGGATACGGTTTACAGTAGTTTGAAGCTGTCGCTCTATGTAACGCATGTCTTGCCCCTGACAGGAGATCTGAAGGTCATCTACATATAAGCTACCTTGCACAGTCGGAGGGAGTTGATTGAGTATGTCGTTTATTTTTATGGAGAAGGGGGTGACACTAAGAACAGAGCCCTGGGGTACGCCCTCTTCTTGCACATAATTGTCTGATTGAATATCATTGATGCGTACCTTAAAGTTTCGTAGCGAGAGAAAATTCTTGATAAAGATAGGTAGGTTACCCCGGAAGCCCAGATTG
Organism: Cheiracanthium punctorium; assembly: GCA_038373885.1. NCBI lineage: Eukaryota > Metazoa > Arthropoda > Arachnida > Araneae > Cheiracanthiidae > Cheiracanthium > Cheiracanthium punctorium. The sequence continues at coordinate 14,805 of JAWZYV010017799.1, forward strand.
TGTAGGTCACGCAGTATACCGTATCTCCATGTGCGATCGTATGCTTTTTCTATATCAAAAAATACAGAGACGAGATGGTTCCTTCTCAAGAAAGCGTTACGTATTTGTGTCTCTAAAATCAAAATGTTGTCAATGGTGGATCTACCTTTTCGAAATCCACTCTGAAAAGGGTGTATATGGCCCTTGGTTTCGAGAACGTGAACTAGGCGAGCATTTATCATACGCTCCATGATTTTGCATAAGCAACTTGTGAGGGCTATGGGACGATAATTATTTGGGTTGGTGTTGTCTTTGCCAGGTTTGGGGAAGGGAATGACTATTGCATTTCTCCAAGAAGATGGAAAGGTGTGCTCATTCCAAATTTTGTTATAGAGTTGCAGAAGGGTTAGTAATGAATCCTGGGAAAGATGTTTTAGCATTTCTGTGGTGATGCCATCAGGACCAGGTGAAGTATTAGGTGATTGTTTTAAGCTTCTCTTTAATTCGTGGATAGTGAAGGCGCTATTGTAAGAGAGATGTACGGAGGTTCTAAAGTTTAATACTTGCCGTTCGGATTGTTGTTTATAAGGTAAAGAGGAATTTGGATAAGAGGTACTGCAGGAAGTATAAGCAAGTGTTTCACCTATGGTGTTTGCAATATTTTTAGGTTCTGAAATAATGCTGTTGTTGACAGAGAGACAGGATATTGAGTGGTTATTGTAGATTCCCATGATTCTTTTAGTTTTGTCCCATAGCTCCTTTCTAGATGTCGACGTGGAAATACTGGAGACGTACTGAATCCAGGATTCTCTTTGAGCTTGTCTCCTTATCCTACGTGCATATGCTTTTGCTTTTTTAAATTTAAGAAGAGTATCAGTGGTGGGGTAGCGACGAAAGGTTCCCCACGCTCTCTGCTGCTGCTTTTTTGCTAAGGCACATGCCTCATTCCACCACGGTTTTTTATTTCTACGACAGTGTGTGCCCGATTTTGGTATGCTGTGATCTGCTGCATTAAGGATGGTAGAGGTAACCTTGTTGACGACCTCGTCAATGGTTCCTTCAATCATATTAGGTAATATTGTCGACAGGGAAGTGAAATTTTGCCAGTCTACCTTATTATGGATGTATTTTGGTAGAGAAGAGTTAGGTTTGGGGTTTTGGTACAGAGGTGAGAGAAGAATCGGAAAATGATCGCTATTATGTAGATTACCGGAAACAGAGAAATTGTACATTGGAAGGATCGAGGGTGAACAGATGGCAAGGTCTATGGCATGAAAGGATTTAGTTGGGTAGTGGAAGTATGTATTGTCACCATTGTTCATGGTGCATAGACAAAAATCTGTCAGTATTTGTTCTATTTGCTCACCTCTGTTATTTGTGTCTTTGCTGCCCCATAATGGGCTATGTGCATTCATATCACCAAGGAGTATGAATGGAGGAGGAAGTTGTTGAATAAGGTTACTAAGGGATCTTTGATTGAAAGTTTCATTAGGAGGGAGGTAGATACTGCAGACTGTCGTGAGCTGTTTAAGGTGAATACGGGCGGCAACTGCTTGGAGATTTGTGCTAAGATTGATGGTTATATGAGGATATCTATTGTTTATTATTAGGGCAACGCCACCAGAGGCCCTGTCATTGAGATCATAGTCTTTTCGAAGTATCTTGTAGTTGCGAATAGTAGTATGTCTAGTGGTTTTTAGAAAGGTTTCTTGTAGGGCTATGCAGGCGGGATTATGGTCATAAATCAGTGTTTTTAGATCATCGTTTTTATTTAAAAAACCGTGGCAGTTCCAGGACAGCAGCAGAGCCATTATCAAGTTGTGTTAGGGATAATGGATAACTTCTTATTAATCCCCGAAGGTTGAGGTGGGGTACTAGGGATGAGATCATCATCCACTGCACTGTCTGTAATGTCAGAGTCCGATGGAGACAAGCGGAGGATAGTATCATCAATGGGCGTTGTGGTGGGATGTTTTTCATTCTGGATTTGTTATATTTGGACCTGTAAGCTGAGGATTTTTTGATTTGTGGCCGGCCTGCAGATGCACTTTTCTTTGTTGTGTTTTTGTGGTTTCCTATGTTAGAGTGATTCTTATTAGAAACAGGTTTAGCTATTGGAGTTGAAGTAGAAGAAACAGGTATTGGTTTCGGTGGATCGGTTTGAATTGCTACGGATTTTGTTGATTTTGTCACTGCGGCATAAGACAGACCAGGTTTAGGGGTACGGCTTTCAACTATTTTACGGGCTTCAGGATAAGAGAGTTTTTGAGAGGCCCGCAGTGATTGAATTTCTTTTTCAAATGCCCATTTCGGGCATGACTTTGAATACGATGGATGTTCCTGTTTGCAGTTTACACATTTTGCAACTGCAGAGCAGGTGGCACTGTCGTGGTCAGAGGCACCACAACGGGCGCAGGCCGGTGATCCACGACAGGAGGTTTTAGTATGATCGAACTTTTGACACTGGAAGCAACGGATAGGATTTGGTACGTATGGTCTAACGGGACATAATAGATAGCCGGCTTTAATATGGGATGGAATTGTGGGAGACTGAAAGGTTAAGACAATGTGTTTTGTATTGATAATTTGGCTATTGCGACGAATAGTGATTCGACGGACAGCGCACACGCTGTCCTCACTCAGGTTTTCTAAGAGTTCGGCTTCAGAGCAGTGTACAAGGTCGGGTTCTGATATAACTCCTCTTGATGTGTTTAGGGATGTATGAGGGGACACTGTAACAGATTTTGGCCCAAAGTTCGTTATTTTCTTGATTTTTGACGCTTGTCTATTGTTGGACACTTCTACTAGAAGGTCTCCAGATCTTAGTTTTTTTACTTTTTTTACTTCACCTACATTGGCTGCAATGCATTTGTGTATAAGGAATGGCGATGTTTCGTTAAAGCCTCCTTCAATACAGTGTATAATGAAGAATCGAGCATTAGTGTTTGAAATTTGAGGATCCGTGTTATCATTGGTAATAGGTAGCGGAACGTTGACGAGAGATGAAGAATTTTTCATATCCATGTTGGAGGAATTGAAATTCGGACCCGACCGCACCACCCACCACGGAGCCCAACGAGGGGGTGTGCAACTGTACACCAGTGCTAGTCGGGTCTATACGCGCACAGTGCATCCCTTTGGCAGCATCCACCCTTAACGACGTGCCCAGTAGATGACCGATTGCTTGATCCCTAGCAGTTGATCGAAATCAGTACCACCAGCCGATTGATACACAGGGGAACGCTGTGTACCTCCCGTTTACCCGAAGCCGAGGCCAAAGTAATGTGTTGGAGAAGACCCCTCAATTACCAGGATCCCCATTTCCGGGGACACGGGTCTCCACGCACGGCAAACACGTGGGCAGTTTTCCGCCAATAGAAGCTGATGGCACAGAGTGGCCACAGCTTCTGAAGGGGGGCCCTCACTTCCTGAGAAGAAACCACACCGAGGGAGAAGTGAAAGGAAACAGCAGAAGCAGAGAGGAGGGTAGAAAGTAGAGGAGCGAAAGATCGCTGGGGCCCCGGGATTGCGACACCCGTGAAAACCTAAAGAAGGTCTTCCCCCTGAGGGGCACAAAGAAATGGAACCTGCTTGCAATCGAACCGGAACAGTCAGGGACTGATACACGGCGGAGTATTCGGGGCACGTGCCCTGGGCCCCCGATTTTTAGGGGCCCCCAAAACTTCCTCTTATGAAATCCTAATAGCTACTAAAATTATCTCTCAGGAGAAAAATTTCTGATTACTTCATTTCATCACAAATATTCAAAATTTTTAATTTAATGTAACTTGTAACGCTAAAAATTATGCATTCGATTCGACATTCGATAAATTCGATATTCGCAAATTCGTTCGGACACCTCAGCATGCTCCTCCTTTTATCTTTTCAAAGGTGTGTGACGGCTGTAAATACCCATAAAAACATTTCAAAATCGAAAAATTATTGCGAAGCGATTGTTATTCCGAAGTGATATGTTTGTTTTAATAAATAGATTAGTCTAGTTCTAGTTCATAAATCTGATGCTTGAGGCGTATGCTAAGGCCCGTGTAATGGCCGTTTTTGCTTTTTGTCTTCAGAAATGGACTGATTGACACTTCGAAGATTAAAACGGACTTGTACGAAGATTAACACGACAGTAAAAATGTTGTTCTTTTTGCCTATTACCACTATTTCAAGCGATAATGATCAATACAAATTTGAAGATATTATGTTTAACCCGATAACACTCAGTTATCTATTTTCAGACCTTCGCAAAATTTGTAGGTTGAAAAAAAATAAGCATTAATTTATTTTCCTGTTTTAATTTCTCGAATAATAAAATCTGATTTCTATTAAATACTCAGCGATAAGAAAGTAAAATGAGAATCTTTCATAGACTTATTCATATTTTTGGGAAAAGGTGTACATTCTTCATACCACACAAATGTCGGAAATGTATTTATCACTTCTGGCATCTTCATAAATCGGAAAAAGAGCTGAAAAAATTTGGGCGCTAACGGGTTAACAAGCAAAGCCCGGCTAAGTCAACATGAGAACATTTGGCAGACATTTTTCATGGAGCCCCTTTCATTCCAATATATTTTTATGTTTTTTGTCATACATAAAACATACAGTATGTAAACAGATCCTGATTACCGAATAGGCCAACTAGACCTCATCCTAGGACCCCCAACTTTAGATTTTAATGTTAATTTTCGCTCTCAAGAATCTCAGCCGTTAGTTGATTTTTTAAAAGAAAAATTGGATCTAACTATGAATACTTCTCGACTTCAATCAACAACGCGTTTCGGTACAACGATAGACGCTGTATTTTCAAGAAAATTAGCAAATTTAGAGAGTAAAATTTATTTTTCACATTTTAGTTACCACAAACCTATAATTTCATACATAAAAAATTACGATGACATTCAAGTACCTATTTCCAATGAATAATATGAATATAACATTTATATAATCTTTGTAAAGTACATGAATAATAAATATAATTAAATTACGATATTTATTTTAAGTTAAAGTTTAATCATTTCAGTGATATGTGTCGTAAACTTCAAAGAAGTTTTACTTCAACCGCGCGTAAAGATTACACGCATACATTCTTTTTTTAAATTCCATCATTTAACTGATGAATATAAGAATTTTATACTCATTGTCAATGGTCTCTTGTTAGAACTGTATTGTTGAAGAAAATTCTGCTTGTTTCCTGGGTTTGTCGTTAAAGTCCAATTGGTGCAGAAAATTCTAGTAAAAAGTCCACTTGTCAGGATGGAAAACGAACTTTATTGCTTCCAGAACTTTCTCGAACAATCAGCTGTACAAGATTCACAAGCGCAATCAAATAGTAATGTGCTTTTAACAGCCCGCTTGGATCTGAAGATCTCACAATTGCTGTATTTCTCACACAAAATAAAACACTTTCACAGGCAAAAATTCAGTGAAAATATACGAGAAATATCGCAAGCAATCCCTCAAGACTCAGTAATAAAGAATTTACACACAACACTTTAAAATCAGTTTCGAAAAACAAGCCAAAACACTGCTTCTATAGCCTATCAATTCACAAAGCAAAGCGAGCGTACTCACTCAGACAGCTAGATTCATACTACGAGAGCTCAACTCACACTCTGAACTGGGACCTCTGAAACGCTTGTATTTATAGATGGCGCAGAATCTACAAGAAGCTTCCAGAAAAGTCTATTTCTCGAGGATTCCACATAAAGCGGGAATTTTAATTATGTCATAGAATAGAAATATTAGACTATTATGCATGGTAATGAGGGAAAAGTATCTTTACAAGAAGCCCCATAGGGAAAATCGCGCCAAATGACCATAATGTCGCCAAGCTTGGCGACTTTTGGCGAATTATTGCCAAATTTGGCGCCAAAAATAAGTCTCCAAAAGTTAAGTTACCGAAGGCCAAGGACCAATATTTCTCAAGATTTCTATAAACGGTAAATAACTAACTGTAAATAATAAGTAAATAACTTCATATTCAATCTTTATTATAGACCCAAATCGAATTTCATGGTCTTCTAGAAACGTGCGGAAAATTTTCTCAGCCGAACAATTTCATTTCGTTGGGGACAGCCCGAACACGAATTAAATCTTTTTGAGGGGACACTTCCTTCAGAAAGTGGGATAGCGCCCTCGTTGCATGTAGATGGCGCAACACCTCACTCGGTAACTGCTGGTGTAGCCAAAAAAGAGAAGGCAATATTTAAAACGTGTTAATTGATAATCACGATCACACTCAAATAAACAGTATTTACATTTATTTCATCCGTCGATAAATTTTAACACAATTTCAAATTTTCGCTAAACTGAAACTTATTTTAAAAATTTAAATTCATGTTATATAAAAAACTCAATTCAAATTCAGTAATGAATTCGAATTGTTATGAACTCGAAGTTATTTTCGTAATGAAACAGTAATGAACTCGAAGTATATACGACAGTAATGAACTCGAAGTTATTTTCGTTGCAGACGAAAACATTTTCGTTGAAAAATATAAACTCAATATTTTAATAATCTCAAGATAGAACCTTTTCCACACCTTTTTACTTCCTTGTACGGAGTATAAGGAAGTAATGTGATTCCGAAAAATTTCAGGGGCCGAATTCCGACGAAAAAACCGATTTTGACTACCTCTAAATTTACTTTTAAGAATTTTTTCGATGTATCTCATCGTAAGCTAGCATGCACGACCATATAAACGCGTCTGCAACTCATTCTGATCAGCGGCAAGTCTATTTTGGCCAGTTTTTCCATGCCGTGTGTACGTACGTATGTATGTATGTATGTAACTCGCATATCTCAAAAACTATTGGTCGTAGAATGTTGAAATTTTATATTTAGGATTGTCTTATGATCTAGTTGTGCACCTCCTCTTTTGGTCTCAATCGGCTGGATAGTTTATCTACAGGACCGCCCAAAAGATTCGAAATACATTACGCTCAATGGGCCGAAATTCATTTAACTCGCATATCTCAAAAACTATTAGTTTCATAATCCTAAATATTAGGTTACGAAACTATAATTTTAGGATTTTTGTAACATCTAGTTGTGCACCTCCCCTTTCGGTTCCATTCGGCTGGATAGTTTATCTACAGGACCGCACAAAAGATTCGAAATACATTACGCTCTATGGGTCGAAATTCATTAAAGTGTATTTTAGAGGTATTGGGCTATTTAAAACGACTCAGAAGTGATATATGCTGTTAAGAGTTACAAAATGAATTTCTCCATTAAAAGAAGTGTCTTTATCATTTATAGTTCTGCTACAGGAACACTCAAAAGATTTCCAATACATTACGGTCAATGGCAATTTTGGGGTCATTCATCCATTTGAAGCACAATACCGTCCTACCATATAAGTTACGTAATGGTCCGACCACGGTCACGTGCCTCCCTCAAGAACTACGCCAAGCTTGGCGACTTTTGGTGTACGTGTGTATGTATTTAACTCTCAAATCTCAAAAACTATTAGTCGTAGAATGTTGAAATTTCATACATAAGATTGTTGTAACATCTAGTTATGCATCTGGATTTTTGGTTACAATCTACTGGAGAGTTTATTTACAGTACCACTTAAAAGAATTTCAATACTTTAATGTCTATGGACATCATCAATATAATACAACTGTAGACAGTCATTGTTTGGTCCATGCCCAAAACCTCGCCATTTGTCGTCGACCTTGGAGAGTTTCGCAGAAATATTGCCAAATTTGGCGGCAAAAATTATTTCGTATTATCTATAACTCAAAAACTTTAACCCGTAGAATTTTGAACTTTGTATTTAGAACTATTGTAATATCTAACTGTTTTCAATATCTTTTTTGACTGCAATCGACTGGGTAATTTATTTACAGAGTCAGCCAAATGACTTTAAATACATCCCCCAAATCTCGCAAACTATCTCAAGCTTGTCGGGTTTTGGTGAAATATCGCCAAATAAAGTGTCAGAAGGAAATCTTTCAAACGGAACTCAGCTTGGCGATATCGAAATATTTGGCTAGAAATCGCTAAACCTTACTATTACTGATATTTTATCTCTTTCAAATAAAATAAAATTATATGAAGTGCGCCGAAAATATTTTTGATTTAATAGACGTGCAAAGAAGTCATGTGTTGTCCACATCAGATTTTTTTATTCATTTGTTCCTAAGGCAACTACGGCAAAGGAAAAAAATAATAATTAAAATTTATTGTTGGGGTTTATAATCTCGTTCACATGCTAGGTTACAAAATTAAAAACATATAAAAAAACTCCTTAGCAGTCAGCGCGGAAAATGTTTTATTCCTTTACCGCTAGGATCGCTGCACATTACCAAATTTTCAATGTTTACATTATATAACTTAGTTTGGGTACCAAAAATCTAAGCGAGCAGCTATGGAGAGTGCCCACTCCTATAATGTACCTTCGTAGTAACAAAGAAATCATTTTATTTGTGAAAAAAATAAAGTGTGTGCGTGTAATCTTTACACGCGGTTGAAGTAAAACTTCTTTGACGTTTACGATAAATATCACTGAAATTATTAAAATTTAACTTAAAATAAAAATCATATTATAATTTAATTATATTTATTATTCATGTACTTTTACTAAGATTATATAAATGTTATATTCTTATTATTCATTGGAAATAGGAACTTGAATGTCATCATAATATTTTATGTATAAAATTATAGGTTTGTGTTAACTATCTGTGAAACATAAATTTTACTCTCTAAATTTGCTAACTTTCTTGAAAATACAGCATCTATCGTTGTACCGAAACGCGTTGTTGATTGAAGTCGAGAAGTATTCATAGTTAGATCTAATTTTTCATTTTAAAAATCAACTGACGTCTGAGATTCTTGGCAGCGAACATTAACATTAATATCTCCAGTAAGAATTACCGGTAATTCATGATAATTATTTAGAATCCAGGAAGTGTCCATGTTGTAGTATTATTCTTTAACTGTTTTCTTATACCATTGTTCCGTCGGGAGTTTCGGTTTGAATGGGAGGAATGTCCATAGTCTAGTTTCTAGTATTATACTTTAACTCTGTTCTTTAACTGATGTTTTCCTCTGTTTGTTGGGTTCGAATGCAGGTAGTGTAATTTTTTTTTTTACTGTTTTTCTATCACAGTATTCTTAAGCGTTGATTTCGTCTGCTGGTAGGTTTCGAATTATTTATCTGTATCCGTGTTTTTAAACTGCAGGTTCTATCTATTGTTTGGGAATGATTGCAGCCAGGGTCCGTTTCTTTGTGGTGTTCGATCCCCGTGTTAAACCGTTGCTCCGTCTTGAGATTGGGTTAGAATCCACGGAGTGTCCATTTGTTATTCTTTTATTTTGATCTTAAACCCTTTGCAGCCAGTGTTTGTTTCTTTGTGGTGTTACATACCCGTGTTCTTAAACCGTTGTTCCGTTTGACTATCGGGTTAGCATCCAGGAAGTGTCCGTGTTGAGCTATTATTCTTTCACTGTTTTCTTAAAATGTTTTCCCGTAGGGTTTGAACCGAGAGAATGTCTTTGCTGTGGTATTTTCTTTAACTGTGTTCCTAAACTGGTGTTTTCTTCTTTCGGTTGGGATCGAATGCACGTAGAGTCTATTATTGCGTTTTTCTATGGCACTATTCTTAAACCTTTGTTTTCCTCTGCTGTTTTTGCTCGAAGTATTATTCTGTTTAAAAATTTACATTTGGCTCATTATTATAAATAACTCAAAAACACATGAGCAATATTAAAAGATCAGATATTATTTAAGTACAGACAAACAATATTTATGTATCATGGCAACCAATCATGTCAAGTTTTTACTCATAATTCCATTAAATATTGTATTAATGCCATTGAAAACATGTGAGTAAAGCAACAGAATGCACCATTGTGCCACTTTCTGTATTCGGTGCGTAGGCCTTGTTTATCGGAGGTGACGGGTTGGGTCGCCGCAGTAAGAACAGTGAGACACAGTCAGCAGGATCGCCGCCTGTTCAGTGAAAGACTTCACACACTGGCTCTGACAAAAGCCGGTCCACTTATCCACTGAACAGGGTCATCAGACAAGGTCTTGCTTCAAAACAGGTAGGGAGTAATGTCGACGCGCAGGGAGCACAGTCGACGTTCTCAGGAACGAACGCCCGAGAGCTGTTCCGCAAATAATTAATCTTATAAATCTGGAAAAAGCTTGTTAAGTGTGATGTCAGTATGAAGTAAAAATCACTTGCAATAGCTAATTTAGTCACGCAAATGGTTAACTTTTTTTACTCTCGGAAATAAAATGGAGCGGAAAGAGCGAAAATCGCTTAAAAATCAGGGAACGGGTGGATTTTAAGATTTTAAAAGTAGCGCAGATTGTTTTCTATACTTTTATACATATTAATGAAAACTTTCAAGCGGATAGTACAAACGGTGCAGATGTTATTACGCTTTTTAGTGCTTAATTTCGTAATCTTCTTGCAGTAATGGCGGAAATGAGTTTTATCTTGGAGTCAGGGGTAAGTCACTGTAACTACCCAGACATCACAGCAAACTTGCAGCAAGCTTGATTTATCAAGTCAATAAACTTGAATTAAGCTTGAAAATTTCAAGCACGTAAGCTTAATGCAAGCTTGAATCAAGTGTTCTAGTTTACACTTGCCCAGCTTGCATTAAACTTGACATAGCAAGCTTGAATCAAGTGTTGTAGTTTACACTTGCCCAGCTTGCATTAAGCTTGACATAGCAAGCTTGAATCAAGCTTGACATAGCAAGCTTAATTTCAAGCTTAAAAAATTTTCCAAAATTTTTTTTTCTAAACTCACGGGGCGCCCGTCGGCGAACGCGCCCCACATACTTTATTTTTCCACGCATTTTCCCCTCTATGCTGATATTTTAAGTTATTTTAATCTGTTTCCATCAAACGTTCGATCTCGGGAACTATGGGCTGGGAGGTCAGCGTGCTATCCGTTCCGACAATAAGCCTCGCGCTCCTATGACTAAAGTTTGAAGTGACTGGTACGGTTTGAAGTGACTGGTACGTTTTCTGGCCAGATCGATAAGTATGGGCGATGCCGATAAGTTTCTTTTATTTTTCCATGGGATGAATCAAAATTTAAATAATGTTATGTGTGATTTATAGACTCTACTAATAGAGAGATAAGCACAATATAAACTTAAAAGCAGGACACGTTTTAAAACTTTCAATATCGCAACACTAATGTTGAGCAATACTGCTGGCCAAAATCGAGACAAACGACTGATTTTAAAATCAATTTAGTAGTATATTTGTATTTTATTTTGAAGAATTTCAATATTTGGAAATATAGAATCTTTTTTTATTTTATTCTATGGTGAACCACCCATAAAGTGAAGTATATTAACTAACTAAATTGTGTTAATTATATTAAAATTTATTTTTAGGGCTAATTAATTAGTTAATTTAATTACTTATGTGGGGTAGATTACCCGAGCGCCGCCAGGAGGAGCTGACTCGCCGACGCCTAGAACCTCGGAGAGCCGAGCATAAAAAGGTTTGGAGTAGAGATAGGCGGTTCGACTCATTTTACTGATTCGAATCTCGACTCACTCACTACTTCGATGATTCGAATCAGTGATTCGAATCTTGAATCAATAAAACAACTAAAGAAATTTTCCCTCTCTCTGCGCCGAAAGCCGTACTATTTAAAGACCCTTCACCCATTCATCGGGTTTCTTCTCCGCTCAGTTCTCGGGCAGTTAGCATCTCTCTCTCCTTGCTCCAGTAAAACTAGTGTTTAAACTGCCCGAAATGAAAATACAGGGGAGCTTCGTATGACCCCCTGGGCCTGTAAGATTAAAAGGTTAAGTTTGGTGTCAAAGTATTCGAAATTTTATGTATCGATGGTAGTTCCTAAGGGGGGGTCGAGAATCAATAAAAACGCGCTCCGATGGATAGTTTCCGAGATATACGTTAATTAATTATGGTAATTAGACTAATTAACCATGATTGAGGCTTAAAAGGACTGCAAACATGTAGAAATTGGCTCTGGGATGGTTTCCAGACTTTGGAGATGCCGTTGGAGGAGGCTAGTGTTTAAAATGCCCAAATTGAAAATATAGGGGAGCTTCGTATGACCCCCTGGGCCTGTAAGATTAAAAGGTTAAGTTTGGTGTCAAAGCATTCGAAATTTTAAGTATCGGTGGGGTGTTGAGTCTAGGGGGGGATCGAGAAGCAATAAAAACGCGCTCCGGTGGATAGGTTCCGAGATATACGTTAATTAATTATGGTAATTGGACTAATAAACCATGGAGCTGTTTTTTCTGCGATGAGAGAAGAAGAAGCTTTCCGAGAGAAAGCAGTAGCAAAAGCATCACAAGCTGGTATTGATCTCAGGATTTTCTTATCGCCGGCCTCAGAGGCGTAGCCAGGGGGGGGGGTTAGGGGGGTCATAACCCCCCATGAGGAATTTTTTGCCATACAAAATGTATATTCTTCACTATATTATCATACACACGTATACATATATATGAGTTGCAGTAGTCATAACCCCCCCCCATAAAAAATTTCTGGCTACGCCCCTGGCCGGCCTGTATTTTTGCCCTTTATCGAATTCGAGATTTCACTGAAATGAAAATGGGAATATCGGATATTTGATGTTGAAATAAAACCGATATGTCGATTTTTGGCCCAGTCCTACTGAGGGGCTGCTGCCCCCCCCCCAAAAAAATGGGACCCTTTACTTAGCTTACAATTGAACTTTATCTTTAAATTTGATACCCAGCCCACCCCGAAATAAAATCCTGGCTACGCCACTGTCAATAACACTAACTACGCCACTGCTTTAGACCCTATTTTGTATTTCTCTGAATTACGAAAGAAAATAAAATCATTCCCCTTAAACGAAAAACAAGGTAAAAAAAAAAAAAAAAAAAAAAAAAAAAAAACGAAATCTGCTGCAATAAAGCGAAATGTTATTATTTTTAAAGTCCTTTTGTGAGAGCGCTTAATACCGCCCCTGTATCCTTCATTAAAAGTGACAAGCACAATCCTAACTTTATTTCATTCTATTTCCCTTCACATGAAAATCCGCCACCATGTAAACTTAACGTTCCGTTTTTTTTTTTTTTTTTTTTTTTTTTTTTTTTTGAGGGTGGGGGCAGGGGGACATATATTGAAGTTAAAAGTAGAAAAGGGATGTTTCATTAAATTTTAAACAAATATTAAATCAGACAGACAAGTTGGAAGGAGGGATTTTCTTAATTTTTTTTCGGGGGGGAGATTGACCCCTCTTGCCCTTAGGAAGTAACGCCTATGTCCCCCGCCAAAAGCAAACGATGTTCGACCCACTCCACACCCACAGACAGATGAAACTTTAAATCCGACCACCAACCAAGAAATGAAACACCAAAGATTCGAAAAAAAAACTTCAATTAAATGAAACATCCTTTCAACTCTTTTCGACTCCTTTCGACTCTGAGTCGATAGAAGATTCGAAGAAAACCCTCCAATTAAATGAAACATCCTTTCAACTCTTTTCGGCTCCTTTCGACTCTGAGTCGATAGAAGATTCGAAAAACTAACGAATCTCAACGATAGTATACAATCACCGAAACAGAGCGAAACACTGAATCAGTAAAGATTCGTTGCTGCACCAACTCAGTGACCAACTCACCCACACCCACTCATTTACTGTTTCAAATCATCTATCGACTCAGAGTCGTAAAGAGTCGAAAAGAGCCGAAAGGAGTCATAAAGAGTCGAAAAGAGTTGAAAGAGTAAGGGAAAATCTCTGGGAACGGCAAAGGGAAAATAAGTTTTTCTTCCCTTCGCACTTGGAATGTATTTCCCTTGAGGGCTTGAGATTCGAATCAGTAGAGAGTGAGTGTAAAGACTGAGCCACTCAGTACCAAGATTCGAATCACTGATTCGACTCATCGAATCATTGGCCATCTCTAGTTTGGAGAGAGCGACTTGAGACGCGGCCCACGTCAGCTGCACGAAGGCAGCTGGGCACTTTCGTTTTTCATAATAGCCTTTAGAAACTTCAAGAAGGCAGTAACCAGTTTGTTAATTATCGGAATGAAGTCCGTTTTCCCTTTAACCATTTTTGTAAATATATTGAGTGTAAATAGCTTTTTTCTTGATTAAACGCTAATCTAGAGTTTACCTTGCGTCAGTTAATTATTGGAGACCCTAGTGAGGGTACCACATGGGGGCTCGACCTCCCTTCTACACGGGACTAAAAAACTAATTTCGAACTGTCGAACTGCAATACAAATTGTGCAAATTCCGTTTTTACATGGTGACTGTCAGTGGTGACTTCTTCAGTGACTGTCTGCAAGCGACTACGAGGAGTACAATCACTGCAAAACAGGTAAGATCGTTTTGATTAAATTTTATTATTGCATACAAAATGTCTCTGAATAAAAACACCCGAAAAGAAGATTTTATTAACCTGCTTAATGAATTTGATGTTCCGTTATCGGGCAAGGAAACTGTGCTCCAGTTGAAAACAGAAATGAAACAATCCAAAATATATAAAAATGATAAAGAATTTGTAATTAATTTATTAAATTCTATTGTTGAAGATAGGAAAAATACAGAGATACAAAATTTAGAATTAGAAAAAATCAAATTAGCTAGAATAGAAAAAGAAATTGAATTGCAAAATATCAAAAGTAAAAACGCGCAGTCACATGATAATTCCGATAATAAAATTGAAACAAACCCGAGTAGTAATTTAGAGTATCTCATAAAAAGTGTCCGAACTCTAACCATACCTGTACCTGATAAACCTGAGAATTTTAATTTGTTTTTCACAACCTTGGAACGCGCTTTTGCCACCAAATCAGTCCCCGATGACTGCAAAGCAGAAATTTTAATTAATATTCTCGGCGACAAAGCCGCAAACATCCTGTATTATATTGACGAGAAGGATTTACAGTGCTATGAAAAATTAAAAACACTTGTCTTGAAAGAATTTCAGCCATCCGCCGCTGAGTGTTTACATACATTTCGATGAGTTCGTCGCGCTCCTAATGAAACTTATGTTCAGTTCGCAACGCGACTCAACGCCAGTTTCCGTCACTACCTGCAATTGCGCAACGTGAGCGACTTTGAATCATTGTGCGACCTCATCGTTTCGGACCAATTTTTTCTAACCCTGGATAGACAGACATCGTCCCACATAAGCATTACACAAGGCGAAGGCTGGTTTAAACCGAAAGAGCTCGCTCAACATTGTGATATATATTTCGAAAGCACAGGAAAATTTATAAATGACACCCCTCTGTCTCAAAAACAAAGTGAAGCGATTTTTGACAAAAAATCCACTAACCGTTACACTCCCAAATTTCAAAGTTACCCTCCAAAGGAACAAGCATGTAAATTTAATTTTCATCAAAATAAAGACCGTGATAGTTATGCTAAAGTTAAATGTCTAAAATGTTTATCTTACGGACATGAAAAAAACAGATGTCCCAACAATATCGTCTGCCTGGCCTGTGGAGTATCTGGTCATAAAGCTTCCCAGTGTGCGTATTCCACAAAGGAGTCTGATAAGAGATTCAACAAAAAAGAAATAAAAAGTGAGGCTACCATTAACAAAATTGCAAGCGATTCCCTCCCTTCATTCTTCAACTAGTTAAAATATGTAGAAATCTTGCTAGATAATGTTCCAGTAAAAGCTTTGATCGACTCAGTATCTGCACTTCTAGTTGTATGTAAACGACTTGTCCCTCCACTCAAAGAAACTTTTTCTCAAATAACCTTAACCAGCTGCTTTAAAGAAAATAAAACCGCAAATCTAGCGAAATTCATGTTATCTTTAAAAGGCTTGCAACCCGTGGAAGTTTTGCTGCAGTATGCGATGACCTATCATGTGATGTAATTCTTCCACAGAGTATTTATGAGGTTTTACGAGAGGCGAATTCACAGCTATCGGAAAGCATGTCTACAATTTCACCCCCCACCGACGCCTGTCGCGCTTAATGAAGAGAGCCAGACACTCCCGAAAATAAACAATCACAACACTAATTCCCGCTCTATGAGTGAAATTGAGTGCCAGATGTTAGATTCTTTTCTGATTAATGTTTCCAATGTAGTAGAAGAGTGTTCATACGATTTGAGTCATATCACTGATCATGTTTTAAAGAAAAAATTAAATGATTGATAAGTAATTTAACCGAATAAAAACGGAAAGCGCAAAACTAAAAAAGTCAAAAAATATTAAAAAATG
>JAWZYV010017800.1:0-31406 GCA_038373885.1 Cheiracanthium punctorium
TCATTCTCTGCAGGTAGTCACAGCACTATCTCTTCTAAGTGTCCACCCTTAAGACATATAGAGTTGGCGCAAACGCAAACGTTTAATGTAATCTGTGATCTCAGCCTCAACGGAAAAGGATTCTCATGCCACACAAATCCGCGATTCAAGGTCATCCAACATGTTGGGATGGTTCTGGTAGACAGTTTCTTCCAATATGCCTCTCAGAAAAAAAGTCAGAAGGTATCAAATCGGGAAAATATGAAGGCCAATCCATTATAGAGGCCAACGATTACATCGGCATTACGTCGACTTTCGAATGATATTTATATATATATATATACGAAGGGTATTCGGAAAGTAAGTACCATTTTGAAAAAATATTAGTACAAAATTTTTTTTCAAAGGAATTTTATTTTTTATTTTGTCAATTTATTGAAAGAGCATACCTTAAACTATTTTTATTCATAGTTTCCGCCAATGTTCAAACACTTGTCGAAACGGGTTACTAGCTTTTCTATACCTTATACAAAGAAACTTCCCGCCAGGTCTCACAATGGCACAGTGGTTATGTCACTGGAAATGGTGGATGGGCGAAGTGTGAAGGTCCCGGGTTCCCCATCGCGCGTCCGTCGACCTAACCGTTCGGAGTTTTCCGTGTTTTTCTCCCAAACTTAGTGTAAATACGTGTTAGGACCTCTTAGAAAGACCCTCACGAAGGGCATCCGCCCTTGTGTTGTCCTACTGACGAAGACTTATAAGCGGGCTTCGAGCAAAGCGCACAAATCCGATATACGTCTTCACAATAACAACATTTTCCCGCCAATGGCGGAAACCACGATTCCACTGCATTTTCCACCTCATCGTGGGATTCCAAAGCGCCTGCCCTCTAGTTCGCGCGTCATGTGCAGGAACAAGTGGTAGTCGGACGGCGCCAAATCTGTGCTGTACGGCGGGTGATCGAATTGCTCCCAACGAAGCTGTCAAATCATCGTTTGAGTGGCCTCAACATGGCACAGTGGTTATGTCACTGAAAATGGTAGACGACTGAAGTTTGGAGGTCCCATCGCACGGCTGTCGATCTAACAGCCTGGAGTTTTGGTAGGTTTTCTCCAGATGTTACGTGAGTACGCGTCAGAATCCCTAAGAAACTCGTCGTAGCCAAGGCACCCTTATCCTTGGCGGATCGCCCTAGTGTAGCGATACCTTAATCACACAAATCAAATCAAATCAAATCATTGTTTGAGTGTCACCTGCAGTATGGGGCCGAGCTTTGCCATGAATCAGCGCAATTCCTTTACTGAGCATTCCTCTCCCTTTATGTTTTGAATTGCATATGGTAGTTTTCTTATATACGGTATAGAAAAGCTGGTAACCCGTTACGACAGCGTTTCTCAACCTGTGGGGCGCGACCCCTGAAAACGCTCTGCGCCCAAGGGGGGCGCAGAGCGTTTTCAGGGGGGGGGGCTGAGAAAAACCAAAGAACACGTAGTGATGCATGTTTTTAAAAAAATCATCTTATTTATTCTCATTGTTACTCAAAAATATATCCATTTTCGCTTAAAATGTTCATTCAAACTTTACTGATAACATTATTTTGCAGAAAATTCGACTGAATGTTCATTGTTAAGATTAAAAAACTGAATGTATGCTGAAAAATGTGAGAAGGGGGTCGCCACCGAAAGTTAGCCTTTGTTGGGGAACGTGATGTTAAAAAGGTTGAGAACCGCTGCGTTACGACAATAGTTTGAACATTGGAGGAAACTATGTAGAAAGATAGTCTAAGGTATGCTGTTTCATGTAAAAATAAAATTGGCTTGAAAAAAAAATTACTATTTTTTTTTTTTTTCAAAACGATGCTTATTTGAATACCCTTCGTATATAGATAGCTGGATAGATAACTATATATATATATATATATATATATATACAGTTACAAATTATTTAAAATCACAACAAAACCATAGCAGCCCCACATGCCATCCAGCGCTTAAGAAAGCAGCATAAAAGAAAACATGCGTATAATAATACTTAGTTAATTAAATAGAAAACGCCCCCCAAGCCAGTCATTGTTAATACAACAAAAAAATTACAAAAAAATGTAAAATGCATTGTCCTCTTCAGAGGGGGAAATGCACAATAGTACACCATAGGTTTCGAACTCACAGCCTGAGATTTTGCCAAGGTATTGTATTGTATTCAAGACTGAAGTTTGGAAAGATTGATTGAAAAGTATTAAAACAGTTTAAATATATTTGTAAAAGTGTACAATAATAACAGTAACAGGCAAATCTCAGAGGTGTGACTCCCCCTTACCTATGGGAAAGAAAAGAAAAAAGTTTTTTAATTACTTACACATACATAAATTCGAAGAACAAATAATACCAATGTGCATCAAAACTCAAGAACAAGTTAAATTTTTGTTCCAAAATCCTGTAATTCGCTATCCGTTTCCTGTCCAATCCACGTGCAGAAGATCTGTTGCCATTCATCAACTAAAAGCACGTCCCCGAGGTTCTAGTCTGTATTAAGAGCACTCCATGGGCTTTAGTGCAATTGTGTCATTCGTCAAGAGATTTCTACTACGTATACACAAATGAAAATGCAAAGGAAGGATTAGAACCAGGGATTCAGGCTATTATTAAAACTTTTCAAATAACTATTAATGAACTCTAGTGGAAAATTATTTGTGTAAAACAATTTGGCTGCTAATAAATATATATTATAATTTAAAAGATGTTTATTATTGCATAATCGAAAGTATCTGATAAGCTGGTTGATTAAAATATTGGCAAAAACTTTTTTGTGAATATTTGATGACCAGTGAGGCAAGGATATAGCTTCAAAATTGAAATTTTTTCTTTTATCAAAAATGTTTATTAGTAAAGTATTATTAAATAAATTTAAATCTAGATCTAAAAAGGTAACTGAATTAGAATTAGAGTAAGCTGGCTTGTTACAAGCCAGCTTACTCTAGCCAATTTACTAGCCAATTACTAGCCAATTTACAAGCCAGCTTACTCTAATTCTAATTCAGTTACCTTTTTAGATCTAGATTTAAATTTATTTAATAATACTTTACTAATAAACATTTTTGATAAAAGAAAAAATTTCAATTTTGAAGCTATATCCTTGCCTCACTGGTCATCAAATATTCACAAAAAAGTTTTTGCCAATATTTTAATCAACCAGCTTATCAGATACTTTCGATTATGCAATAATAAACATCTTTTAAATTATAATATATATTTATTAGCAGCCAAATTGTTTTACACAAATAATTTTCCACTAGAGTTCATTAATAGTTATTTGAAAAGTTTTAATAATAGCCTGAATCCCTGGTTCTAATCCTTCCTTTGCATTTTCATTTGTGTATACGTAGTAGAAATCTCTTGACGAATGACACAATTGCACTAAAGCCCATGGAGTGCTCTTAATACAGACTAGAACCTCGGGGACGTGCTTTTAGTTGATGAATGGCAACAGATCTTCTGCACGTGGATTGGACAGGAAACGGATAGCGAATTACAGGATTTTGGAACAAAAATTTAACTTGTTCTTGAGTTTTGATGCACATTGGTATTATTTGTTCTTCGAATTTATGTATGTGTAAGTAATTAAAAAACTTTTTTCTTTTCTTTCCCATAGGTAAGGGGGAGTCACACCTCTGAGATTTGCCTGTTACTGTTATTATTGTACACTTTTACAAATATATTTAAACTGTTTTAATACTTTTCAATCAATCTTTCCAAACTTCAGTCTTGAATACAATACAATACCTTGGCAAAATCTCAGGCTGTGAGTTCGAAACCTATGGTGTACTATTGTGCATTTCCCCCTCTGAAGAGGACAATGCATTTTACATTTTTTTGTAATTTTTTTGTTGTATTAACAATGACTGGCTTGGGGGGCGTTTTCTATTTAATTAACTAAGTATTATATATATATACTATATATTGTTGCAGAAAACTCTGCTAGTTTCCTGGGTTATAAAGTCCACTTAGTGTAAAAAGTTCTAGTAAAGAGTCCACTAGTCGGGATGGAGCACAAACTATACGGCTTCTAGAACTTCGTCGAACAATCAGCTGTTCAACATTCACAAGCACAATCAGTCAGCAACGTGCTGATAACAGTTCGCTTAGTACAAAAGCGTTCACAAATGCTGTATTTCTCGCACAAAATAAAACACTTCTACAGGCAAAAATTCAGTAGAAATATGCGAAGGATTTCCTAAACAGTCCATCAAGACTCAGTAAAGAAGAATTTATACACAGCAGTTAAAAACAAAGCTTCAAAAAGGAAATCAAAAATACCGCTTCTATAGCACAGTTCACAGAGCAAAGCAGCGTACTCGACGGAAGCTCGATCCACACTGAACAGGAGAATCTAACATGCTTGTGACGCAGAAGCTACAAGGAACTTCTAGAAGTATATATATCTCGAATATTCCACATACAGCGGGACTTTTGATTACGTCATAGAAGAAAAATATTAGGTTATTATGCATGTTAATGCAGAAAAACTAACTTTACTAGCCCTGTTGGGAAATTCGCGCCAAATGACCAAAATTTCGAGAAGCTTGGCGACTTTTGGCGAAATATTGCCTAATTTGGTGCCAAAAATAAGTCCCCAAAAGTGAGGTTAGCTAAGGCCCAGGACCAGTATTTCTCGACATTTCTAGAAACGCCATACAAATCAATGGGGAAATAGTATTTTTAGATTAACAATGACTGGCTGAGGGTGTTACACCATTTCAGATTACATTATAATGCACATGATTCACTCCCACCCCCGACAAAATTGCAATAATCCATCGCTGTCAAGAAAGGTTCATATACTGGACTTTTTTGAAGTAAAAATTGTAACATTTCTTTCTCCAATAAAGTCTGTTGCTGTATTTATAATACATATACATTTTTTATAGGCCTTCCAAACCCAATAGGGAATTGTGACACACTCTCTACACTGAATTTACTTAACTCAAGTAAGCCACAATAACTTAAGTTCACTCGTTCGCTTAATACAAAAAGAAAAATTGGAACGGGCATTGAGGGAAAACAAACGTAAATCTCTATGCATATTCTTAATACTCTCTAAACAAATGCAGCACAGCAAGAGAAAAAGAAGAAATAATGCGAAGAAGAGAAAAATCCCCCCCTTTCCTTATCTTCTTACATTTGCTGACATTTCCTGGAATCATTAAAATGCTATCAATATTACTCTGAGAGAGTGAGGTTCAGGACATCCATTAACTGAGTGAAATTGCGTTTTCCTCAAGTTTTTGTTCCAGATGCATGGCCCATCAGTTTCCAAAATCTTGAAATAAGTATTGCGAGAGGGTTTTGCATTTGTTCAACGTAATTTAAAATGACTTGAAAGTAAGACTTGAAATGTATACGTTATCTAGAGGGGTTGATGCTCGGTGATATGGGGGGTCTCGTGTTGTTTTGTTTTTTATGGTGACGGAATATTTGAAATAAGAAATAAATCTGTCTGTATGTGAGTCTAATGAAGTGGGAAGTCAGTTGTAAACCATATAAGATTTAAATTTAATTTATAAATATACTGATTATTTTTTATTTCTTTATTTCCTTAAAAATCTGATAAAAATGCGCAAAGTCCGTGAGAAAGTTTGAATATAAACCATACTTTCAAAATTCAAAAAATAATAATAAAATATTTTTTAAAACTTTTCTTTGTGGTTATACTTCGAATTTTCAGGCATTTCTCTTACATCACATATCGATATGGAAAACAGCTTTTTAAAAGATCACTACTTATTTAAAAACTAAAAAAATGATAATATTGAACAGTTAAACATAAACTGTGTAATGCCATTAATTTATTAGTTAATTTATAGTGATACATTTTGATATTTTGTCTTTGTTCAGGAACAAATGTTCGGTTGCATACCGGAAGTAATGAAGAAAACAAAACACGCATCACTTTAGTTTTGAATTCGTATATTACAAAATAAATTTGACAGTTTTTATTACAGACCAAATGATAAAGTTATTCATAATTCCAAAGAATCAAAATAATTCCAGGTCACATAATATGAATAATTTGTAGGTATTATGAACAATGTTTAATATATCATTGTTTAATAGCATAAACACTTCTTTAAAATAACGTGGCAAGTAAAATAAATATTTGAAAACGAATTAGAAATGCTAAAACGTACATCATAATCTATTTAAAATCTTTAATTAGATATGGCAGATCAGGTATTAAAAGACCATTTTATACAGGATACTTGTACGCATTTGTTGTTTTAACAGTACAGATATATTTACCACCCCCCCCCCCTGCCAAAAAGAAAACCAACTGCATTTTGTTGAATGTAAAAAAGCGTCGTATGATGTAATTGAATGAGTAAGCTAACAAGATCTTTTGTACGTCTTTTCAAAGGAAAATTGTAAATGCTAAACACATTATTTTATATAGGAAAACATGTTACTAATTCATTCAATTTTACAGGATACTTAAATTTCGAATTCTTTTTTACGCAATCTCGTGAATTATTAAAATTTGTAAAAGTTATGAAAATTGGTTTTAATCTGATGATAATTTCAGAAATGTTTAAAATCATTAAACTTTGTTGATGATTTGTTTTAACAGTTAACTTTAATTTAAGAATGAAATCAATAACATTGATTAGTTCAAATATTTTAACCCAAAACCAATTTTCATGTATAAAATCTGTTGAAATAACACTCTATTTTTTTAAATAGAGGTTTTACACAATAAAAGTGATCCTTTTCTATGAGAATATACTATCAGAGTGGGTTCATCAGGTGAATTCAGAAATTTTTAAATGTTTATACGTTTGCCAAAAAGTTCTTCTTGGTATGAAGTTCTTGTATGAAGTTCAACTGATATATTTACAGATTACGAGAATTTTAAAAAAAGTTCTTCACGCTATTTGCATTTTAAAGAACTCTTTGCGAACTTTAATTTTTTATGCTTTTATAATTTATCATTGCTTATAGAATTTTTATTCCTCATTAGTTAAACTAAGAATTTGACTTGTCATCTAGTTTGCTTTTATACTTCATTATATATATATATATATATATATATATATATGGCTTTATTTAATGATAAGTAATGATGCAACTTGAAATGTAGAATTCCCCCTTGAAATTACTTGCACCGTCTGGAACTTACAAGAGTCATTATAATGTCATCAGTATTATTTTTTAAAAGTGAAATTTGCGTGCCATTAACATTTTCGAAATTGCTCTGCATCGTCTTCTCCAAGAAAATCGTTCAGATTTGATAGCTGGAGGTACATGGAAACCCGATGATTTTATTTAAATTTTGTCAAACTCGATACTTTAGAAAAACCTCTTTTGACACGTCTGTTTATTCATTACAGCGTACATTTATTGAAAACTTACAGGTTTTTAAGCTATCTTGTTTTATTTAATTTCATTTTTTAAATTATTTCTGTATCTTCAACTTATGATCATGTTTTCCTTATCTTTCAAATGTGTTAGAGAGTATATGTGTAGTATGTGTGTATTGTTACTTCACTAACAAATTAAAAAATAAATGTAATTTATTAAAATAAAGAACTTTCTTAAGGGAGATTTATTTCAATATGAAGAGACAGAAAAACATGTCTGCGTTTCATATCGATTTATTTCGGAATTTATTCTATGCAATGCAGAACCTCACATTCCACAGCACTACATTAGATCAAGAATCGAAAATTCAGCAAAATCAACACTAAGCATTTAAAAATGACAAAAAAAGTATAAAATCAAGATAGAATGTTAAAGATGGGTTCAATTATTAAATGTTTATATAAGGGAGAAAAAACCGCTCTCATCTAGAACGAATAGATGGCTTTTTTCTGTGCCACTAATTAACACTAAGCATTTAAAAATGAACGAATAGATGGCTATTTTCTGTGCCCCTAATTGACACTAAGCATTTAAAAATTACAAAAAAAGTATAAATCAAGATAGAATGTCAAAGATGGATTCAACTATTAAGTGTTTATTCCCGGAGGGGGGGGGGGGAACCGCTCTCATCTAGAACGAATAGATGGCTATTTTCTGTGCCCCTAAACAAGAAGAATATATCGTAGAATTATATGTTTTGGTGATACACACAACTGGTATAGACGAAATAGTCAAGAATTTCTATTCCATAGTATTTTGGCTAATCACAGCAGAATGACTAGTTTGTGTAACGAGAAACTATCGTTCGAATTTTGGAGCACTAGAATGACCGATTTTGAGTCTACCCGCTATCGTACGCAGCGATTTAGAGATATTTTCGTCTGCGTACAAGCACCAGATTATAGAGGAGAGATCTAAAAATTGGGTAAGTGGGTTCAGAAGTGGCTCGTTTTATGATCTGGTAATTATTGGGAGAACATACACTCATAAGTTCTAGTTCCACGAACTATTTCCTAGATGTCAGTGGCATATTTTTTTTTTCAGTATATTGTTCCTTGCGTTCCAGTACAATTTGCTTGTATCTCCATTTTTCTTCACCGTCTCTGAACTACCGAGTTCTTGACAAGTTAAGAGACGGTGCGAACTCCTGATGCCTGCTTTGCAAAATGGATGTACGTGGGCGGAAAATACACCTATTCTGAAGGAATTTTCTGGCAGTCATGTTCTGTGTGTAGGCTGATATTTGCTACTGCTTTTTTACATAGTCTGAACATATAATTTTCGACAGTCATACATTTTTTCTCAGGATTTACCTTTCATTTCATATATCATGCAAATGCTGTTTATTTCATTTATTTTATTGAAAATATATCTTTTAAGTGTTTCTGGTGTAACAGGTATAAAGTTTTGTTAATGATTTATGCTTGGGGTTATACTCAACAACTTTAATACCTTAATCAAAGGACTTCGAAAGCTTTAGAATTTTCCCAAACCATAAAAAAAATCGTGCATTTCATAATTAATTATTAATAAGTAAAAATGTCCTAAAACTAATGTGTTCAAAATTTTCAGATTATTTTTAAAATTACTAATTTTTTGTGATAATGAAACATTTTAAAATGATAAATCTTTATGCATGTATTTATTTCTTATTTACGAAAGAAGAAAAATTATATAAAATCAGAAATTAAAGATAACAAATTTTTAAAGTTAAATACTTCACGCATACAGTTTTTTTTTCTTTTTTTAAAATGCATCTTAAAACTTTATAGCTTATCGGCTTATCCTTTGTTGTATTTCTTTTCTAAGTATTTCAAATTAGCATTTTTAATGAGACATAATTTTTTTTAATTTGTCGGCTTTTTTATTAAAATCAGTAATAAATAAAAAATACGTAATGCTACAGAATTTTAAAAACTTCGTATTTTCTAATACTACTTTGAAACAGTTAACACGCCAGTGATTAAGTTGAAACAAATATTTTAAGACACCTGTTCATTAATGTTGTTATTTTTTTAGTACATTTCTGTAAACTTTTTTATAAAATGTATTCTTCAAATGCTACATAACTTAAAGCACAGGAAATTTAAACATGTAATAAATCATTGTAGTAAAATAATATTTTGTTACATCAACATATTAAAAAAAACATAAATAACTTTTTTGAGACGCAATCAAATGATTAAGAATTAAATAATTGTTTCAAGATATTCTAACAGTTGTCTTTGTCATGGAAGTGTCAATCATTCTTTTGCAAAAGCAGTATTATGATTTTCCTTCTGGCGTAAAGAAATATTTTTATCTTCAGAAACGGCCAATGAATTCTTATTTATTTCTTGGTATTTAAAAAAGTAGATTTTAATCATTATTAGTGTTCTTATTATGTGTCTGGCAGCAAATCGGTCGTGTAAACTGTAACTGGGTTCTCATTAGAACACCGAAAGTAAAGCATCACCGGCCTGGCCAGTGCTTGGCAGGGTGAACTCCTCTCTCGGCTTAGTCTGCTGTGGTCGATGTACGCTTAAAGGAGCTCGTGCTATTAAGATCTTTCGCGGCTCCAATGTCGTCATGTTAGATATCTCTGGGAGTGCCAATCCAGGTGCTATGTCTCTCATCTGGATGGCATTCCAAATCAGGAGACCACTAATAGGGAGAAAGATTGACTACTAGGTGCCCCAATAATGAAATTAATAACAGCTACGGTACTCTTAGCAGTGAAGCCTACAGGTAGGCCTCTGACCGGGCCATTAGAAAACAAATTCTTATTATTCGGCAATTTATTTTGGGTAGTCTATGTACTTCAAGGCAAAAGTGAAACAATCAAAATTATAACAACAACAATAATAATAATAATTTACTTGCCTATTTAAAATATTAATGTGATAGACTCAATTTTTAAAGTGTTATATAAATGCTGTATTAAAAGGACTAGGAATTCATTAGTATAGAAAATACCAAATTAAGATTCTTTAATAATATATTTTATACTCGACATATATTTTATACTCGACAGCATTATCTTCATATAAGACATCGTTGCTTCAAACCAATGCATATGAAATTTCAGAGGGCGTGGTAAGCACTGCAAAAATTCAAGGAATCTGAAAACTGAAGTATGAGTAGGATAACATAAATTCAAATTATTTAGAAAGGAACTGTGGAAAGATTTTCCTGGAAACTCAAAATTGTTTGATACTCCTTCAGATTGCAGTGCCTGCTGACTGAAATGATTTAGTTTTAAACGTATATCTTTTAATATTTGCTATAACATGCATGAACAAATGAAATAATGAGGGAAATATGAAATTCATATGATTTGAATATTTTGCACAGTGCATTTTCCAGAATGAGGAACTGACTGCCAGGATTTAATGAGAAAAAAATGATATTTTATTTTAATAAAACTTAGTAGTAATTATTTTTTCTAAGATTCCAGAGCTTTTCCCTATTTTCCTTATTTCAAAGAGTTCTGTCTATTTTCTTTGAGAAAAAAGAATGCAATGTGGCTTTTTATAGAATTTTAAAAGGAAATAAATTATGCCAGACAGTTAAAAAATACTGAGCATTTCTCCAACTAAATCTATTTTAAGTAATCGTATAAAGGATTCACCTATGTTATTTAAGAATTTAAAAAAAAAAATCTTTGAAAAGAACTGCGGAAACTCAACGCATTTACGAAAAAATAATTTAAGAAATCCGAGTTTAAGAATTTACTCTTTTAAATGTTTCATTTTGTATGTAAATGTCTTGCATATAGCATATACTAAACTTGTCTATCATATGTAATTACTTTACTATACAAAGATTTTACTATGCAAAGAACTCAAGCTTTTTTTATGGCTGCAAAGTTAGGTAATGATGTTCTATTACTTTGCTACGGAAAAAAGTTTTTTTGTGTAAACACCTGGAATATTTCGGTCTTACAAAAGTAGGGGAAGGTGGCCCAAAATGATCCTAGTTCGCAAAACGATCCACATGTTTTCCTCCAGACAGGCAGCGCCATCTACCGGGTACACATAAGCTAGTTGTGCCAAGTTAAGAAGAAGCAATGGCGGTATTTAAGCAATAGTTGTATTACGTGTATGAGTAGAATTCTCCAAAAATCTGGGTTTTATCATAGTTAGCTATCATTGGAAAGTTAGTGCTTATAGTATTTATTTAGAAATAGTCTTCAATGTACAGAAATATGACTTGATTTACTAAACAGAGCATGTTTTTAGATGTGAATTGCTTGCTTACTTTGCTATGTTTCTCGGCATGTTCCAGTAATATGACCTAAAGTGAGAAGCCATACTGTCGGGTAAAATGATCCCTTGTCTGAAAAAATTCTTGTACAGGTCTTATGTTCTATGGCAGCCCTTCAACCGTTCTCAAAACATGCGTGACTCCCATTACATTCTTTAATTTATTTCAGCGTTTATTTTAGGACATTAATTTTTAAATATTCCAAATTTATTGCTTGTGACACATTTTTCACTTTAAAACTTTCTTAAAAATAAGTATACATACTATATATTTGTGAAAACTATTTTATTTCACCGTGCTTAGTCATAATTACTTTTACATCTTTTACTTTAAAAAGACGATACGCTTATTTTCAAATGAAGAATCATTTTGTACTTTGGTTGAAGGTAAAATGATCTTAGGACATTTTCTCAAAATTTCATTTTTTTCATTACTCAATATACTTTTAAAATACTATTAAAATATGTTTATGATGCAACATGCCATGTAAAATATGATAGCCAAGAGTCAAATTTTATTTAATATTTTATACTGTTTTATACAAGTTTAAACCTTAAGGGGATCAGTTTGGGCCACCTTCCTCAAAATACATTTCTCCTTTAATACATCATTATTTTTTTAAGCTAAATGTAGTAAAAACATATCTTAATCATTAGATAAAGAACAGGTTTTATGTTAACTTTTCAATATAAATGCTGTATTAAAAGGACTAGGAATTCACTAATATAGAAAATACCAAATTAATATTCTTTAATCAGTCAATTAAGATTAATTGAATGAATTCAGTCAATTCATATTGCAATTTCAACTCAAAGTAGAGTCCGTTTAAGACAAATTTTACAAATTAATTAAAAAATTCGCCTTTTTTCAGAAGTGTTTTGAATTATATAAAATGCCTTGGTGACGATCAGTATCAAAGAAGCATATTTTTAATAAATATATTCTAACATAATAAAAAAAATCTCATAACTTACATATTAAGATAGAAGGCAGAGATTTCAAATCTCATATGAAATTTATATAATCTGTAGTGAAGTTAGATATTGCAAAATCATAAGCAAATTGCAAAAGTTTAAGTTTTATTTATTTATTACAAATGCCAGGCTTTAGCAATCAAGTCATTAGCCTTTTGGCTTGCCAATATTTTTAACGATACAAATAAACTTTTAAGTGCAAAACACGTGTCAATACGCAAACTGTCTATAGAGAATCCAGAGTCACACAGACAACAAACCTGAGAGTCCTTCAGTCCAATTCTTAAACGATGAACATTAAGTGTCCTGTTAAAATTGAGACCGTGTCCTGTTAAAAGACGGAAAGTGGCAGCATCAGAAGTTTGTGAGAGGTCAGGAATAGACCTTCCACTATCACAGAGATGTTCCCAGCCCTTTCCCCTAGATAATGTAGTCAAATCCAATTTAAATTTCTTCTCAAATTTCATTTTGATTAGAAGTTTAACATAATGAAAAGTTAAAGGAAGATTTGGTCTATCCAAAATGGCAGTACCTTTCCTTGTGAGGTTGTCAGATTTTTCATTACTTTCCACTCCTCAGTGGGAGGAAATCCACTGCAAAACCAAAAAAACACCGAGTGATTTTAAAAGAGACCTACGGTGGAAAGGCGTTTAGAATTACAGACCTTATTATTGGAGATGTCCTGAAGTACAGCCTTGGAATCTGATAACATAACTAAATTAGTGTATTTTCATTTTAGGACTTTAACTTGCTTCATGGTAATAAAAATAACCTGAAATTCTCCATCAAAACTTGTAGTATCACATCTAATGGCTTTGTAGAAAGCAAAGCATGTTCATGTTTTGTTTATCGGCTATTATTTGTCTATCATGTTTTGTTATTGTTTGTCGATCGGCAGGTCTAGATTGAGAAACACAGGGTAATCACAGAAGTCAAGGGGGTACCAGGGACCAACTAGAAATTCAGCCTTACAGATAATGTCGATTTTCTCTGCGATCTGATAACTGATTAGGTTAAAACCACGTTCGGTCTTAGGGTTTCTCAGCTTTTTGTAACCATAATCCCTCCAATAGCAGTTGCCTGGAAGCCTATACAGCTTTTCCAGAAGGATTCAGAATTCCTGAATATTTCATGTTTTATTGGTCGAAGTTTGGTCAATAACTGCTGTGGTGGAGTGAAAGGGGTAGTCGTGACAATGTGATTTTTAAAAAGATAATTTTTATGCTGTTCCCATGGGAAGGCCACACAGGTGGACAATAAATTACAAGAGGCGCCGGTTGGACGACACTTGGGACACTATAAGCACAATGAACTGTCACCGTTAAAATATTTGTGGCGGTACCGAAAGTGGTATGCAAATTTAGAGGGGTACATTGCCCCAGCGCCCTACCTATACGAATGTGATTCGGCAGAGGGCGGAGATTATCCCCCGATGCTAGTAAATCGAAAACTTCAGGCAATGAGGTAAAGGGGGTACAAAGAAACAGCCCCGTGCGAAGAAAAATGAAGGAAGGAGATCCAAGAAAGCAGTGTGTCGAAAGAGTCTGATTTTTAGTAATGTAGAGTGAGAGATACGTGAATAAGCTTGGTGATGACTTGGAGACAACTCTAACAGTGCATGTAATGAAAAAACATGTGAATCCAGATTTAGCGGCTGAGTGCTAGCTACTAAAGTCCTACTTGAAAACCGATAATGTTGATGGAACAGAACGGTGACCACATCATCATAATAGTGACTATGCAAATTGTTTGTTTTCTGGCCGTGATCGTGCCTCTAAAATACAATTGGGTAGGGGAGACCGGGGCTAGTAGTGACATTTTCGATATTTTTGATATTATCCGCAAGATTTGAACGGAAGTAAAACAAGTAAGTGAAGCCCACTGAAGTAAGTTCTAGAAATCTCGAGAAGTATTAGTCCTAGGGCTTAGATCTCTTCACTTTTGAGGACTTATTTTTGGCACCAAATTTGGCGATATTTCGCCAAAAGTCGCCAGGCTTGGCGACTTTTTGGTCATTTGGCGCGATTTTCCCAATGGGCCCTGGAAGTTTTTTTTCCCTGCATTAAAAACGCATAATAACCTAACATTTCTCTTCTATGACGTAATCACTATTCTCGCTTTATGTAGAATCTTCAAGAAATATACCTCTCTAGAAGCTTCCCGTAGTTTCTGCCTCCTCTATATAAACCGACGCGCTGCCCTGACAGCTCAGTGCGAGTTGAACGCTCAATGTGTGAAGAGCTCAGTGAGAGTACGCTTGCATTGTGAATTGATAGTGCTATAGAAGCTGTGTTTTAGTTTGCTTTATGAAGCTGTTTTTAAAGTGCTGTGTGTAAATTCTTCATTGCTGTTGTCTTAAGGGATTGTGTACAATATCCCTTGAATATTTCCATTGAATTTTTGCCTGTGAAAGTGTCTTATTTTTGTGTGAGAAATACAGCATTTGTAAGAGCTTCTGATCTAAGCGGATTGTTAAAAGCACGTTACTGCTAGATTGTGCTTGTGAATTGTGTACAGCTGATTGTTCTACGAAATCCTACAAGCAATAAAGTTTGTTTTCCATCCTGACAAGTGACTTTTTACTTGAACTTTTTACACCAACTGGACTTTAGAACGACGAACCCCAGGAGTAGCAGAGTAATTCCGCAACAATATCAAGCGTTAGACTAATTCTTGTATTTATAAAATTATCATTAACATTATTAACGTTTTTGATAACTTAAAATGAATTCTGCGTAACATCAAAATTTGTCACAACTTGCCGCGTAGCGGGGCTAGTAGTTACATGCTTGGGGCACATTGTGACCAGGGCCGTGCCGTGCTATGATGCAGAGAGGCTGCTGCATCAGGCGGCACTTCAAAGGGGGCGGCCGGCCTGGATTAACCATTATCTACTTGTATAACACGTAAAATTTGAAAAAAAAAGTTTTTCTTTTTTAAGAAAATTAACGATCATTTATTGCTGTCAGTTGGGAGACAGAGAAAAAAGTCGTACCTTTGATATGGGCAGATTTATAAAAAAAAAATCTGCCAGGCGCAAAGATTGAATACTTATTCAGAATTACATGAAATATCTCATCATTGTCAGAAAGACCATGTTATCTTGTCTAAATATTTGTTCAGGGGAGCGTCTCTTCCGTTCCTTCTCCATGGGCCTATCTGCCTTTGCTCTTTGCAAGGGGCGGCAGAATCCTTATCGTTGAATACATTGTAAGGAGACTAACAGATTATTTTTAAAAATATGGTAGTATATCGGGCAGACATTAATTCAAGTGGCTTTAAAATAGTTATTTTCATTTTTGTATTGTACTAGGGGCCAATAGGCCCCCAGACCCGCTACGCTCGCTTTTCGTATGAAGCATTCGGCCCCTAATAAGGCTTATTCGTAAAAAAGACATAATTTCAACAGACAAAACCCGAAGATTGGATCAGATAGAATGTTACTGAGCTACACATTTCATGGTTCTTGCATGTTCATTGATACATAAAAATTTAAACTTCACACTACAGAAGACCCCCTCCCCCTCATAACACGGAAGATATTTTGTTATGGGAATCCGTGTTGTACGGGTCCTGAGCTATACTTCACCTGGAGTGCGGACTCCGCTTATAATCACTGCAAAAATTATTTGCACTCCTCAGAAACACAATGATATTTAGTATTGCCATTCAAAAGTTATATTGATTAGGAGCTAAAGCATAATAAAATCAGAAAATCTGTTTCAGCTGTATTTTTAATAATGTAAAACCTATTGGACACCTTGCAAATTTGCCACCCATGGCGATTTTTCATTATTTAGTGACTTGCGTACATGTAAAGTTAATAAAAGCTACGGAACAGATAGGATAGTTTGCCACCAAAGGCGACTTTTCATTATTTGGCGATTTACACATGCTCACAACCTATAATTACTCTTCATTTAAGGTTACCGGAAAACCGTTATTCATATTTTCATTTATATAATCGTTTGCAGATTGGCGTACTTAGCACCACGAATTATACCATCTGGTCGCGCTAGCAAATATCCAAAGTGTACTATAACTGCTATAATAGCATAGTTAACGCCGCCAAATATTTCTACTGGTAGCAAATAATCCAGCTGGACCTAACCGGCTTTAAAATAATCTGCATTTTAATTATTTTTCATTTTTAAGATATTAGTTACTCTGTTTTGGAAAAACGAATAATCGCTAATTCTAAACTCCTGTTGTCTAAGCGAACTTACTATTATACCGAACTTACGATAACAATAGATTAAAGCTGTTGTGAACTAACTAATGGTATTTAAATATATGTAAAATTATGTGGCATACGTTTATGTCGCATTTTCGGGACACGTTTTTCATACAATTTTCAATAAAAGGGGTGAGAGATAAAATGACATAGTCATTAATAGATGGAGAAAATCTGCACAGAAAAATGCACAATTCCAACTGAATGAAAATTTCAAAACCTTATTCTCAAGGTGTATTCAGCAGACGATAAATTACGATAAATTGCGCCAAGCATTAGAATCATCTCCTCAAAATCGCACAAAACCGTTTAATTTTTAGCCAAATTAAAAAGTTGCACATTTTAGTCTCAGAAAATTTCTAAATATGTTTTTTTTTTTTAGTATAAAACATTTCATTCCTGCTCTGATTTCTCATGCACACGACATTTTAATTTAAAAACAGCCTTACAAATAATTTAGACAAAAAAAAATCGTTATTCTTTTATTTTTACTTCAAGAGACTGAATCATTTAATAAACTTGCCGAATGTGGCAACCTAGATATGCTTAAATGTCGCTTTTTTTTCCACTGTGGGGTTACAATTACGAAATGGCGGAAAGCAAAAATTAGCCTAAAACGAAAACATGCATCTACTTTCTAGGTCTTAAATTATACTGATTATGTGAAGTTGTAGGTAGATTAAAATTATCTATAACACCATTATGGTAGTGATTATTACTATGTAAAGAAAGATATTCAGAACGTGGAGGAGCTAAAATTAATCTATCAATATGTACTCTCTGAGGTTCGAGATGGGGAGCTTGCAAACGTCTAATAGAGAAAGAAACAGGTGAGTGTTTTTCAGTGATCACATAAGGACCTGTGAATTTAGGTTTAAATTTATCCAGACTTTTTATAAACAATGTCATTTACATTTAAATCTCTGAGCCTAGCATGTTGTGAGTGTCTCTGAAAGCGAATCGTTTGTGAAGAAATAATGTTTTGATAAGCTTTCTTATAAATAGAGTCTAATTCTTGCATTAATTTATAAGTGTGTATGTCATTAAGATTTGGCGGAGTTGTCTCAAAGTTAAATGTGTCAAAAATAAGTGATAATTCTCTGCCAAAATGTAATAAATTGGGTGTAAAACCAATAGTTGAATGTGTTGAACCATTATACAAAGATTTGTGAATTAAAATTGCATGTTCGAAGTTGTGGCCATCAAGTAATAAAGAATTTACAGAGTATTTAATGGAAGTATTTATGCGTTCAGCAATCGAATTACATTGTGGATGACCAGCCGAAGAATGATTAATTTTTATACCAAGTTTGTCATGAAAATGGTTATAAATTGAGGCAACAAACTGTGGCCCTAAATCTGACAAAATCACTGCAGGACGACCAAAAGTTGTAAAATATTTAAAAAGAGCCTCGACTATTACATTAGCAGACGTAGAAGTAAGAGGCACAAGCTCCATATGGCGAGAGAAATGATCAGTGATTGTTAGAACAGTACGACCATTACTGAAGGGACCAACAAGGTCAATAGCAATAGTATGTCCTGGATAAGTTGGTGTGTATGTTTGTTGTAAAGGAGCAGGTCGAGTAGGATGATGTTTCACCTGTAAACATACAGTACAAGAGGCAACAAAATTGACAGTATCAGTATAAATACCTTTCCAAAAATACTTCCTTGTTAGAAATTCGTAAGTCTTTTTTAAACCATAATGTCACAGATGAGAAATTGTTAAAGCTTTTGCTTTTAACGAATGTGGAACAACAATTACATGATGATAAGTTTGATTATGAACATTATACTTTTCACACATCAATAACATAGTTTCTGGATGAATAAAAAAGGCAGGATGAGTTGCAGAGGAACCCTTACTTAAAATTTCATTATAAATGGCAGACAACTCAGGATCAGCATTTTGCTCTCTGAAAAAAGTTTCATTTGAAATTTCCAACAGTGGATCAGTACTATTTGAATTTTTTGTAACTAAAAAGTTCACATATTCATTATTTTTAGGAACATTATCAACAATTGGTATAACACCTTTATCATAAATTAACTGAGGATTACTGTCAAGAGTTTCAGTATTATTTTCAAAGTTGTCCCTAGATAAATAGTCAGCAAGTACATTCTTAGATCCAGCAATGTGCTGAAAACTAAATGAATATTCTGACAACTCAAGTAACCACCTTGTGATTATGTCAGCTGGGTTGGTAGTCTTTTTATATTTTTTCAAAGGAGCACTATCAGAAAGAATTATAAAATGTCTATTATACAAATAATATTTAAAGGCATTAACAGATTTATATATAGCCATTAGTTCCAACTTAAGAGCAGGATACTTTTGCTCAGCTTTATTTAACGATTTGGAAAAATAAGCAACTGGAAGTAGTTTATTACCATACATTTGTAAAAGACAAGCACTTATAGAAATGTTGGAAGCATTAGTATTTAAATAAAAAGTCTTATTCCAGTCAGGAAGTCTTACCATAGGTTCAGAGAAAAATATTTGTTGCATCTTTTGAAAATTTTGTTCATGTGTAGAAGTCCAAACAAATTTAGCTTTAGGAGTAGTTAATTGAATCAAAGGTTGAGATAACTCAGAAAATGCAGGAATTAAGTGTTTGTAAAAAGTTGCCAAACCAATAAAGCGTTTTAATTGTTTTTTTGTTGTAGGAGTTGGAAAAGAAACAACTTTTGCAATGTTACATTGAATAGGCTTGATAAAATAATTTTCAATATGAAAACCCAAATAGTTTGTTGATGTTTTATGAAAAGAACATTTAATAGGAGCAAGTGTCAAATTATATTTACATAAAACTTTTAAAACTTTTTCAAGTTTATGTACAGTGTCTTCAAAAGAATGTGATCCTATAATAAGATCATCCTGATATGCGAAAATTCCATCTGAGTTAACCTCGTCCAGTAAAAGATCCATAAGAGCCTGAAAAGTTGAGGCAGCGGATTTCAAACCAAAAACCATTCTTTTAAATTTAAATGAGCCAAACTGAGAAATGAAAGTTAATTTATCTTGTAAATCTTTTGGTAAATATATTTGATGATAAGCCTGTTGTAAATCTAAACTGGTGAAAAATTTATATGTTGATAGATTAGCAATAATTGTCTGAATTTTAGGTAAAGGATATGATAAACCTTGTATGACAGAATTCAACATACGCAAATCAAGGGCTAACCTATACTTCTGTTTGCCAGAAGAGTCAGGCTTTTTCTTTACTAAAATTACAGGACATGCCCATTCAGAACAGTTACGTTCAATTATACCTGCATTCAGTAATTGGTCTATTTCCTCTTTAGCTTCACTTTGAAGAGCCTGAGGAATTGGAAATGGCAATGTTTTTATTGGAAAATCATTAGTAAAGTTCAACACAGGAATAACTCTGTCAGTGTGTCCTAAAGTAGACATATCTTTTGAAAAAGCAGCAAAATTGCTTAGTAATAAACTACTTAATTCACTTTGTTCATTACATTCTAAATGTGCTAAGTCAAAATCAGATGAAGTTAATTGCTGTTTTCTTTTATTAAGCACTTCTGATGAAGGCTGTATTAAATTACACATTTGAAAATTCTCAGAATCATCGGTTAGGTCTCTTTCTTTAACTTCATCAATATCATAAATATTACCAATCTTGGTATTCTTATTTAAATGAATTTTCTGTTCAGATACATTATGAATAAATATAGAAAATTTTTGAGAGCACTTGTTACCATTTTTGTTTTGATTAAAGTGTTCATTTAAATAACAAGCCTCATAAGAAATGTAATTTTCAGCATCATTTGGTGAAAAAAGAAAATATTCAGTGCTAGACTTATTATCACAACAAACCTGAGCATAAATATGCTCATCCGATTCTAAAATGACCTTTTGACATAGATAAACAGAATTGTCATTTACTTTAATTGAATTAGGACCTTTTTCATTATTATCAGTTGCACACACATGCATATTGCTAGAGTCTTTATTATTTAGAAAATATACCTTGACATCATTAACCATAAGACAAGAATTTTTCATATCAATTGAAATATTGTTTTCTCTTAAAAAAGGAAAAACCAAAATACCATCAAAATGTTCACTAACTGGAATGTCAACAATATAGAAGCAGTGGTGAAAAAACATTGATTTAATTTTAAAGGTTAATTTAATACAAGCAGAGAATTTTATTTTTGAATTAATTGTAGATATAGTGACTGAAGAAGCCAGGTGTTTGTAATTGATTTTAGATTTAATTTCATTAAAAACATCCCTTGTAAGCAAAGAAATAGAACTACCAGTATCAATCAAGAATCTAAGTTTTAGTTTATTCACCATCACTTCAATTATTGGTAATAAATTACAATCATTGTTCACATTTGCAATAAAATATTCATTTCGTTTTTCATCTTCAAAAAAATTATCAGTCTGTACATATTTAGATTCAGCAATGGTAACAGGTACAATAGTCTGAGTCGAACAAGAACGAACTCTACGCTCATTAGACACTTTTGGTAAAGTTTTAGACAAAATTGGGAAATTGTCTGGTGTATGTATGAAAGAACGAGATGTGTTCCCACCAGTCAAATCACACCTCGAATTAGTTTAAATTACAGTCATTAGAAAAATTTCTTCCTGAATTTCGGAAGTTGGGTCGACGACCATAATTATTATTTTGTGGAGTATTGTGCAAAACTTTAAATTTTCTACACTGGCGTGCAGAATGATGTCTGCCGGAGCACAATTGGCAGATAATACTACTTTGACCTCTATTTCTGTCATAATTTTGAAAAACTGTATTTCTGTTTTTAAACTGTGTATTATGAGGTCTACGTTGTCTGAAAAAATTCCGTTGCTCAGAAGCAGAAGCAGAAGCATTACGATTGGTGTCAGCAGAACCAGAAGTAGAATTTTTAAAAGTCAAATCATTAATTTTTGAAGCTAATTCTTCAATTTTTTCAGAAATAGCAAACACTGGGGCTTTTTGTTTATTAGCCAAAACAAGTGATTCAGATTGTGTAATATTTTGTAATTGCTGGGCACGCACAACAGCTTTAGAATAGTCAGTTATGTTATCCTCCAAAATTTTAACTCTAATGTTAGATGGCAAAGCCGACATCAATTTAACATATTTAATATCATCAAGAGCTTGAGAATCTTTAATTTTATATACCTTAGAAACCAAAACATTTAATCGATGAACAAAAGCAGTTACAAAATCTTCAAATTTCAAATTATTAAGCTCGGTTAATGGAGCTAGAATTTCATTATTACAAAAATATTTTTCAAATTCTAATTTAATTACATCAAAATCTCTCGCTTTATTTACAACCTCATTTTCAATAAAAAACTGTAATGCTGGACTAATTAGTTTAGTCTTGAAATACAAAATAGTTTTTTCTTCTGACCATTTGTTTAAAGATGCTAAGTCTTCCAATATACCAAAGAAATGTTTTAATTCTACGGCATTACCATCAAATGATGGAATATTAACAGAAAAATCAGAAATTTTAGACATTCTACAATAATAAAAATAAATGACTTACCTACAAAAATGACATAAAACACACAAAACGCAAAAATTATCCTCTCATGAATGAAAATAAAAATATTTATCCTTGTGACACACATAAAAGTTCCGAATCCATTATAAAAACACACATAATTCTGAACACCACACTCGTCTTTCGGTTTCCGCTAGAGTTGACTCAGAAGTATCGGCGAAATACAGGAAACATAGGAACAACAAACACTGGTAGCTGAAAAACACAGGGCGGCGAAACCAGAAGAGCATCGTAACATCGGAACGGTCACTACGTAAAATGTAGACACAGAGAACCATACAAGTCTATGACTTTCGATTTCGTCATACACACCGCTGGCTAGAAGGCACAGGTATCAGCAAATTCTTTTCAGTCGCACAACGCTGGGTAATCAAAAATCCTCTCATCCCTCAGAAAAATCCGAGAAAGTTCACAGCACAAGGAGCAGTTACTAATCATCGCAGGGAGACATCAAAATTCCGATGACATGGAGACGGGAGAGTCCGCAGAAAATTTGTTTTGCTTAAGAAGGAACAGTTTTTTTTGTGCATTCTTACCCTGGCAAAAGGAAACTCCGACAGCCGGTGATGTGCCGGGAACAATTACTCGTGAAAACGAGCTGGTCATGACGCACCAAGTTTATATGAGGGAGTTGTCGGAGGACGATTAAGAGAAACGTTCCCTCGGCCGCTCACATGACGTATAGTGTACAAAAGGTATTTGAGAAAAAACTCACGGACAACTGGAATACACCAAAAAGCTGCACTTTATTGTAGGTATCTTCACAAAACAGTTATTAAAGAAACAAGTTCAATTACGCACCGTACATTGCTTCAACAC
This sequence comes from Cheiracanthium punctorium, assembly GCA_038373885.1. Classification (NCBI taxonomy): domain Eukaryota; kingdom Metazoa; phylum Arthropoda; class Arachnida; order Araneae; family Cheiracanthiidae; genus Cheiracanthium; species Cheiracanthium punctorium. The sequence continues at coordinate 23,214 of JAWZYV010017800.1, forward strand.
CAGGAACATATCTAATTGTTCCGGCCACACGGCATGCCGGAGTTCCATTAAAAAAACGAACACAACCTCCTCTGACGGAGAGCAATCGAGAAGTCTCGTCAAATCTTCCTACAAAACTGCCAGCTCACTACAGGTTGGCGAGTAAAATATGAGCACTCATAAGTCACTGCCCCACGTGACAACCACCGTCCGGTAGGCGTAAACAATATAAAAATTTGAAACAAACGGATTTAAATGATTGATGCCAAGACAGAAGTGCCAGAATTTGGCGGATGCCAAAACGTAAGGCTACAACCCCGTGAGAAAACACCGACGGAAGACCGGGAGACGCTATGAACTAACACAGCATATGCTAAAGCGAAATTAATTTAGAAGGGGAAACCCCGAAAAATCCCAGACATAGCGTCGCGCAAAAGGAAAGAATATTTTATCGAGCCGAAAAAACAAAGTGGAGAGAGATTAATACGGAATACGTAATTTTGATTTAGAAAGACGAAACATAGGAACATTATTCTAAGACGCGAAAAATATGTGAACTTCGTCACAGGGTGCCTTCCTGTGTTTTTTATCCGCCTGTTGTTTGTGCTGGCCTTGATGGGTCTCCATGCTCTCCCGGTCCTGTTTGCTAAACTTCGCAAATTTTTTTAAGTAGGGCGTGATTTCAGGGACGAAATTATCATTCTCTACTACACTTCTAAAATCATGGGTAACATCGTCTATTGTTCGTGGTTCTCGCCCGAACATAAGGTATGCTGCAGTTTGACCGGTAGAACTGCATTTTGCAGAATTTAGGGCGAATCTGATAACTGGCAACTTTTCACACCAAGTTGTGTGATTGTTACCAACTAGCATAGACAACCAGGACTTTAGATCTCTGTTTTCTCTTTCCACGAGGTTAGCATGTGGGTGGTAAACTGGGGTTAAAGACGGTTTAATTTTCAACAGGAAGCAAACTTGTTGCATTACCGCACTAATGAATTGTGGACCGTTGTCACTGACGACACGTCTTGGTAGTCCGTATCTTAGAAAAACTTTTTCGATTAACGTGATTGCACACTCTTTAGCTGTGGCATAAGTTAGTGCAAACAGTTCCACCCATTTGGTTGTACAGTCTTCCACTATGAACACCCATCTTTTATCGTTGCTTTTCGGCAACGGTCCAAATAGATCAATAGAAAGAGTTTCAAATCGTTGATTGTAGATCGGGGTTTGCAACAGTCCAGATGGTTTTTGATTGCTAGGTTTATAACGACAACATTCAGGACAATTCTTTATATATTCTGTAATGTATCTTCTCATACCAGTCCAGTAGTACCGCTTTGAAATTCTGTCATACGTTCCCTCAATTCCGTAATGGCCTGCGGACGGAGCATCATGATGTTCTTTTAGTACTCTTTCTCTTTCTTGACATGGCACCACTAACTGGGCTTCTTCTGTATCTACGTCGGGAGTATACCTATATAAAACGCCTTGATTCATGAGATAACCTCTTTCACTCCAATTCGCCGAATCTTCATCTTTATCGACACGTTCTAAAGATTCGATAATTTTCTTAACATTTTCATCTTTTAACTGTTCTTCCCGAATTTCTTTAACGCTTCTAGTAGGAAGATATATAGTAATAGAACAAATTTCACAGGTTTCTTCTTTATGCTGGCAAAATGGTCTGGACAACATGTCTGCAACAACGTTCTTTTTACCAGGCACATATTCTATGTTCAGGTTGAACGCCTGTACTTGTAAAGCCCATCGCGCAAGGCGACCTGTAGGAGATTTCAATTTCATCAACCATCTAAGGGGTTGATGGTCGGTTACTACAGTGATTTCTTGTCCGTCAATATATGCACGAAACTTATTCAAGGCACATACAACGGCTACAGCCTCTTTTTCAGTAGTGGACTAATTTCTTTCTGCTTTTGTGAGTAACCTGCTTGCATACTCAATAGGGCGTTCGTCTGCATCAGCACCTTGTAACAAAACTGCTCCAAGAGCGTAGTTGCTAGCATCTGTTCGTAAGATGTATGGCTTATTTGGGTCATTTTGTCGTAGGACAGGAGGACTTATCAGGCAACGCTTTAGGGTTTCAAATGCGTTCTTCTCTTCTTCTCCCCACTTCCAGGTAACATTTTTCTTCGTGAGATTACTTAAGGGCCTAGCTATTTCAGAGAAGTTTGGTACGAATCTTCGGTACCACGAGCAAGTTTGTAAAAAGGATTGGACTTGCTTTAAATTTCTGGGATGTGGCAAATTTTGGATGGCGGCAACTTTATCTCGGTCAACTTCAAGACCAGAATTAGTAATGTAATGTCCCAAGTATTTTACTCGGTTGCACACAAAATTCTTGGGTTTCACTCAAATTCTTGGGTTGCACGCAAAATTCTTGGGTCCGTTTCACTCGGTTGCACGCAAGAGAAGTGCGTGCAAAATGGCACGCACTTCTCTCTGTTAGCATGAAACTTAAACTCACGCAATTTTGAAAATACCTTTTCTAAGTCATCTATATGCTTTTCGAATGTTTCAGAAAATATTATTATATCGTCTAAGTACGACAGAACCAAAACATCTTTTAGGGAATTTCTGAAGTTATCAATTAGTCTTTGAAAGATCGCCGGCGCGTTCTTAAGTCCAAAAGGCATACGGCAATATCTATACGTACCAAAAGGGCACACAAAAGCTGTTTTATCCCGGTCAGAGGGATTTACTTCAATTTGGTGATACCCGGATCGTAAATCTATGGTCGACATGTACGGTGTATGTTTAGTTTCATGAAGCAAATCATCCATTCTAGGCAGAGGATATTTGTCCGTTTTTGTAATGGAGTTCAACTTCCTATAGTCGACGCAAAGTTGAACTTGACCATTAGGTTTAGGCACTAGCACCACAGGTGCAGAATACGGAGACTCGCATTCTTCAATTGTGCCATTGGCCAGAAGTTTCTAACTCTTTCTTAAGTATGTCTTTCTTTAAGGGAGACATGCGATATGGTAGAATAGCAACAGGAGGGTTATTTCCCGTATCAATGTAATGTTGTATCATAGGAGTCGGGTCTTCCCCTAGACGAAAGATATCATCATACTTACCTACAAATTTATTTAATTCTGCTCTTTCTTCATCGGTTAGATGTTTTCCCTCACTTTCTCGTAACCGCAACGTGTTAACTTCCGGAGCATTTTCTACACACTCAGGTGATTTAAAAGTGTCATCGGAACTAAAGCTAAATTTTTGTTCTGGTTTGTCGTTATAAAACCACCTATGATTTATAAGGTCTAAAACAATTCCAGCGCTACACAAGAAATCTGTTCCTAAAAGCGTTCTGTTATCTTTTGCAGCAGGTAAGACAAATAAAGTTATGAGGAACCTACGTCCTTCAATTTCAATTTCGACTTTGGCCTTACAAACGTCTGTTTCCTGCGGGATTCCGTCAGCGAGGATTACTTTCATAGTAGTAACCTCAAATTCTGTTCCTCGTTCTCTCAAAAGGCGATATAATGTTTCCCCAGCTATAGTGTGACTGGCTCCCGTGTCAGCACACACAATTCCGTTCATTCCATTAATTTTAACACTCAAAAGAGTTGTTTGGGGTTCATCAATAGACAGTGTCTGAAGACGAATAGCTCTGAAATTGGCTGATTCTTTTTTAGGAGGGGGAGAGCAGTTGGGGCACTTGGCCTTGACGAACCCTGGCTTCCCACAGCCGTAACAACTAACTATTGGCCGATCTTCATTTCTTACTCTTCCTCGATGATGCATTTTTAGGACTGTTTTTATTATGCTTATAATTATCTCGTTGATGAAATCCGGGAGGCTCCCTACTCGCATGTTTAATTTTAATCTGTCTAGCTTCCTCATATAAATCTAATTTGTCAACAAGTTCCAAGGGATTGTTCCATTCTCTCCAGTGATCCAAAAAATGTTCTTTATACTCTGGAGGGGCCTTCTTTTTAATTTAATCCGATAGAATTAAGTCTTTTAGCTCATCAAAAGTAGAAACTTTTAGCTCTTTAAGCCAACCATCGAAATAATTTTGTAAATCGAAATAAAAATCTCACCAGGTGCTTTCTGGATCTTTACGGTGTGTGGCAAACATTTGCCGGAATTTCTCAGCACTTAATTTAAAACGTCTCAATAGAATTTCTTTAACTTTATCATAATTTTGGGCATCGTCAGCCGATTCTTTCGCAATTGGTTTGGCAATATCAGTTGGCAAAAGACCAACAAGGTAGACTATCCACTTTGAAGAGGGCACTTTTAAAAAAGTCAACTGCTTCTCAAGTAAGTCTAAAAATAAACTCATGTCGGATGTTTTAGGGTCAAAATTAGGGAGTAATTTGCTTAATTCTAACCTAGGCATGTCTACGTCTACGGAAGATAACACGGCTGCCGAATCTGTACTATTGGAAGTAGTACTAGTACTAGATTGTATTTTGAGTTTCTCTAATCCAAACAATCGCTCATTTTCCTTCTCTCTCTCAGCACGTTGTTCGATCTCGATCTCTTTCCTATCATTTATTATGCGGTTCAGACACTCTTTCACAAATTCCGCGTCATACGTTGGGCTTTTAACTATCGCATCCTTTATTTCGAGTATTTTAAAATTTTCCCCAATAGTGACATCTAATGCCTCCGCTAGTTCAATTAAGTCCTGTTTCTTCCCTTTTGCTAGGAATGCCATATTAAATGAGAACGTGACAGTTTTTTCCACAAAAATTTACCCGTAAAATTTAAGGGTTAAATTAAAAAGGGTTCAAACATATGTTATTTAATTTGCAGAGATCACCATTTTATATACTTTAAACCATTCAAGAAGCACTTAATTTAAATACACTTTAAACATAAATGTTCAAATGCAACTCAGACTAATAAAACAAAATTCAAAATAAGAACACTTTTTACTTTCGTTTCTGATGCTTGTAATCAAATGTACGGCATAAATTCTTTAATATTATTATCAAAATAAAATTCAGTGTTCTTAAAATTGGCACAGAATTCTTCCTTCTTCCTTATTCTTCCTTAAGAATTAAGCTTATTATAACATACAGACCAATGTAATTCTTTAAAACCGAAACTTAATACACTTCAGAATATGGTTAATAGAACACTAATAGTATTCAAAATACTCTTAATCAACTTATTTATATTCAAAATTGTTCTTCATATCAATGTAGCGGGAAGCTACGAAACATTCGAATGGGGAATGTTATACCATCATCATTTTAATTAACTTGAAATGCGAAGTACTATATTAGCAATTTGGTATTCGATAATCGAAGTTTTAAATTCAAGCATTAACTATTTAATATTTCTGTAGTACTCTGACTACTAACACTGTATACAAAAGGATAAGTATACCATAACAAAACAATTATCTTCAGGTACTAAAGGAACTGGTATGCAAAATGAGAACAATTCTTATGTGATCGGGGTGATCAACTTCTTAGAATCAAAATTTCAGAAAATCTTAATGCGATCTGGATGATCGAGATATTTGTGAAATTCGAAATAACTTTGGTCAGGGCGAGCGAAATAATTTTTCCTTTAGTTCCTGTTTTAAACTGTTTCAATTACATATGAAAATACTTATCTTGTAATTGTGTTTCCATAAGAACCGTCTTTCGGACGAATGACGAAACTTCTATTTTTGTTCTCGCCGGACGTTGGGCAGCCACATTATAACAACGCACACTATGCTTTCTAAAAAAAATATCGTAATCTCGGGGCTACTAAATAATTACACATAATATAAACACTACAAAGCAAACATTTATTAGATAGTCGCGCGCGTTACAATTAAATCTCTTAGAACATCCACAAGAAACTCATCTCTCTGCAACAAGTGTTGCCAACGTGACAAAAGAAAAGTAAGAAGGGAAAAAGAGTTTAAATTATTTTGGTGACGTCATAAAGGATATTTTTTAATCTACTTCATGTTTGACAATTTCACGCGATTCTAAATACTTGGAAATGCTTTGTTGCAAAGGAATGAATGATTTTATGCCAAATCTGGCAACCATTCTGTTTATTTATTCAGTTTTTTATTAATGTCTTCTAAAATAATTCGATTTTCGAAATTTAACTCAGCTTAGCAGGTTCCTCGGAATTTTTCGAATCTGTGGGCACCTTAGTCGAAACTCAAATTCCCACGGTTTAGGAGGAGATAAGCTGACAAGCTTTGACAGCGCCAGCGGCCTTTACTTTTTTTTAGAATAGAGAGATACTATCATTTTCCTTTGCCTCGGCTATGAAAACTTATATTAATTTTTTCTTTCACCAGTAACATCGCGGCTGCCTGGCTGCTGTCATTAACTGGCGGCATTATTTACAGGCGCCCGTTAGAAATCTTATAATTTTCTTTTTAAAATCAGGCTGGACAATGACGTACGAAAGTGGGTAGTGTACGTAAAAAGTAATGTACGTAAGTAGTGACGTAGGAATGTGTGGTCCACGCCGGGCGATATGTGAAAGAAAAATAGAGGATGGCAAAACGGTCAAACTGAGAAAGAATAAGGCATCAGTCGGAAAGACGGAGATGGGAAGCAGGCGGCAGAAAGCCTATACTTAGAAATAATGGGGCGCAGGGCCCTAGCTCGGGGTTGGCGAGGCTGCCCCCCTGCCAGGAAAATAGGCAAGAGAAGGGCGCAAAACTAGCTGGTTAAAAAAAGGGGTATGCGTGTAATCTTTAAGCGCGGTTGAAGCAAAACTTCTTTGATGTTTACGACACATATCACTGAAATGATTAACTTTAACTTAAAATAAATATCATTAATTATATTTATTATTCATGTACTTTACAAAGATTATATAAATGTTATATTCATATTATTTATTGAAAATAGGTACTTGAATGTCATCATAATTTTTTATGTGTGAAATTATAGGTTTGTGGTAACTATAATGAGAAACATAAATTTTACTCTCTAAATTTTCTAATTTTCTTGAAAATACAGCATCTATCGTTGTACCGAAACGCGTTGTTGATTGAACTAGAGAAGTACTCATAGTTAGATCAAATTTTTCTTTTAAAAAATAAACTAACGGCTGAGATTCTTGAGAGCTAAAATCTGGAGGTTGGATTTTAATGGGGGGAATGTCCATAGTCTAGTATTATACTTTAACTGTGTTCTTTAACTGATGTTTTCCTCTGTTAGTTGGGTTCGAATGCAGGTACTGTAATTTTTTTTTTTTTTTTTTGTGTTTTCCTATCACAATATTCATAAGCGTTGATTTCGTCTGCTGGTAGGTTTCGAATTATTATTCTGTATCCGTGTTTTTAAACTGCAGGTTCTGTCTATTGTTTGGGATTGATTGCAGCCAGGGTCCGTTTCTTTGTGGTGTTTCATCCCCGTGTTAAACCGTTGCTTGCTCCGTCTTGAGGTTCGGTTAGAGTCCACGGAGTGTCCATTTGTTATACTTTTTTTTTGTTCTTAAACCATTTGCAGCCTCTGTTTGTTTCTTTGTGGTGTTACATACCCGTATTCTTAAATCGTTGTATATATATCATTATAAATATATATATTATTACTATATATAAATATATCATTACACTATATATATATATCATTATAAATATTACGTTCACACAAACTACATTCTTCTAAATTTACTAACATTTTTTTAAATACAGCTTTTGGGCAAAATAATAACATACATGACTTACATAATATTTAGGAGTTTAATGGCCTAACGGCTAATGTAACTGGCATTTGACAAATAATAATATCACTTCGCTTCGAAACTATTGCCTATAATCATTACGAAATAGTATTCTAAGACAATTATGTAATTAAAACACATCTGAAGCCAGTAATTACTATATATCACGTTCTTAAGTTTATGTATTTATTACTTTCCGAACATGTACCATGTAAGGAAAGTATTGTAATCATGAAAAAATTCGACTTCGAGATTTTGGTGTTTTTACACGTTTTGAAGGCCTCTGAATCCATTTATGCTATTTTTACAAGATGTATGTATGTGTGAGTGTGTGTGTGTGTGAGTGTGTGTGTGTGTGTGTGTGGTGTTCCCCTAAGGTGGAAACCGCGGACTTTTATGAGTATACACACCTTCTAACCGAGGACTTTTCGAAACCGAGGACGTCCTCGGTTTCTGAACATAGAAAATTCTTATTGTACTAGGATATTTAAGTTAAATTTAGTATGGTGACAAATTTTTAGTTGATTTTATTTTGAGTCCCCA
>JAWZYV010017801.1:0-30391 GCA_038373885.1 Cheiracanthium punctorium
GCTTTACATGTTCTATACAACACTTTTTTACCCGAACACTTTCATTTATTATTTACACACCTTGTCTGGCGCAGTATGTCCTTTCTGGACCTTGTGCCATTAAACCTCAAATAATCAATCAATCAATCAATCAAAACAAAGTATATGCCATTGTACCATTGAATGCCGACCAAAGCTTACCTGATAATGTATGGGTGATCCGACAGCGATGAAAATCTTTGGCAACCATGAAGATTATTGATACGTGCCAAGGCATTTACGTATTCATTATTTTACACTTAAGGAGCCTTTAGATTCTGAGCATGGCTCGTTAACCAGGTACTAATATATTTATATAATAATAGGTGGATTATACGAGTGAGAACACTCCTTTATATTGATAATCTGTGTTTAAAATTTTAAAGTTATTAATGGAAAAAAAGAGACATAAAAAGGGCTAAACTGAAACTATTGGCTAAAACATATGCATTTTAGTGTACGTTTGTGTGATACACATTACATCGCAACAAGTCCTATCCCCTTCCCTTTTCAATTTTAAATACCGAACAACGTCATTAAAATTCAGCAAACAACATTCTTTTTTTATGTATTAATTAAAAATTCAGAGCGTGAAATATGCTTGTAGAGTTGCACTTAAAATATCTCTGACTATAGTTATTATATATTAATGACTATGTCATTTTATCTCTCAACACCCTTTATTGAAAAATGTGTCCCAAAAATGCGGCATAAAAGTATGCGACATAATTTTACATGTATTTAAATACTATTACTATTAGTTCACAGCAGCTTTAATCTATTGTTACAATATTTCGTAAGCTGTAGAATATGCTTCACATGCATTTTTTACATATATTTTAATACTATTAGTTCAGAACAGCTTTAATATATTGTTACAATATTTCGCAAGCTGTAGAATATGCTTCACATGTTTTTTTTTTTATACATATCTTTAAATACTATTAGTTCACAACAGCTTTAATCTATTTTTACAATATTTCGCAAGCTGTAGAATATGCATCCCATGTATTTTTCTATAAATAAGTTACACTCATAAAAATTTCAACGCAGGATTACCAGGCGACATACGCGAAAGATGAGCGATAAAATGACAAAGTCAATTAATATCGTTTTAATATGACAATAATGAAACTAAAAAATTAGGGGGGGTTCAGGGGGATCTCCCCCTGACGAGACTCGAACAGCCGAGTTATATATATATATATATATAATAGTAAAAAGGCTTATATATATAAAGCATTACATTTAGAGATGTGTACATAGTGTCTCTATAATGTACTTGTATTAGCTTGTAAATTATTGATTAAATGAAATATTTCACAACGCGTGTTGTTAAGAGAATGAAATACCTATTAATAAAAAATGAAAATATACAGTTTCAACTGATCCTTCAAAACATTTTAGGTTTCATATATACTCCTCGCGAGTGCATCATTATTTCATTTCCATTCATTTATTATGCAGTTTTAGTCATAAGTATTTGAAAATTAAAATGCGTAATAGCAAGCTTCAATAATGTTCTCCACTGAGAGAAATTAATTTCAATAACTTATTCTGCATTATATTTTTAAATCCGCAAAAATATCTGTTTTTTAAAGCTTCTATGCTGTTCATACAGCCGAAGACTACCATCTTTCTTCCTGGCTCCCTGTCTAACGAGGTTACTGTACAATTTACCCGCTGCCTGTAGAAACAGGTTTATCCTTCCCTCCATAGTACAGCGCGTGTCTTGGCGCCAAATGCTCTGTATCCATTAGTGTTTGTTTACACGCTACCCGGACGGCCGTCTTGAAACTTCTTTCCGCGTCCCACGGAAGACGAAGAAAAACGAGACGAGCTACTCATAGAGAGCCTTTTTGTAGGGTTTGAGGAAGAAACTGGAGTTTCAGATAAAAATGGAAAGCCCATAGGTAGTTCTGGAGTATCTTTGTTATCCAATATGGCGAGAGTCTCCTTACTTGGCATAGTCTTCGCCACTAGTGAGGTTATACCCTGTACCATTTCTTTCATCGCTGCAAGCATAAGATTTGCTTGTTGTTGTAAACACTGGAGTAACGATTCGTGGGATTTTTGAAAAAAATTCTCTATCGCTTATTCCAGTTCTTTTTTAGTAATAAACTGTGCAGATTCCCGGCAGGAAGACAGGGTGGCCGAAGCATAGCTCCCCCCCACACACACACACACCGGTTTCGACTTGTATTTTCGGGGCGCTTCCGCAATTGTTAAGTGAGAGTTAGTTTTGAGTTCTGTTGCTTCATGGTTATCGCCGCAGTTGGGGCATGTTTTTTTTCTCAGACGTGCAAGCACTACGGGAATGGCCCTCTCCGCATTTGGAAGTCACGTGGTCGTATCGCCAACAGGTTTTACATTGCCGAGGTCGATCGATGAAAACTTTTATTTTTTCGCGCATATAAAAAAAACTTTACTTCGTCGGAGATTGTGGTCCTAAAAATAGTCGCCAGGACGGTTTCAGTAGGTAGGATGGATGGCCTTGTATTCCATGTGAAACGTCATAGCTCTTTTAGCTTTATGCCATTTTCTTGTTGCAGTTCGGTCCCCAATTCGTCTAATGGGGTGTCCGGATCTATATTGTGGATTGCAAATTTAGAAGTGATGGTTTCGTACGGGATATACGCTGGAACTTCCACATTCAGAAAGGAGATAGTACGTGCTAAAGCACAAGCACTGTCAACGTTGTTCGTCTCTATTAAAAGTTTATTGTTCCTAGTGAACCGCACGCCGAGGATCTTCCCCTGGGTTCCCAAAATCCTGTCAATTTCTTCTTTCAATAACTTTGGGGTAAATGATTTCGAGGTAAATGACACAACCCAGCACTAAGGAAAATGCATACTTTCTACGCACCGTTTTCGAAAGCATAACGTAACTGTTCCTCTAACGATCGCTCTTCCCTAATGAAGTATTTCGGATCCCATTGGACATCACGTACGTGCACTGATGAATGCGTGGAACTATTGACTCGAATCCAGAGTGACACCGCTATAACAAGTATTTTCCAAAAAAGAACGGACTTACCTTGCCCGGAAATGAGATAGCAGTATCCGGAAGACTGTAAACCTTTACCCACCTATTTTCCGCTGAAAAAATTCCCGCACCACGAACTACCACACTCAAAACAAAAACAGCAGGCTCCCAGCCAGCCGGCGAAAGTAAAAAACCCAAGTACCGAAATTTCTAGAAGTCGGCAGCCGGATTCAAAAAACACGTAACTCGCTCAACCACCGCCACCAATCTTCTACGTAATCTAAATCCCTTTTCTGTTTTCAGAGACAGTTTCAACGAGCCGGCTATGATACTGCCATCGAGTTGGTGCTATTGAAGGAAATCGTTTACTGAGGAGGGTGTCGAGGGCTTCAGTTCTTTTCGTAGATTTCGAAAAGAACGTTCTAAAGCCAGAGAGAGTAGAAAAGAAGACCTTAACTTCTTTAATAAAACTGGCTGATTGTGCTAAAACTAAATTTAATCTGTGTGCATAACAATGCACAAAAATAGCGTTTCGGTATTTTTCGCGAATTTTTTTCTGTACTCCTGCATGTTCTGAAGCCATAACAGCAGCACCATCGTAAGTCTGTGCAACAAGTTTTGAACCACATTCAATTCATTTAAAATTTCTACAGCATGATTATATAAAGAATTGGCTGTACGATCAGTGCTTACATCTGTAAAGCGCAGAAACCTTTCTTCGACATTACCGTCAACCGTGATATAGCGAAAAACCGTAGAAAGTTGGCACTTCATCATTACATCTGATGTCTCATCAAGAATTATAGAAACAAACTTTGCTTCTGAAACTTCTTCTTAAGTGATTCTGCAAATCTGAATCATAACGAGCCAGCATCATCAAAATCTCACTATAATTTCCTTTGTTACAAGATTCTATGGTTTCATCATGTCCCCGAAACGCTAATCCTTGTGACCCCTGAAAACAAACTGCTGTAATTAACTGACCGAATTATTTTTCTATTTTTCCGAACTTCTTCATTGTGTTCCTCAACTGCTTTTTTGTACTGACTGCTTAGAAAATATTCAAGTCTATTATTTTTACCAAACAGTGTACTTTCTTTCATACATGCAATGTGGTTAACTGATAATCTATGCCTTTTCTCAGATTTGTAAATGTTATTTATATCAGTGCTGCCGTCTCTATTATATACATTTTTTCCCTTAGAAAACAAAAGACAGGGCCAGCAAAATAGTTTGTTTAATTTATCACAGCCGCACAAACATGGAATAGTCTCATAGAAATTAGTACTGAAGTGCCATATGCAAGTTTTTATTTTGGTATGCAAATCTAAATTAGTTTTAGGTGTTCCTTCTTTTATTACCTTAAGTTTATCATTATAAGGGAATGAGCTAAATGGTGTTTCAAGCAGCTTTTCAATAGCACAATGGTGATCGGCTGAATTTGACATGTTTCTATTTAAATAAATAACTAAATAAATAAATTACTGCAATGACATTGTCTCAAAAACACAACCATAACTACTTAATCGTAAATAGAGACACAGAATAATAACTCACTGAATTTGTCTTTCAGAAACAACACAGCTTATTTGAGAATGCAGTGTTAATAACACGAAAAAAAAACATCATCATTGCCAGAAAGAGTCTGATTAAAAAAAAGAAAGAAATACCTTTAAATATTCCACCTGCATACGTGACGAGTGAAAATTCCGGATTACACATCCCCATTTCTCTTTCGGATGCAAGTAGGACGATTGCTTCCGAGCTCTTGGAACAGCTTCACTAATTAAATTTAACGAGCTATTAAAAATATGCAAAATAAATGTTCCGAACAATTTCACTTGGATCTTAGGCAAAATTAATAGTGTGCTAAACGTAAAAGATATAAGTTTAGAAAGCGATCTAATGAATTCTTAATATATAAAAATAAATATGGGAAAAGCTTTACAGAGAATCACTACCATAAAAAGCTTTAATGAAATGTTTTATTAGCAATAAGATAATTTTAACCTCAAAAGTTTGCTGTGAGAAATTAAGCCTATTCATGAAGCACTGACGAAATAAACATACTTTATAACTAATAATTATTTAAAAAATAAACAAATAATCACTGTGATAATAAGAAGTGTAAAAGAGTAAGCAAACTCACCGAAAAAAAACTGAAAAATCCACATTCAGAGAGCGATTCTGAACAATTTTATTCCAAGAACATTTTGTGGATGAATGAATTTTCCCGTTCTTGCAAATTATGTTTGGAAAGTTTGCACCTGCCGGCCTGGAGTTGTCATGGTGATTCCCCGCTTATGGGAGCACTAAGGGTGGTGCGTTTGCCCCCTCCTCCCCAAAAATAAATAAATAAATAAAAGAGCGTACATGACGTCAACAATCCAGTTTCGTTTAGGACCTCGTCTCGTCTTTACTTATTTCAGTCGGTGTTGGTTTTCGCGAATTCAATTTCTGTCTATACAGAATTTTTTTTTTTTTGAAAGTTTAGCCCGGGCCCCCAGAAAATAGGGGCCCGGGGGGAATCCCCCTCTTTCCCCTACCCCCTCTCGACAGGCCTGGTTACAGTATAGATTTGACTGAATTTAATCTGATTTAATGGACAATAGCTACCAAATCTAAATTCATATCCTTCATCTGGGTAATCAGGCTAATATACAGTCTACCGTTGTTGTTGTTACTAATGCCGTCTGACAACCGCAGAACGGTGCCAGATGCTGCATATAGAACGGCCATGGTAGGAAGGGAGTGGCTTCCGATTTAATGAGCCCAATTTAGCTCGGGGTCTCCGATCTACGGTCTCGGAGCCCGATTTAGGTCGGGTTGAACCGCAATCAGATCAGAGACCTAGCACCTGCATTGGTACCCTCAGAGGTATCATTTGAGCATGGAGGAGGAGTCACGAACAGATTTTACGTACACCACCTCCCATTTGTGTACACAATTCCACAGCAGTCCAGCTATGGCTGCAACTAGAGTTTACGTCACCCGGGGCAAACCTTAACTTTGGCCCTTCCGGAAAGAAAAAAAAACAGGCATTAGAAATTTTTGAAAAGAAAACACATTCAATAAATAGAAAGAAATAAAACCTGTTTCTAGCATTTTGGCGACTGAAGCAGCAGAAAGATGTTATTGTCAAGTCGGTGCAACTTTAAATGTATTTAATTTTAGTTCCAACTAATTTTACATGCGAAGGTTTTTTAAATTAAGGGTGTAATTTAACATTTAAAATCACAACTTGAAATTTTTATTAGTACTTAAGAAAAGTAACAGCGATGTCGAAATCCTCTGTTATGTTTTATATACATAAATTTAAAATTAATTTTTCATTAAACTTCACTTTTTCAAATATTTCGATTACGAGCTTTCTTTGCAGCAAAAGTTTTTATGATGTCATCGTAAGATATCAATGATGCTTTTTTGTGTTCGATTGAGATAATACTCAAATTTGAAAGTCTATTTTGCTCCATAGAGTTTCTTAAATATTTTTTAAAATAGTTTTCAGCTTACTGAAACTCCTTTCACCTGATGCAACCGTTACTGGAAGAGTAAGAAATATTTTCAGGGCTGTGGTCAAATTTGGATAAACTTCTTCCAGTCAGTTTATGCTTATGAATGAGGCTCAAAAGGATTGATGCAGGTACTGTTTTCATAGCGTCGTCAAGCAGTAGAGCGTGATGTTTAAAACTTTCTATTTCTCCTAAAGTGAAGATGAAATTTCGAGTTGGGATTGCATCGAGTTCTTCATCTTTCTATTTCTCCTCTGTGCATATGTCCTGTTTATATGCAAATGCTAACTTTTGAGCTTACGATTTTAAATCTTCTGTATCCATCTGGTGGATTTTAATCCCAATCAGAAATCCAAACTTGTCATTAAGTACTTCCAGAGACTGGAAACGCGTTTTTAGCTCACTCATTATTTTGTCGATAATTTCTGATAAAGAAATTCTGAATCAATCTTCCTCTGATAATTTTGAAATTTCATCTTCTGATGCAACCTGGCAAATTGGTGTTTGACAAGATTCGTCAAACACCAATTTCTTTTCCATTTTTCTTTAAAATCAGGAGGTAAATCATTATTTTTAGCCGTTATTTTTGCTTCTGCAATTGCATCGAACAGCTTGTCTCTGGTTGATTCCAGAAGATTCAGAAGACCTCGAATATGTCTGACTGCTTCATCTACAGTTATATCATCTCTTTGGAGAAATTTGTTCACGCGGTCAATTTTTTTTAATGTTAAACCAAAAACATGTGAAAACGATAAATTCAAATTTGTAGATACATTTTTTCAAAGAGTTAGCCTCGGCCTTTGTTTCAGATGTAGAGAGAGTATAAGATTGGATATTAATTCTTCCAGGACTTTGTTAATGCTATCAAAATACTTATAAATCACTTCCACAGCTTGCATTCTTGCTGACCATCTAGTCTTGCTGTTAGCTGTTGTTAAAAAAAAAAAAAAAAAAAAAAAAAACACGTGCCACTTAAAACAGAAAGTGGCACGTGGTTTTTAAATTTCCCATCTTGACGTAGAGGCCGAAAAAAAAAACCACGTATAAACAATTCACTGTTCCAAAAAATGTTTGAGCTTCAGGTGATACTCCAGCAGCATGTACGCCAACTAAATTTAGAGAATGGGCTGCACATGGTACAAAAATGACAAGTTTATGTTCTTAAAGTATTCTAGCTTGAACCCCTTTATAATAACCAGCCATGTTAGCTCCATTGTCATATGACTGACCTCTACAATTATTCATGTCCAAACCATTAATTTTTACTCTTTTCAAGATTTCTTCAGCGAGTCCAAAACCCGTTTTATCATTGACCACAAAAAAATCAATAAAACTTTCAAAAATCTCTGGTCCACTTTCTGTCATTTTCACATATCGAATAATTTCAGTCATTTGATCGCTGTGGCTTATATCTGAAGTGGAATCATAAGGAGAAATATTGAGCCCCTTTTATATCGTTCAGAATGCTTTCTCTTACTTTTCCTGCAATGATTTCAAGAAATTCATTTTGAATTTTCCATGAAAAATAACTCAATTGTCCTTCTTTATGGCATTCAATATGATCCCGTAAATCGTCGTTATAATGGGATATAAGTTCTATGGTATTTAGAAACCTTCTACTCCTAGGATCACTAAAATCACACTGTTCCTTAGAGCCTCTTAACAGACTTCTTTGTTTATCCAGAAACATAATAGCATCTACAATGCAGGTAAGTACTTTATGCCAATGGCTTTCTTCTTTTGCCAACTGATCTTGAAGATTTTTATCTAGTCCACCCTTACCAAGTGAGCTCTAGAGTTTTCCAAGAACAGAAAGGAAATCCAACTTACTCTCGAATACTTTTTTGGGAGGGTGTATATGTAATATGACGCCCTGGGCTAAAGCCCACTTAGACCTAGTAAGTACACCCACCTTGCTCCTCTTCCTATGTACAAGACATTTGACTCCGGGTTCGCGTAAGTCGAGGTATTACTATACTGCAAAAGGAAATTTTAATATTTCAAAATTAAAGCTGATCTAGAATTTAGATTGTTACCTATGTTAAAAATTCCCTCGACGAATTGATCAGAAGTTCCTGACGAGGGGTCACAACTTCCGCGACAGGGGGCACGTGCCCCCCCCCCCCCCACCGGAACCCTCGCAGGTGCCAGTCTTCGATACGCCACTGCATATGTGTTGTTACCCGTATTTTATTAATATAAATCTGGAATGAGTTAAATAAAGAGCACTAGGAAACACTTTTAGACAAACGGACACATTTTAATACGTAACAACTTAAGTACACACACAAGTAACATGAATATCTCCATAAGCATTAATATCCCGCTCGTGAAGCTGCTCTAAAAAACCGCTAGCTAAAGTTATAGTTGAGACTACAAATAACGTTGGCTCGTGTTATTTGCAGATTATGACACATCTCCCCCTTTTAGAGATTGAGTCGATCTGGAGGTTTTACAACTCTTCATACCGAGTGACAACAGGCTGATAATTTTTCTTAGTCGAGCCCGAAGTTTTTGGTGTTTCAGTTTCAGCTTTTTTCTGTGAAACTTCTGGAGTGAGAGCATCTGCGACATCATCATCTTCTACTGCACGTGGCTGCAGTTTTGCACTAGGAATTAGATGTTTTCTGTTTCGTCGCAGAAGCTGTTGACCTTCTTTAACGAAATACGATCTTGGTGTATCAGCATCCTTTTCCACAGTCCCCCCCCCCCACCGGAACCCTCGCAGGTGCCAGTCTTCGATACGCCACTGCATATGTGTTGTTACCCGTATTTTATTAATATAAATCTGGAATGAGTTAAATAAAGAGCACTAGGAAACACTTTTAGACAAACGGACACATTTTAATACGTAACAACTTAAGTACACACACAAGTAACATGAATATCTCCATAAGCATTAATATCCCGCTCGTGAAGCTGCTCTAAAAAACCGCTAGCTAAAGTTATAGTTGAGACTACAAATAACGTTGGCTCGTGTTATTTGCAGATTATGACACATCTCCCCCTTTTAGAGATTGAGTCGATCTGGAGGTTTTACAACTCTTCATACCGAGTGACAACAGGCTGATAATTTTTCTTAGTCGAGCCCGAAGTTTTTGGTGTTTCAGTTTCAGCTTTTTTCTGTGAAACTTCTGGAGTGAGAGCATCTGCGACATCATCATCTTCTACTGCACGTGGCTGCAGTTTTGCACTAGGAATTAGATGTTTTCTGTTTCGTCGCAGAAGCTGTTGACCTTCTTTAACGAAATACGATCTTGGTGTATCAGCATCCTTTTCCACAGTCCCCCCCCCCACCGGAACCCTCGCAGGTGCCAGTCTTCGATACGCCACTGCATATGTGTTGTTACCCGTATTTTATTAATATAAATCTGGAATGAGTTAAATAAAGAGCACTAGGAAACACTTTTAGACAAACGGACACATTTTAATACGTAACAACTTAAGTACACACACAAGTAACATGTATATCTCCATAAGCATTAATATCCCGCTCGTGAAGCTGCTCTAAAAAACCGCTAGCTAAAGTTATAGTTGAGACTACAAATAACGTTGGCTCGTGTTATTTGCAGATTATGACACATCTCCCCCTTTTAGAGATTGAGTCGATCTGGAGGTTTTACAACTCTTCCATACCGAGTGACAACAGGCTGATTATTTTTCTTAGTCGAGCCCGAAGTTTTTGGTGTTTCAGTTTCAGCTTTTTTCTGTGAAACTTCTGGAGTGAGAGCATCTGCGACATCATCATCTTCTACTGCACGTGGCTGCAGTTTTGCACTAGGAATTAGATGTTTTCTGTTTCGTCGCAGAAGCTGTTGACCTTCTTTAACGAAATACGATCTTGGTGTATCAGCATTCTTTTCCACAGTGCCAACAGCCTTCCTATCTGTTGTCCATTCTTTTTCCCCTGGATTTATCGGTCTGAGTTCGTGAGAGTTATGTCTGCGATTATAATATTTTTCTTGGGTTTTTATTCGATTTTCCTCGATTTTTTCTAACTTCTCTTTTCTAACAAGTCTAGGTTGAAGTGCTGATAACGGAACAGGCAATGTTGTTTCTAATCTCCGACCCATCAGTAACTCAGCTGGGCTATATCCATTTTTTAAAGGTGAAGCTCTGTAACTGAGAAGTGCTAAATATGGATCTTTCGATTTCTTCAGTCTGAGCTTGATGATTTTAACAGCAGCTTCCACAAAACCATTGCTTTGAGGATATTTTGGACTCGAAGTAACATGTTTGAAACCATATGTTTTTGCAAATTGTTGAAATTCAGCGGTTCTAGTTACTTCAAACTGTCGTCCATTATCAGACCTAACTACATCAGGTATTCCATGCCTGGCGAAGATTGACTTGCAATGTAAAATCACTTCGCTGGATGTAAGTCTGTCCAATTTTGCGATTTCTGGGTACCGTGAATAGTAATCAGTCACTAACAAATACCAATCAGAATGAAACTTGAACAAATCCATAGCTACTATCTCCCAAGGTCTTTGAGGAAAACTTGTTGGTTTCAATGGCTCAGAAGGGTTTCTAGCTTCCTGTATACACGATGTACATTTTCGGAGTAGTTTCTCTATCTGTTTGCTGATACCAGGCCAATAGGCCGCGGAGTTAGCTAAAGCTCTACATTTATTTATTCCCATATGACCTTCATGTATTTTCTCTAAAATGTCTTGTTGTAGTTTGTCTGGAACAATTATTCGAGCTCCTCTCATAAGTAATCCATTTTGTAAGGATATTTCGTATCGCAAAGGCCAGTAAGGTAGACATGATGGTTCTACTTTATTTTTCTCAGGCCATCCTTGTAAAGCATAGACCGTTAACATTTTGCATGTTGAATCTTGTTCTTGTTCTAATTTTAACTGAGAAAGTCTTTGTGGAGCTACAGGGATAGAGTCTGTTACCAAATTAACAAAAGCTTCAACTTCCTCTTCTAATTCAAGGTCGGGAATCTCTTCTTGGTGAGGTGCTCTTGATAATGCGTCCGCTGCACATAAATTCTTCCCTGGGGTGTGAAAAACGTCAAAAGAGTATCTCATTAATCTCATTTTGAATCTTAAAGACGGGGAGTTAAATCATCCAGAGATTTTCTCATTAAGATAGGGACAAGAGGTTTGTGATCTGTTTCTAGAAGAAACCTGGTGCCTATCAAGTAGTTACAAAACTTTTCACATGCCCATGTCAGCGCAAGAGCTTCTTTCTCTATTTGGGCGTAACGCTTTTCAGTTGGCGTTAATGTGCGCGATGCATAAGCGATTACCTTAACTGTAGAGTCTTCCTGTTTTTGGCGAAATATTGCTCCTAGACCATAGGAAGAAGCCTCAGCCGTTGCGATAGATTGCTTGTTAGGGTCAAAAATTGCGAGTACTGGCTCTGATGACAAAATCTCTTTAAGTTTCATCAGTGCATTTTCTTGAGGTATACCCCAAACAAATTCGTTTTTTGTTGATAAGAGGGAAATCAAAGGCGCTAACGTCTCTGAATATTTCGGTATGAATCGTGCTAAGTAATTAGCCATCCCAAGGAGTTGTTTCAGCTCAGTCTTATTTGAAGGACGTTTAAATTTTCTTATGGCTTCTATCTTGTCTTTGTCTGGATGTATTCCTGATTCATCAATAACATGTCCAAGGAATTTTATTGACTTGACAGAAAAACAACATTTATGTTTGTTTAGGGTTATCCCGGTTTCTTTGATACGATTCAAAGTCATCTTTAAACGTTCATCGTGTTCTTCTGGAGTGGATCCCCAAATAAGGATGTCATCCATATGGCATATGATACCTCGAAGACCTTCTAAAACCTGCGACATTCTACGCTGAAAATGCTCTGGAGCCGATGAAATTCCGAATGGCAAACGCAAAAAACGGAATCTTCCAAAGGGTGTTATGAAAGTAGTAAGATAAGACGATTCTTCGTCAAGTGGTATTTGCCAGAAACCAGAGTTGGCGTCTAATTTTGAAAACACCTTGGCTCCCGCCAAAAGAGATAAATTATATTCTGTAGTTGGTAACGGGTGCCATTCCCTTCGTATACTTCTATTAAGTACCGTCAAATCTACACAAATCCTAACATTTCCATCTTTTTTTCTTACAACAACGGCTGGGGAACACCAGTCAGTTGGTTTTTCTACTGGTTGAATTACATTTGATTCCTGCATTCTTTTTATTTCTTCTCTTGTTTTCTCTAACAACGATATAGGTATCCGTCGTGGAGAGGGGAGAGCATAAGGTTTGACATCATTGCTGAGTTCAATGTGGTAGTTACCTTTTAGTAAACCAAGGCCTTGAAACAGAGTAGGGAATTCCTGGATAGGATCAAAACTACTAATGCTACGCACACAATGACCTAGAATATTAGGACCTAATCCAAACACTTTTATGACTGGTTTTCCTAATAAACATCTCTGAAGACCATCTACGATGTAAATTTCTTTCAAACAATTTTTGCCATTATATTCTATATTTTCAACTATCTTTCCCATAAGTTTCAGAGGTGATCTATCAGGACCAAAAATTAACTTGTTTGTGCGTTTAACTTCAGCTCTTTTCAACACTGTTTTTGCTACATGAGAAGGAATTACAGTGTGATCCGCACCACTATCAATCTTAAACTTGACTGATTTTCCTAATATTTTTATTGGTATAAACCCAATCATCTACATCTTGTACATTTCCTACTAAGCCTATAAAACCCGTTTCAAAATTAACTTCGTTAATTCGCTTAGTGGAAGATAAACAAACCTTCTCCCAGTGTTCTTTTTTCTTACATTTTCTGCAGAAAGAGTCCTTGGCTGGGCAATGCTTTTTATCGGCGATTTTTCGCACCATTTACATTTTGTAGTGTTTACATTAACCTTATTATCACGAGTAGTCTTTTTATTTGAATTTTTCTCAAGTTCCCTTTTGTGAACTAAACCATTAATTGATGAATTGCTTACGAATACTGACTGTTGCCTTTTGATCGATTCCGATAAGCGAACTTTATCAATGGCTGTTTGCAAAGTAAGCTGAGGATCAAGCTGTAGTTTGTCACTTAAAGCTTGGTCGCTAATACGAACAACTATATGATCCCTTAGCAATTCATCGTGAAGTGCACCATAATTACACTTATCCGCAAGTGCATATAATTCGGTAATAAATTCATTAACTGACTCCCCTTCTCTCTGAACCCGTCTATTAAATTGCGCTCTTTCAAAAATAACATTTCTTTTAACGACAAAATACTCATTAAACTTTTGTAATACAACCTGGAAGTTTTTCTTCTCGTCTTCTGTTAAGGGAAACGAGAGAAAAATAGGCCTATGTTCCGTATCCGGTGCCCTTGGTTCTGGCAACATCGTGAGCGATGTTCAACGTCAGTAAAGTACCTTGCCGATGGTAGTTTGACTGGAAACCATAAAGAAATGTGTAGATCTTGTCGAATTTTTCTTTTGGAGGAATGATAATGCGTCAAATATTGTAAATTTAGAACTATTGAAAGATGCGAAATTTCTTGCACTTTCGGGCACGCGTAATAGTTGTTTTTTAATCTAGCTACTGTGTATGTGTGACGTCAGCAGATGAATGTAACGAATTCGCTTGCTCAATTTGACGTCACTAAGCTGTTAATTTGCGTTTTGCGCATGCGATATTGTTATTTTTCGTTTTTTCCTGTTCTTTCGTCTACTATTTAAATTTGCTTCAACTTGTACTAATGTTTTTTTTCGGTCTCGCAGAGGGGCCCGCGTTAGCATCTTTTCGAATGTATGTATCGATGAATGTAACGAATTCGCTTGCTCAATTTGACGTCATTAAGCAGTTAATTTGCGTTTTGCGCATGCGTTATTGTTATTTTTCCTTTTTTTCCTGTTTCGTCTATTATTCTAATTTGCTTCAACTTGTACTAATGTTTTTTTTTGGGGTCTCGCAGAGGGGCCCGCGTTAGCATATTTTCGAGGGGGCCCTTTTGAGGCGGTGGCTGGACCCACTGATGTTTTTTTTGGGTCTCGCAGAGGGGCCCGCGTTAGCATATTTTCGAGGGGGCCCCCTTGAGGCGGTGGCCGGACCCACTGATGTTTTTTTTGGATCTCGCAGAGGGGCCCGCGTTAGCATATTTTCGAGGGGGCACTTTTGAGGCTGTGGCCGGACCCACTGATGTTTTTTTTTGGGTCTCGCAGAGGGGCCCGCGTTAGCATATTTTCGAGGGGGCCCTTTTGAGGCGGTGGCCGGATCCACTGATGTTTTTTTTGGGTCTCGCAGAGGGGCCCGCCCGGACCCACTGATGTTTTGTTTGGGTCTCGCAGAGGGGCCCGCGTTATCATATTTTCGAGAGGGCCCTTTTGAGGCGGTGGCCGGACCCACTGATGTTTTTTAGATCTCGCAGAGGGGCCCACGTTAGCAAATTTTGAGGGGGCCCTTTTGATGCGGTGGCCGGACCCACTGATGTTTGTTTTGGGTCTCGCAGAGGGGCCCGCGTTAGCATATTTTCGTGGGAGCCCTTTTGAGGCGGTGGCCGGACCCACTGATGTTTTTTTTGGGTCTCGCAGAGGGACCCACGTTATCATATTTTCGAGGGGGCCCTTTTGAGGCGGTGGACGGACCCACTGATGTTTTTTTGGGGTCTCGCACAGTGGCTCGCGCGCCCTCCGAGAAAAATGTTTTTACACTACATAAATGGGGCTTTTACCAATATTTAGCAGGCTTTATACTACATAAAATGAATATTCACTATTTGCGCCCCCCTCCGAAAGAGTTTCTGGTTCCGCCCTTGGAGAACATATGTAAAGCTGACGTCATAAACTTGAAAATCGTCTGGATTTTTTATCACATGTTGGTCTGGAAAATCGTTTTTTTTTTTTTTTTTTTTTTTTTTTCTTTTATCAGAATCTGAGTAGCAATTCTGATAATTAAACGCGGTGCATTTGAAGTATAGAATTTTCATTTAGTGTTAATTGCATGAAGATTGAAGTTTGGTGTTCTTTGATTCTGAGTCGAATAAGTTTGTGTTGGATTTTCCTTGTGTTTTTGATTCCGTTTTACGGATGACCCTTTATCGTAAGTTAGTGAGCGTCTCGGGGAATTTCTTCTTTAGTATGGATGTGTGGAATATAGAATGGGGGGGGGGGGAAAGTGAGGTAAGTGCTTCTTTAATTGTACTTTGGCCTATGTTCCGTATCCGGTGCTCCTTGGTTCTGGCGACATCGTGAGCGATGTTCAACGTTAGTAAAGTACCCTGCCGATGGTAGTTTCACTGGCAATCATAAAGAAATGTGTAGAGCTTGGCGACGTTTTTTTGGAGGAATGATAATGCGTCAAATATTGTAAATTGGATAATTTAGAACTATTGAAAGATGCGAATTTTCTTGCACTTTCGGGCATGCGTAGTAGTTGTTTCTTAATCTAGCTACTGTGTATGTGTGACGTAAGCAGATGAATGTAACGAATTCCCTTGCTCAATTTGACGTCACTAAGCTGTTAATTTGCGTTTTGCGCATGCGTTATTGTTATTTTTCGTTTTTTCCTGATCTTTCGTCTACTATTCCAATTTGCTTCAACTTGTACTAATGTTTTTTTTTTCGGTCTCGCAGAGGGGGCCGCGTTAGCATATTTTCGAATGTATGTATCGATGAATGTAACGAATTCGCTTGCTCAATTTGACGTCATTAAACTGTTAATTTGCGTTTTGCGCATGCGTTATTGTTATTTTTCGTTTTTTCCTGTTTCGTCTACTATTCTAATTTGCTTCAACTTGCACTAATGTTTTTTTTTTGGGTCTCGCAGAGGGCCCGCGATAGCATATTTTCGAGGGGGCCCTTTTGAGGCGGTGGCCGGACCCACTGATGTTTTTTTTTGGGTCTCGCAGAGGGGCCGCGTTAGCATATTTTCGAGGGGCCCACTTGAGGTGGTGGCCGGACCCACTGATGTATTTTTTTGGATCTCGCAGAGGGGCCTGCGTTAGCATATTTTCGAAGGGGCCCTTTTGAGGCGGTGGCCGAACCCACTGATGTTTTTTTGGATCTCGCAGAGGGGCCCGTGTTAGCATATTTTCGAGGCGGCCCCCTTGATGCGGTGGCCGGACCCAATGATGTTTTTTTGGGTCTCGCAGAGGGTCCCGCGTTAGCGTATTTTCGAGGGTGCCCCCTTGAGGCGATGGCCGGACCCACTGATGTTTTTTTGGGTCTCGCAGAGGGGCCCGCCCGGATACACTGATGTTTTTTTGGGATCTCGCAGAGGGGCCCGCCCGGGCACACTGATGTTTTTTTTGGGTCTCGCAGAGGGGCCCGCGTTATCATATTTTTGAGGCGGTGGCCGGACCCACTGATTTTTTTGGATCTCGCAGAGGGGCCCTCGTTAGCATATTTTCGAGGGGGCCCATTTGAGGCGGTTGCCGGACCCACTGATGTTTCTTTGGGTTTCGCAGAGGGGCCCGCCCGGACCCACTGATGTTTTTTTGGATCTCGCAGAGGGGCCCGCGTTAGCATATTTTCTAGGGGGCCCTTTTGAGACGGGGCCGAACCCACTGATGTTTCTTTTGGTTTCGCAGAGGGCGGTGGCCGGACCCACTGATGTTTTTTTTGGATCTCGCAGAGGAGCCCGCGTTAGCATATTTTCGAGGGGGCCCTTTTGAGACGGGGCCGGACCCACTGATGTTTCTTTGGGTTTCGCAGAGGGGCCCGCCCGGACCCACTGATGTTTTTTTTTGGATCTCGCAGAGGGGCCCGCGTTAGCATATTTCGAGGGGGCCCTTTTGAGACGGGGCCGGACCCACTGATGTTTCTTTTGGTTTCGCAGAGGGGCCCGCCTGGACCCACTGATGTTTTTTTTGGGTCTCGCAGAGGGGCCCGCGTTAGCATATTTTAGAGGGGCCCCCTTGAGGCGTTGGCCGGACCCACTGATGTTTTTTGGGTCTCGCAGAGGGGCCCGCGTTAGCATATTTTCGAGGGGGCCCTTTTGAGGCGGTGGACGGACCCACTGATGTTTTTTTGGGGTCTCGCACAGTGGCTCGCGCGCCCTCCGAGAAAAATGTTTTTACACTACATAAATGGGGCTTTTACCAATATTTAGCAGGCTTTATACTACATAAAATGAATATTCACTATTTGCGCCCCCCTCCGAAAGTTTCTGGTTCCGCCCTTGGAGAACATATGTAAAGCTGACGTCATAAACTTGAAAATCGTCTGGATTTTTTATCACATGTTGGTCTGGAAAATCGTTTTTTTTTTTTTTTTTTTCTTTTATCAGAATCTGAGTAGCAATTCTGATAATTAAACGCGGTGCATTTGAAGTATAGAATTTTCATTTAGTGTTAATTGCATGAAGATTGAAGTTTGGTGTTCTTTGATTCTGAGTGGAATAAGTTTGTGTTGGATTTTCCTTGTGTTTTTGATTCCGTTTTACGAAGCCTTTATCGTAAGTTAGTGAGCGTCTCGGGGAATTTCATCGTTGTAATGGATGTTCCCAGTCCTTCCATTAAAAAATGAGGTGGGAAAGGTGAGGTAAGTGCTTGTTTAATCTACTTTTTCTAATGTTTTGTTGTGGATTTGACTGTTTTATATTGTGTCATTTACTTAGAATTTGTGTTTCTTTGTAAAAATTTTAGTGGTAAATACTTGTGTTTATTCGTCACAAGAAGGCGATAGCCGTTGAAGCTTGGCGGTCGCCAGGGTGGCTTGGCGCCATGGCTGGAGCTTGGCGCCAAGATCCGTAGCGCTTGCACTTGGCGATCGCCAAGCTCCAGCGGCTATCGCCGTGTTTACATGAGGGGCACCGTCTTGTATGATTTTACCGAAAAATATCTTCGCCCTTTTCACCCATGAAGTAGATAAGAGCATCAACTTGTTCCTCTTCTGACTTCCTATTCAAACCTGAAGCAGTTCGGAATCGGAGTAATCTGTTTCCACTTCGGCCACTCCGTTGGAGTTGAAAACTGGAATAATTCCGGTGGTGTTACTTGATAAGCAGTCATTGCCGTTTTTTTCTGAATTCAAACTTGAACTTTACGTAGAATTCAAACTTTTTAAATTACTGTTTTAACCGCTGCCACCATGTATTGTTACCCGTATTTTATTAATATAAATCTGGAATGAGTTAAATAAAGAGCATTAGGAAACACTTTTAGACAAACGGACACATTTTAATACGTAACAACTTAAGTACACACACAAGTAGCATGAATATCTTCATAAGCATTAATATCCCGCTCGTGAAGCCGTTCTAAAAAACCGCTAGCTAAAGTTATAGTTGAGACTACAAATAACGTTGGCTCGTGTTATTTGCAGATTATGTCACAGCATAAATACCTTTATGCAGTTATTATGTGTTAACTCCTTTAGTACAACTGAATAGATCCATTTGTTTTGGGTTTCTTTTAAACGGTTTATTTTATTTTATTTTTAATCATTTATGAAAATTACTATGAAAGCGACCATAGCGCCATAGGCGCACCCTCGGAGAGGGCTATTGGGGCTAACCCCCCCCCCCCCCCCCGAAGCTGGAGAGTTAGATCTGAAAAGCTTCTTTAAAAACTGAAAATTGTCATTAATGAATCAAACTATTTTTATTTTTTTAATTGCCTTCAAATTATTTCTAAGATATTTAAAAAAGACGGTTTTTAAATAAATACTTAGGTTGTTGAATTAAGTACAGTTAAACCCTACAGCGTCATTATTGAAAAAATCAGTATTTATGATTCTGTAACGAGTTACTTTGTTAGTGGGCTTGTGTTCTATGAGCAAGTGGTACAATTTATTTTGACGTTATAAGAGAGTTACTACTATAATCGAAGTCACTATAACCGAGCTCATCAGTATTTGTAGCAAGCTCTCTCCCCCTAATCGTAAATCAGTCTTTCTTCCAAAACCTAATGCTTCACTGCCCCGCCTTTTTCCCTCTCCCCTTTTACCGTTCAAAGGTGAACCCGGACGAAATTACGAGTGAGCTACTTCAAACCCGCTTATCCTCTTTCCATTGCCTTTTCTCCCTCACAGGACAAAATTTGAGGTACCTCAAAAAGTTGAACCGCGACATAATTTTAGGAGTAGGAAGAGACTTTGAACCTCTTCAAAAAGCTCAACCCCGACAAACTTTGACGTGCCTCAGAATTTTCGAACCTCTTCCTTCAAATCGGCAACAGTGATATGGTCGGGTAACAGCGCCAAATCAGTGAAAAAGGAAAACTTTGCCCGTACGCAAAAGCGGAGCTTTTCGGACAGCCTATACTTATCCAAGTGAACCGCCATGGCCCAACTTTAGAGCTAGAGCATGCGCACTCGCACTCGCATATTTTAATTTGGCGGGCGGCATTTTGTTAATTGTTAAGAATCATTTACGGTGTAAACATTAGAATATTACCGTGGCTTACGAGTATTACGCATAATATGGCTTTCAATTGATTTTTGAAGTAAATTTTTGTAATAGCCGTAATGGCTACTAAATCTAAAGTGTTATTTGTTGTGCTTGAGAGTTTTGTGGTTCCGTGGAATAAAATTAAATGCTGCTGAATCTTCATTGAAATTTTTATGTTCATGTAATATTCTGATAAACTAAGTTGTTTGATTTTACAGTGGGATTATTGTCCTTCACCTTCTTATACCGAAAAAGCTAATTTTTTAATTCATTCTCACACTGAATAGGAAGAACATACTCGGAGCATCTTTTCTTTTGAGTAGCGATGTCAGCCACCACTTTTTTCCGGTGTTGGGTATACTGGAACCGTTCATAATTGTTCTTGTATAGCCCGAAAGATAATTTTATTGATTCTTCATTTCACAAAAATATGGCAGTTTTTTTTTTCTATTTCTGGTTTCCTTCTGTACTGCAGATAAAAGGCAAGAATTCAAAAATCGTTTTAGTTTTCTCAAAAGAATTAGGTAATATTTTTGTCATTAAACTGTTCTTAGCAATGGAATCTTGATTTTTTTTTAAATTGTTCCTTGCAGAATCAATGAAATTATTTTGGTTGCCTTCATACAGTGGCGCAGAGAGGGAGGGGGAGCAGGGGAAAAATCCCCAGGGCCTCAGCTTGTGAAGGGGCCCCGCTTTTGCTGTTTATATGATACTTAATTGAGTGCTGTCAATTTTGTAAAAAAAAGTCCAAATTCAGATTATGTCCCCGGATGTTTCAAATTAATTTTTGAATGAAATTACAAAAAGCCAGCTAGAGCATAAACCAACAACTTAACAGAAACGAGGAGTTTTAGTGATTGAGTCTTCTTTTGCAAGAAAAATAGACATTGTCGGTGTTATTCAACGGTTTGCCATGACTAAAAGTAGAAAAGATTTATTTAACAAGAAATCATTTTTTTTTTCAGAGACACATTGTTAAATAGTGGAAGAAAGGGTATAGCCAGAGGAGAGACTGTGGGCCCACCCAACCTCCGGAATTTTGAATTTTCCTTAACAAAATGTTAAAGGTCAAGACTTTCTATTAGAAATTTTGAAATTTCCACTCTTTTGGCCTTCTGAAATTTTTTGTCTGCCTGCTTGCATGGAAGTATTAATAAAAATATTAATTTTTTCAATAGTGAGGAAACATGCCATGCAAAAATGTTAACGTTTCAAATACAGTTTCTCTATGGAGGTGACGAAGCCTTCAAAAAAAAAAAAAGTTGGTATTTTTTAGAGCATGTATGTTTATTAAAGTATAATACTCTTTTAAATTAATAATTTTAATTCTATTAATTATTTTCCAAATACAATTAATTTCAAGCTTCTTTAAATGATTAATAATTTTAGTAAGGAATAAATGATTGATGTGATACGACATCAAAAGGATTTCTGGATAGCTAAGGGGCCCCAAAGTTTTTATCCCCGGGGCCCCGACTTGGCTCTCTGCGCCTCTGCCTTCATAAAGTTTATTTCCCATACAATTTTTGCTGCTGGCTTAATAGCTAAATAAAGTACCATCTGAATTTCAAAATCTATAAATAATTATATGCTAAGAAAAATCGGAACAGCTTTAGTATGGTCCCTTTTTGGCGATTTTTTGATTTGGCGACAAAATTTTGTCGCCAACCCAAGTTTGCCTTGCCGATGCCAATTGTAAACAATATGGCGGATCGGATGGCGCTGGTTCCCAGATAATTGATCGTCGCCGTTAATTTTGCTCTGATTTATTTTAATGGCTTTTAAATATTTTTATGAAAAAAAATTAAACAGATAACAAGCTTACATGTACATATAGATTCGGTTTAATAAAATGTAATAACTTTTCTTTTTGTGTGAGGGGGAGCTGTGCCCCCCCTCAACCCCCCCCTTTCTTGTTTGAGTAGATTAAATTAAACAATGCTAACAAATAATATTCTAAAGGCAATACCTCACAAAAATAACAATATTATATTAATAACGGAATTATTTGTTGCTCCTACCATTAACAAATAAACAAAGGTAATAATAACAAATAAAAACAAACAATGCTTATCACATACCTTGATTAAAATCCCTAAGTTATTACAATATGGAAATAATAAAATCAAATATCTAAAATTATTTCACTGTATAAAATATTAATAACGTACTTATTTGTTGCTTCTACCCTTAACAAATAAACAATCGCGAATGAAAATATTAACCTGAAACGTACTATCAAAAGAATGTTTATTCATACAAAACTGTATATAAACAGTCAGTATGAACCTGAACATCCATTTTAAATTTCAGTAATTATTAAATAATAAAACTTAATCTAAAATAAAGCCATTAAAATAAAACCATAAAGCGTAATGGCGGTTCCACCACTCGAAGCTCCCGCGCGAAATACTGGCAAAGGGGTCTCCAAAAGTTTAATAAAGGAACAAACACTCCCGATTCGCTGGAGGCTGGAGGAAAACGTTAGCGAAACCGTGACGCCATGCAGCTAGGGTTGCCATGTCCCGCTCCGGAGCATCCGCCGGAGGGTTTACCATATTGGCGCCGTTATCGTGCCAAAAAAGTCGCCAAAAATGAATCGCGCCAAAGGGACCATACTAAAGCTGTACCAGAGGGTGGGAATACCACAAGGCTCTGTCCTTAGCGTCACCCTCTTTTCTATAAAAATCAACAATATCCTTAACCAGCTCCCTCCGACAGTACACAGTAGCCTATATGTTGATGATCTACAGATCTCCTGTTAGGGGCAAGACATGCGTTACATAGAACGGCAGCTTCAGACCACTATCAATCACATCCAAAAATGGTGCAATACCAATGGGTAAAATATTTCTGCAGAAAAAACAACTTGTACTCACTTCTGCCGGAAGCGTGGGATCCACCCGGATCCAGAACTTTACCTCCATCATACTAAAATCACTATCAAGGACTCTGTTAAATTTTTAGGCCTAACTTTTGACAAAAAACTTACGTTTGCTAATCATATTTCTGACATTCGTAGAAAATGCGAAAAAAAACTGAACATTTTAAAGGTTTTAATCAATACCTCTTGGGGAGCCGAGCGGGATGCTCTCATGCGGATCTACCGAGCCATCATCCGTTCCAAAATGGACTATGCAAGCTGCGTTTATGGATCGGCCTCTAAATCAATGCTAAAAAAACTTGACACCGTGCATCATACTGCACTACGCATATGCTCTGGAGCTTTTAGGACATCACCTGTACATAGCCTTTACGTCACCTGCCATGAACCATCTCTCACTCTCATACGCCACAAATTGTCATTGAACACCTATTTTCGCATCTTTTCTCATTCTTCACATCCCTTAAAGGATTCTTTCATAGATACCCAACTGGACCAGTTTTATGCAAATCGCCCTTCCTGCACTCCCCCCTTCGGACTTAGGATCCGTAGGAGTGTAGTCGGTACCCACTTGGAGGATCTTAAAGTATCTACTTGTTCATTTCATGAAGTCCCACCATGGACCAAATTGCAGATTCCCTACCTACTACCATTCGAAGGCTTCACAAAACCAAACACTGACCCCATAATATATAAACAGCTATTTCTAGACCATAAAAGCAAATATCAAAACTTCGAAGAACTGTATACTGACGGCTCAAAATCTCATAATCACGTTGGCTTTGCTTATGTACATCATAATCATTCTTACAACTACACCCTACCTTCGTTTTGTTCCATATTTACAGCCGAATTACCGTATTTTCCGGTAATAACGCCGCGGCGTTAAACAATATTTTTCTTTTTCGGAAACAAAAATGCGGCCAATAACTGGGTGCGGCTTGTAAGTAGTTCCAAAGTTACAGCTGATCATTTAACCCCCCCTCCAAAAAAAAAAAAACCTTAAATCTAGTTAAGGAATAAAAATAGGGAATAGTAGTGCTCGCAAATCAGAAAGGCTGGATGAACCAGGACTTTATAGAGGAATAGGCAGAAAAATGTTGGAGAAAAAGACCGAATTTCATTTTTCAAAAAATTTGTCTACTGATCATAGACTTGATGAAAACGCACCTTTCAAACGAGACGAAAAAATTTCTAGGATCAGAGAAAACAAGACTGGCAATAGTACCTGGTGGGTTGACTAAAATACTGCAACTTCTGGATTTGTGTATAAATCGGGCATTTAAAGCTCGCATGCGTTAGCACTGGGAATCATGGATTTCTGCAGAAAATCATACGTTTACGAAAGGAGGCGGTATCCGTAAAGCAACTTATACCGAAGTTTTCGATTGAATTTTGGACTCCTGGAATAAAATTCCGAATGGTATGGTAGAGAGAGCCTTTCAAAAAGCCGAAATTATCGATTTTTCACAAAATAGCGCTAATGGGATTCCTGCAATTTCCAGTGTGTCTTCCGATGATGAAAACGGCTCAGATGTTGATGAACTTTCGCCATCTGAACACTTAAAAATGTTCCAGGGAGATACCGAGGATGAGGATTTTGACGGATTTTCTGAAGTAGAAAACAGTATGTAGTATATGCATATATATATATATATATATACATATATATATATATATATATATATATATACAGGGTGGTTATTAATTAACGTGAGGTGTTCAGAGCCCTCTAGCGAGTAAAGTATTGGACGAAATTTGACCAAATTTGATGAGCATGCATAGTAGACCATAGGATTTGGATTAAAAAAAAAAAAAATTAAAAAAGTAGTTCCAAAATTTGCCACTATGGCAGTTTTGGCGCTGCAAAAGTGCCCCAGAGGTCCCCCGATCTCAATCCTTGCAATTTTTGGTTGTGGGAATTTCTTAAAGGTGTTGTTTATCAAGGACATGTCTCCGATATCGCAACGTTAAAGGATCGAATAACGTTACACGTGAGGCAAATCAACTCTGATATGCTGCGAGCGGCAGTAGAAAATATCGTGCATCATATGCGGTTCTTGGAATTTACCAATAGTGCGCATATTTAACGAAATTTGTAAGTAAAATTGGTGTTTTCTGTATTGTTTGTCATTTAACCATTCAATAATTACGCTAATATACTTTTGCACTGCCAAAATTGCCCCATTGGTAAATTTTTGAACTATTTTTTTTTAAATCAAAATCCCATAGTCTACTACGCATCTCATCAAATTTGGTTAGGTTTCGTCCAATACTTTACTCGCTAGAGGGCTCTGAACACCTCACGTTAATTAATAACCACCCTGTATATATATATATATGCATATGTATATTCTAAAAATAGATAAATAAATTGCACTAATAATGACGTATTGACAAACATCGTAAATTTAAATATTGCATGGTAAGTTATTTTAATTAAAATTGTTTAATTTTATGTGTACTACTTTATAGTATTACCTAAAATAACACATATAAACTTGATAAGCTTGATTCTATAATACTTTTAAAAAAGTGCGGCGTTATTCTCGGTGCGGCGTTAAACTAGTTCTATAAATAGAAATAATTATCTATTTGCGGCGTTATACACGGTGCGGCGTTATTACTGGAAAATACGGTAATAGCTATTTATGAAAGCCTTCTTTACATCTCGAGAACAAATACCAAACATTTCATCCTCTAATCTAACTCATTAAGCGTCTTGGAGAATCTGAAATCCGGCTCCCTCACTCATAGTTATATTTTGAAAGTCTTACGCATGCACAAGAGACTGATGAACCGTGGTTACATTATCCTCTACTGCTGGGTACCTAGCCATATTGGGATTCCCGGAAACGAAAAAGCAGATTGTTTGGCCAGGCATTCTACCGTCCCATATAACTGTGATCTGCCCTATACGGATATAAAGTCTGGCATCTCTTCCCTAACAAAAGGCACTTGGAATCACATATGGGACTGTGAAACCGAAAACAAACTTCACTCTATCCGGCCAGCCCTTACCCACTAGTCCACTCAACCGTACTGCAAGCGCGATGTCACTCTCACTCGTCTTCGCATTGGCCATACGAGACTAACCCATAAGTACCTCCTTTTGGGCGAACCTGCTCCTGAATGCCCACATTGTCATACTCAACTTAGCATACATCATCTTTTAACCTCTTGCTCTGATTTTAATGATCTTTACTAAATATTTTTTAACTCTTCTCATCCCAAACTAGATGACATATTGGGTGATATCCCACACCATAACTTGTTTGCCTTTCTTCGGCGCACAAACATATTTTATTCAGTATGAAATGTCCACTTTAGCCTGACTGGCATCTGGATGGGAGCCCCCATCCATATGCCTTTGGTTTTACCTCTTTTATCTACTTTTGAATTTTACTTGTCTCCTTTATCACCTTTACATTTTAGCTTTTACTAGGTTTTATGACACCTTTTATACTGAACACATCTTTATTTGACTTAACTCAACGTCTGGCGCAGTATGTCCTCTCTGGACCTTGTGCCAAAAAAACCAACCAAGGCAGCAGATGCCAACATTCCTAAATCGGGCATGAAACATCGGCACAATAAAAAACCGTGGTGGAACTTAGGACTGTAGGAACCTGTACTCTAGCAAAAAAACAGCAGCAGAAAGCCTGGAGCATCTTCCGGCGATACCCCACGACCGAAAATCTAGTTCTCTTTAAAAAAGCTAAAGCTTACGCTAGAAAAATAAGGCGGCAATGTCAAAGGGAATCGTGGATAAAATATGTCTCTAGCATCACGCCCAGTACCTCTAGTAAGGAGCTATGGACAAAAACTAAAAAAGCCATGGGAATCTATAATAATCCTTCAATATCCTGTCTGTCTGTAAACAATAATATTATTTCGGAAAAAAAAGAAATAGCAAACATTATCGGTCAGACACTTGCTTCTATCTCCTGCAGTACTTCCTTCTCAAATACTTTTCTGTCATATAAACAACAGTCCGAACGAAAAAAAATAAAATTTAAAACCTCCTCCCATTTTTCTTACAATAGTAATTTTACCATCAGTGAACTCACCAAATATAATGAACTCACCTGGTCCTGATGGTATTACTTACAAAATGCTGAAACACTTGTCCCATGACTCATTACAAATCCTGTTGCAATTATACAATAGAATATGGAATGAACAAACCTTTCCTTCCTCCTGGAGAAATGCAATAGTTATTCCCGTTCCTAAATCTGGGAAAGATACTTCTAACCCTAGTAATTACCGTCCCATAGCCCTTACTAGTTGTCTGTGCAAACGAATGGAAAAAATGGTTAATGCTCGCCTTGCTTCTATTCTAGAGACTGGGGACCATATACATCCCTTTCAAAGTGGCTTCCGCAAAGGCAGGTCCACACTTGACAATATTTTAAATCTAGAGACGCAAATTCGGAATGCCTTTCTTAGAAAGAATCACCTAGTGTCCGTTTTCTTAGACATTGAAAAGGCATATGACCGCACATGGAGGTACGGCATACTCCAAGACCTCTATAATATAGGCTTTCGAGGCAATCTACCAACTTTTTAAAAAACTTTTTATCCCTCAGAAACTTCCGTGTCAGCATGAATGGTACTCTATCTGATAATTTCATCCAAGACGAGGGTGTTCCTGAGGGCTCCGTACTTAGCGTCACCCTCTTCTCAATTAAAATCAATAATATCCTTAGACAACTGCCACCCACAGTCTATGGCAGCCTTTATGTCGACGTCCTTCAAATCTCCTGCCAGGGGAAAGATATGCGCCTCATCGAACGGCAGCTTCAAAATGCCATAAACCGCATCTTAAAATGGTGTGACACAAATGGTTTCACTATCTCTGCTGAAAAAACCGTATGCACCCATTTTTGCCGGAAACGCGGGAACCACCCCGACCCAGAACTTTATCTGGGTAATAATAACATTGTTCTGAAGGACTCTGTCAAATTTTTAGGGTTAAATTTCGACAAAAAACTAACTTTTGCTAATCATATTTCTGACATTCGCAGTAAATGCGAGAAAAAGTTTAATATTTTAAAGGTTTTAACCAACACCTCTGGGGGGGCTGACCGTGATGCTCTGTTACGGATTTATCATGCTGTCATACGTTCAAAAATGGACTATGCAAGTTGCGCGTATGGGTCAGCTTGCAAATGAGTGTTAAAAAAAACTTGACCCTGTGCATCATGCTGCACTCCGCATTTGCTCTGGTGCTTTTAGAACATCCCCTGTACATAGTCTTTACGTCACCTGCCACGAGCCACCTCTCACCCTCACCCGTCATAAGCTCTCATTAAACACATACTTTCGTATTCTTTCTCATCTTTCACATCCATTAAGGAATTCTTTTCTTGATACTCATCTTGACCATTTTTATGCAAGTCGTCCCATCTGTACTCCCCCCTTTGAACTAAGGATTCGTAGGAGTCTTG
The DNA here is from genome assembly GCA_038373885.1 of Cheiracanthium punctorium. NCBI lineage: Eukaryota > Metazoa > Arthropoda > Arachnida > Araneae > Cheiracanthiidae > Cheiracanthium > Cheiracanthium punctorium. The sequence goes on from JAWZYV010017801.1 coordinate 28,172, forward strand.
TCGGTACCCAATTGGAGTATGTAAAAGTCTCTATATGCTCTTTTCATGATACCCCACCATGGAACATATCGCAGATACCTTACCTACAACCTTTCGAAGGCTTTGCAAAGCAGGATACTGATCCTAAAGTCTACCAACAGTTGTTCTCTGATCACAACAACAAATATGAAAAACTATACACTGATGGTACCAAAACTGGGAATCACGTCGGTTTTGCCTTCGTGGGTAAAAATCATACTGGTAGCTATACTCTACCTCCCTTTTGCTCCATCTTTACTGCCGAATTACTTGCCATATACCAAAGCCTTCTGTACATCTCGAGAACGAACACAAAGAATTTTATCATCTACTCTGACTCCCTTAGTGTTCTAGAAAATCTGAAATCCGGCTCCCTAACACATAACTATATGCATAAAGTTTTACACAAGTATGATCAGCTTATAAACCGTGGGTACAGTGTTCTCCTCTGTTGGGTACCCAGTCACATCGGGATCCCGGGAAATAAAAAAGCAGACACACTAGCCAAGCATGCGACCCTCCCGTACGCCGCACTCCATCCTACAGTGACATAAAGTCCAGCATCTCCAGCATTGTAAATGGCATATGGGTCGATAAATGGGACAATGAAACGGGGAACAAACTTCGTTCTATTCGCCCAACTCTCATACACTGGTCGTCTCATCCCTATCGCAGGCTAGATGTCATCTTGGCACGTCTTCGCATCGGACATACGCGAATTACTCATAAGCACTTACTTTTGGGCGAACCCGCCCCAGAGTGCCCTCACTGTCATACTCACCTCACTATTCGTCATCTTTTAACGCCGTGCACTGCTTTTAATAGTTTTTATCAAATACTTTTTAACTGTTCTCATCCTAAACTAGACGAAATTCTGGGTGAAACCCCACATCGGAATCTATTTGCTTTTCTTAGACGGATCAATATTTTTTATTCAGTGTAACGTGTCCCCTTCTGTCTGACTGGTTGTATGGGGGCCCCCATCCAGATGCCTTTTTTTCACCTTTAATCTACTTTTAATACTTTTGAATTTTACCTTTCTCCTTTTTAGTCTTTAAAATTTAGCTTTTACTCTATTTGTGGTACCTTTTATCTGAATACATCCTGATATGATTTTAACTCCTTGTCTGGCGCAGCATGTCCTTTTTGGACCTTGTGCCAATAAACACCAACCAACCAACCAACCATCCTTCAAGGGAAAGCATTCACAAAGGCTATCTCTTTGACAGTTGAAACTGACTTTTCGATAAAAAAATTTGGCTCTAGTAATGATCTGATGCACATTAAAAATGTGTCAGTAAGCGCTGTTAGGGCAGCAATTTACTTTATTAACCATAGTGATAAATTTCACACACAAAAAAAAATCTTGAAAAAATGTGCAGGATTTGTGCTGAAGTCTCGTAAAAGCGGATCACTAAGACCCACTATTTGGAAAGAATGTGAGTCAAAGCATAAAAAAAAGTGGGTCTTGCAAAAAAGAAAAAAATGTTTCAATAAATTTCGTGCAAGTTTTGAATTCATTTGCAAGTTTTATAATATTCCCAACTACTAACAAAATTGAAGCCCGTTTGGCCATTTGTGGGAAATCTGAACTGAATCTTTATAGCTAAATGCTTAAACTGCAAATAATCTGACATAAGTTCATATTTATCAATAATTTTAACAATTCCTCTATCGAAGAAATCGGATATTAATTTTATGTCCTTTAGTCCATATTCTTGAGTTCTTTTAATGTGGTGGGGTAATTTTGTACCTGAAAAATTGTACCTAGAGCATCCAAAATATCTAAAGATTGATCCAGAAAATGATCACATAAATTGTTAATTATATTTTTAATATAATCCATACCTGCCAACCTGTACGGTTAGGCCGTACAATGTACGAATTTTAGCTTAGTTGTAAGGTTATACGGCCGCAAGGCAAAATTGTACGATTTTTTGGCAAAGTTTAGGCTAATGTGATTTTATTTACTATGTTTCAAAATTTAGTGGTTTTGTGGAGTATTTTAAAATTTAAATCACCAATTGACATTACGTCGAACGTAAAAACACTAGATCGTTTTATTTCCCATATATACGCTAAGCCCGCTATCCTATGGAGATGTATGGTGGAAGGCGGTGACCGTAAGGAGACGATGGTAGGTATGTGGTATGTAGATCGTTGTCACATTTGGTCTGAACAATCGTGAAAAACATTGCATCA
>JAWZYV010017802.1:690000-814002 GCA_038373885.1 Cheiracanthium punctorium
GAACGGGTGGACTTTCAAAGTTTTAAAGTGGACAGTGGTTTATTCTATATTATTTTACACATCTGTGCTAAATTTCAGGCCGATAGGTCCATTTTTGTGGATTTGTATACGAATCAAATCCACAAACAAACAAACAAACAAACAAACAAACAAACAGAATTTCATTTTTATTTATAAGATTGTGTGTGTGTGTGTGATTTAATGCTCCAGAAAGATAAACACATTAACATTTTGTTAATGGTTTAATTTTTTTCAATCTTTCTCACACAAAGTTTACTTTTTAAAGAGAGTGTATTTATTTATTTTTCAATGAACTTTGAACACGAATCAGACACAAACTGCACGAACAGTGGCGGCTAGTGACCTGCTTGAGGGGTGGAGCCCGAAAAAATAGATAAGATGCGTGGATTTTTTCAGTAAAGTTATTTCAGTAAAGTAAAAAGAATTATGTTACATATGTGAAACTGGCTCCTATAACGAGTCGCTAAGGTACACGAAACTTTTGCTTATTATTTATTCAGTTTTGGTGCCTCTTTTTCACTAAATAGTACCAAACTTAATTGCTCTAATTGCAGTGAAACAGTTTTTTGTTTTTTGTAAACACAGTTTTTGGAATTGTCTTACTTCAATGCTTTTTCTTTTGAATGCGTGTCATGCATAGTTGTATTTAAAATTGCATAAAAACGTAATTAACAACAAATTGTAATACGCTTTACTTTATAACACTTGAACCTTGAAGGAAAAAAAAAATTCACATCGGCTGCTCAATAGACATAAATGAGACATTTAAAATCTTTCCTTAGTGAATCACGGATCACGATGACCTCCGTTCAGGGCCCTTGCTAATTGTGGGAGCATCCCCCTTGACGTTCGCAAGTTCTGTTAAACTTGGCAAAATTAGATACCCACACTTATTCTTTCACCAAGTTGGAAAACTTGGTAAAAGAATTTTAACAAAAAATATAATTCACTATCTGTTTCTATTTTGCTTGACAAAATTACACAAATCCAGTTGGCAAAAGTAAGAAGTTGGTAAGATAGTTGATAAAAAAATAGATAAGTTGGTAAAAACTGATATTTGGCTTGGCAGTTTATCGACATCTCCTTGGCCCCTAAAAAAGTCTTTTCAATCCCAGACAGCACATAAGCTTAAATAAAGCTTGACATTTCTTTGAATTTGACGTATTAATACAAGCTTGACAGCTCAATTCATTTTAAGCTTGCAGCAAGCTTGGAGATTACAAAAAAAAAAAAAATGAGTCAGAAAATATTTTCCCGCCGAATTTAAGTCATTTGAACTGTCAAGCTTGAATACAACTTGATTACTACTTGATTTGGAAAGCCACATCTACATAACAAATAATTTATTATCAGTCATAAATGTACTTGACCATAGAATTTAAAAACAAAAATTCTATATTTCCAAATATTGAAATTCTTCGAAATAAAATACAAATATACTACAAAATGAATTTCAAAAACAGTCGTTTGTCTAGATTTTGGCCAATATTGCCCAACATGAGTGTTGTGATATTGAAAGTTTTAAAACGTGTGCTGCTTTTAAGTTTATATTATGCTTATTTCCCTATTAGTAGGGTCTATAAATCACACGTAACATTATTTTAATTTTGATTCATCCCATGGAAAAATAAAAGCAGATCGGTATCGGCCAATACCAATCTCGCCAACAGACGGCGTGACAACCATAACAGTCACTTCAAACTTTAGTCTTATCATCTCGAGTGAGAGTGGCATGGTGGTTAGGCCGCTGGCTTCCCAACCCTTAGGCACCAAGATCGATCGCGGACGTTAGATTGAAACAGATTAAAATAACTTGAGGTTTCAGCGTAGAGGGGAAATTGCGTGGAAAAATAAAATAATGGGGCGAATTTGGCGTCCCATATATTAAGATTTTTTTTTTGAAATTTTTTAAAGTTTGAATTAAGCTTGCTGTATCAAGCTTAATGCAAGTTGGGCAGGTGTAAACTTGAACACTTGATTCAAGCTTGCATTAAGCTTACACGCTTTAAATTTTCAAGCTTAATTCAAGTTTATTGACTTGATAAATCAAGCTTACTGCAAGTTTGATGCAAATTTGCTGTGCTGTCTGGGATGTCCTACCTCCATTACTCCATTTTTAGTAGCATCAATGGCACATCTCTTTAACATCAGATTTTGTTATTTTCGCTCTTCTTTTGACCTCTAAAGCCGTCTTCTGAGATTACTACGTCTGGCTTATGTGAAACTTCTGCTGAATTGATCTGCATTCTTCCTGACTGAACATTTATGCGCGATATACCAGTTAAATGGCGCTTCTAAGAGAGAATTATAGCTAAGTATTTATTTTCCAACATGTGAAACACGCATCGTATTTAAAATGAAACTGAGCAGATAAGATTATTTTACTCCTTTCTCCTTTTATTTTATACACAATTCCTGATTATACAGTCAATTCGCCTGTAGGAAATGACCTGAGTGGATTCCTTAGGGCTTTTATGTTTAACAAGTTTACGATTTTTCAAATGCCAAATTATACATTTTGTACCAAAACGTAATAGGAATTAAAATATACCGGACGAGACGAAAATTATTCCGTTAAAGATATTTAAATCATCATGCACCATTGTATAAAATAAGTAGACTTAATTGATTGCAAAGTAATTTTTAAATGGCTGATTTTTCCATTATCTTCATAAGTGTGAAAATATTCGACTGATCGCAAATTTGAGTATTCAATGTTTGAAGTATGAGCGCGTTAAAACTTACGACCGCTGTTTAACTTAAAAGTACCTCAAAGTGTACATTTCAGGAATTACAAAATTATAATGTATTTATAGAAACACTGTTGTACTTATTTATTTATTTATTTTCGTAATCTGGGCTCTACTACCAACTCAGCGGAACGCGATTGCGATGGGAATTTGGACCGAGTGACGTCACAATTCGGATTAAAGTCCGTTTGGCTCACTACGAACTCTTGATTCCGCTCGAAAAGAAATTCTGAAGCGGAATAAATGGCCCTAAAGTTCCTCTAGGCTCAGAGCAAGTGAAATCTGCATTCCGTGTCGGAATCTTTCTCTCCTCGCAAAATATGGAGCTGATTCCAGCCGATTCCGATGCTCACGTAGTACTGATAATACAATCTGTGTAAAGGAGTTTCAGATTCGAATCCACTCCGATCGAAATTTAATTCCGCTATGTTTGTGGTAGAGCCCCTTGTTTACGATCCCTGAAATAGAAGTCGTTTTTCCCCTTTCGAGAACTACTGAAAAATAGTTTAAGATATATTGAAATGAGCATTTTATAGCTAATCTGTATATTGTGCAGATGTGAAAAAAAAAAAAAAAAAAGCTGTACAGCACAACCAGTTTGCTTTAACCCTTTAACGCGCAGTGTTTCCGCTCTAGGAACACCAAACTCTGACATTTTGAGTGTTGCCAGTCACGAAGAATAGATTTGATTTCTATAAAAATAGTTGCGGGTGACATAGCTCCACGTGAATCCTTTACTTTTTAGCACGTCATTTCCCGTACAAAAATGTTCATGATTATTTTTGACAGCACTGATATCTGCTGAAAAATGGAAGAATGCGAGAACAGCTGCATAGATTGCCCAATGCTTAAAAAAGGGCAGCCGTTGCCATCGCTCGACTTAACTACCAGCTAGATGGCTGTGCGGCACAGACAGCTGTCGTCAAAAAAGGGTCTCTAGATCTGTGGCACGCGATGAACGTTTCGATCGTCCGCCATTTTGCTGGTAGTTAAGTCGAGCGATGGCAACGGCTGCCCTTTTTTCAGCATTGGGCAAGGGTTGCGCCTCAAAGGGTTAACTATGTAACGATTAGTTCCATCACACCTCGCTTCAACTTAGAATAAAAATTTTAACTAAATCAGAGCCAAACGCAGAAATGTGAACATTCTGCGAGGGCCATTCCCTTCGAGGGCCATTGATTTTGCCGATATGCTTGTCTCGTTTAAATAAAGATGCTCGGTCGCTATACATGAGCTTGAATGTAAATGTTTATTGCTAGGGTGGAAAAAATCTATTTCTTAATTTCTGTACGATCCCTGAAATGTGATTAACGGACGTGATTTTTCCCTTGAAAAATGGTTTAAGTCAGCGTGTTTTTGATTGGTGATTTTGCCGATATGCTTGTCTCGTTTAAATAAAGATGCTCGGTCGCTATACATGAGCTTGAATGTAAATGTTTATTGCTAGGGTGGAAAAAATCTATTTCTTAATTTCTGTACGATCCCTGAAATGTGATTAACGGACGTGATTTTTCCCTTGAAAAATGGTTTAAGTCAGCGTGTTTTTGATTGGTGATTTTGCCGATATGCTTGTCTCGTTTAAATAAAGATGCTCGGTCGCTATACATGAGCTTGAATGTAAATGTTTATTGCTAGGGTGGAAAAAATCTATTTCTTAATTTCTGTACGATCCCTGAAATGTGATTAACGGACGTGATTTTTCCCTTGAAAAATGGTTTAAGTCAGCGTGTTTTTGATTGGTGATTTTGCCGATATGCTTGTCTCGTTTAAATAAAGATGCTCGGTCGCTATACATGAGCTTGAATGTAAATGTTTATTGCTAGGGTGGAAAAAATCTATTTCTTAATTTCTGTACGATCCCTGAAATGTGATTAACGGACGTGATTTTTCCCTTGAAAAATGGTTTAAGTCAGCGTGTTTTTGATTGGTGATTTTGCCGATATGCTTGTCTCGTTTAAATAAAGATGCTCGGTCGCTATACATGAGCTTGAATGTAAATGTTTATTGCTAGGGTGGAAAAAATCTATTTCTTAATTTCTGTACGATCCCTGAAATGTGATTAACGGACGTGATTTTTCCCTTGAAAAATGGTTTAAGTCAGCGTGTTTTTGATTGGTGATTTTGCCGATATGCTTGTCTCGTTCAAACAAATTAGGGAGTATTTGTTTCAGGCACTGTGAAGTGTACACATGTTTTATACTTAAATGGAACACTGTTTGACATTTTGTCGTGGGCCGCACGTGTCTTTTATAGAAATGCCATAATGCAACTGCTTAAAATAGATTCCGAATGTAAATAACGAATGTTATCATCCAGATGCCGCGACAATAATCATTATAGAAGTGTTTCTCTTGTGAAGGGGCTTTTAAAAGCTCGCTATAAGTGACAGTTTCATAATGCTAGTCGTAAGTATTTTTTCAAGAGTTATACGCGATATGTTTATAGTCAGCGAAATATGCTTGAATTGGTGCCCGTATTAAATATTTAGTAGTTAGCGGTAAATAAGTTCCAACTAAAGATAACTACTTTAAAGAAGTTATTTGAAATAACTAAGCTGTAAAAATATAATGCAGAAATTATCTGCCGGCCTTTATTGAACATATGCAAAGCTGATTTTTTTCAAATATTCAAATAAGAAAGATAGGTTATTCCGAAGGCATCGAACTTAAAACACTTTCCATATAAAATTCCCAATTAGTAAAATGAGATGATGCACGAAATTTTAGCCTTTCATCATAAAACGCGTCAGAGATATATTTAAATAAAGATGCTTGGACGCTATACATGAGCTTGAATGTAAATGCTTATTGCTAGGGTGGAAAAAATGTATTTCGTAATTTCTGTACGATCCCTGAAATGGTATTAACGGACGTGATTTTTCCCTTCGAGGGCCATTGAAAAATGGTTTAAGTCAGCGTGTTTTTAATCTTCATACCTAACACACTTTTTAAAATATAGTTCTTAAATTTTGTACATCCCATTATTAGCGTGTGGAGCATATTTAGCTAATTGGGAACTTTTTGTACGGGGGTCGTATACGAATTTTAAAAAGTGTAACTTTTTGAAAATTAACGAGAGGAATCTTTTCTTCAAAGTCCTATTTCCTAGCTTATTGTGAATATTTTTTCCATCCAAAGTACTTAGTTGATTTTAAATTAAATGTAGTTGCTTTCATCAAATGTATTTATTATATTACTGAACTTGGTTAAAATCAAAAGCGCTGTGCAAGAATGTTCACCTCTAGAACATTAAGTGTGCTGTGATGGGAAACAACGCTTATGACATGACCGAAATCTTCACTATAATAATTTAATTATTGAATGCAATTAATTAAGTAGTGTATGCAATGATAAGTATGAACAGGTTAAACCGGGATACAGTGAGGGGTGGAATAAACTATGTAACTAACCCCCTCCACCAACCTCCTCATCCGATCTCTTAAAACACTATATTTTCTCCCTTCATCAAGGCGCGCTCAGAGCAGAGGTTCTTAAATTTATATAGTCCGATGACCACCCCACCTCTCTTGACTAACATTATTTTTGAACCTATCGCAACACTAGCCATTTTACGTCGTTCTTTAGACTTAAATTCTGGTCCAATGATTTCGTTGCCACTCTGTCCTCATATAGTATATAAGTATAAAACTGAATTAATGTATTTGTTTAATTCACAATTTTGCGCATGTTGTACAGAGCAAATTCAGATGTTACAGAGTTTTATCTGTGTTACTTTTGATATGTTTTCAACCAGTTTTCCTAATTTTGCGGAATTCAATTTAATAACCTCTTTCATAGAGGATTACATCAATAAAATTTGTCTTTCGCTATGAGGGAAAATATATCACAACTAGCAATGCATTGGAATTATTTTCTGCACTTTAAACAACCATAATTTTTATTTCGTTGAAGACGCACTTACTTTTAAGCAAGATTAGTGAATGAAACAGAATACTCACTGAAAATGTATTGAGTAATCTCGATTTTCCGACCAATACATTGATAGACCCGCGAAAAAGAAAAAAAAATTATTTATCCAACACTCTAGACACTTTGAGTTTATTTTTCATGTCGTTTTTACTTTCCAATGATTAATTAAACTACTTCTCTTCAATCAACAAAATCTTCCATTATAAAATAATGTGAATCAGAAGTAAATAGTACATACTATAACAAAACCCAACTTTCCAAAACTTTCGCGAGAATATTGCAGCGGCAATACGTTCAGTTTAAATGAATATTATTCCTGGAAATAGAGTTAAAGAAAGTCCATGCCATGCCATAGAGAATCCAATTGAAATCTTGTTTTCGAAAACATGTGCCCCATCTAAATCACATTTATTTTTTCCGCGTGTTTGAATTCTGCTTTCCGATGCCGCGGGGAAAGCAATGTACGTATTTATTTCGGGCAATACACAAAACTTTACAATTGCGAAGAAATAGGGTTTATGACAATTTATAGGAAAAATAAACATTCGCCGCAAAACTAATATTAAGTTTGTTATGACTCTAAATAAAGAAAGACATTAGAAAAAGGATAATTCGAATGCTAACAAAACATCTCTTAGACATTTGTATATTGCTATTAAATAATGTTTCTAGATATTGTGCGAGAAAACGATAAAATTTAAGCATAAAATATTTATCTGGCTTGAAATAAATTACTACTTTCTATCGCTTTAGCCAGTTAAGAGTAAGTTTCCTGTCTGAGTGCTTAAAATGCATTCTTGGAAATATGGTTGTTATTTATTAATGCACGAATAATGATAAGGAAGCAAGTTAAAAATTTACTGAATTCGAAATAAACCTAGAATTGGTTCTACATCAAATACTAGAGGAAATACTAGGTACATCTCGGTTATTTATAATAATGATTCTTTATTCTAAAAAAGAATTACATCATGTGCATCAAAGTTCATTCTTTTTATTCTTCATATTTGATATTTTCCCGAACACAGAAGAATTTTCCTAGTTACATTTTGTGGCGTTTCTCAGCCTCATTCCCGGTGTAAATGTCAAGATTGCGTCATAACTAAATAATGCCTTCTGATATCCTGTAACTGTCCAATAACCGCATTTAGTAAAGTCCGGAGCTTAACGTTAGATCATGTGTTGTAGAGAATTTATGCGGTATTTGCGAAAGAGAATATTTTTTTCAATCTTGCTGTTGCTGTCAAGTAACGGGTTAGATTTCACGTAGTTTAGGATTTAGATTTCCTGTACACTTCTGTTACCGACAGCGCCTCTATAGCGTTCATGGAATAAATCTTTGCAACTTTCATATCTTCTTCCGATTCATTTTTTCCCCAGCACTATATATTTATGTACAGTGTGACCGCTAAAGTCCGTTGTCAGCCCAATAATTTCTGAACGGCAAGAGCTATAGTCATAAAGGTAGGGTTTACGTATAGTAAGGTAGTCATGTGCTACACAAGGAAACCGTTTACACTGATACCTGATGGCTGAATTCGGAGTTAGCGTTCTTATCTCAAAAATGATCCGAGATACGGGATAAAAGTCAGCTGCAAAGTTTTTCAGCGTCATCGATTTAGTAAGAAAAGATATCTTAATTTTCCCAGGATGCTTATTAATACGCAGAATAATGCTGTGGATGGAAGTCATAAAACGCACAAATTGTTGGGTCGAATTTGCCAACACTCAACGTACCTGACATTAATCTCATTTATGCTATTTGCTAAAAGTTTTTTTCCGTCTGCAGCAATTAACATCTGGATGTTGGTCCCCAGTTATCGCTGCAAACTTTAAAGCAGCTGGTGGAACGCTGGCAAAAGCATCCATAATACGTATTTACGTCTTCAATTTTTAACATTAATGTGCTTATGATATATTTTCTTAATAAATAAGTGATGTTAAACAGCTTCGTAACTGACCTTTTCCCCGTATTCCGTACTGTTTTTGAGATACGAACGCTAATTCCAAATTTAACTGCCAGGTGGCACTGTAGCAATGATTTTCTTTTGTAATTTTTTGCACGGCCCTGAAACGCGGTCGTTCAATGTGATTTTTTCCCTTCTAGAGCCATTGAAAAGTGGTTTAATACAGCATATATTTATCTTCAAATCTCTGAGATTTTTATGATGAAAGGCAGAAATTTTCTACACGACCTCATTAGTGAAGGGGCAAATTTTGCTAATTTGGGATTTCTTTTGTACCGAAGCTGTATGCAATTTAAAACGTGTAACTTTTTGAAAAGTTACGAGATAATTTTTTATCTCTATGTAGTCTTTTTTCTCGTTCATTACTCGTATACTTTATTTTGATTATATTTTCAATTTACGTTGCCCACCCATCCTTAATTGATAAAGAATTAAAGGGTATTACCAGATTTGTGGGACACCCTGTATGTATATATATACCCATATACAGATAAAGATATGTTTTTCAAATTAAAAAATAAATTATACGTTGACAATTCCAAAAACAGAAGAATGCATAAATTTTTAACAGTTTGGTTCAAAATTCTAAAATAATTCTTTATTAAATTCTGCTGGATAGTTTTTAAAGTACCACCTATATTTAGAATATTATTTTGTCTCTGTAAATTTCACAGAATGTCCGATAAATGAGCCTATTGATTCAATTTGGTGGGATTTGTGAAAAATGAGAATTTTCGAAATTCCAAATGCTGGCCATTTGGATAACATTTAAATTGTTTTAGAAAAGCTATACTGTCAGTTCCATAAAAAACATTCAAAAATTATTAAACTTATAGTATTGACTAAATTCAAATTTCCCACGTATAAGGATGTTGTCTTCGTCACACCACGTTTAGCTGCACCATGTTTATATACATGAGATTTTCCTGAGTAAATTTAAATATAGATCGCGACTAGATAAAATATTTAATTGGTTCCTATTTACCGGGTGTTTCAAAAATGACTGGTATATTTGAAAAATCAATAAAAACTAAACGGGCAGCGATAGAAATAAACCGTTTGTTGCAATATGCTTGGGACAACTGTAAATTTTCAGGCAGACAAACTTTCAAAATTAGTTACAATGTTCCACAACAGATGGCGCTGCACTCTGGAAAAATCTAAACTACAATATTTTCCACATATCCACCATGCACAGCAATAATATGGCCCATATGTGCCAATTCTGTTTATTGACGAAGCTGTCCAAGTAAAAATAAGCTTCGTCAGTAAACGAAATGCTGCCCGCATGGATATCGCCGCCATCAATCCTTTGCACCATATCGTTAGCGAATGTCTCTTCTGCATTAATGGAAGAAGCGCTGAGGGGTTGTCGAGTTTGAATTTAGTATGGATAGAGGTGTAAACTCTGAGGGCGCATGAGACGATATGTGGACGTTGGCTTAATTTGGACCGCAGCTGCAACACGGCGACGAATGGAACCCGGAGGCCGCTGTTGGATCACCTGTTGCACAATCACCGCTCTTGGATCACCTGTTGTCTGCCAGAAAATTTACTGTTGTCCCAAGCATATTGCAACAAACGGTTTATTTCTATCACTACCCGTTTAGTTTTATTGATTTTTCAAATATACCGGTCATTTTTGAAACACCCGGTATATTAATACAGTTGTCTTATAAAAATTATTTTTTTAATATTGCAAAATTAACTGATTTATCATTTTTTATAACACACATTTACAAAATGTGTATTGTCAGATTAAAGGAATACCTTAATAATTTACGAAATTGGCAATTTATACGATAATAGAACAGTAACTAGAAAACTATTTGATATCGATAAGTACACCCTTAATTTTGCATCGCCTAGCAAGCTTTCGAGAGCAACGAAAAATAATACTTTATCACAATGCCGAAGTTCCCGAATAAAGTGGGAGAGAATTTTTATTTACCTTACAAAGGAAACGACGACCTGCAATTAAAAAATCAGGTCTCTCATTCCATTTATAAAACTCGATGCGAGGATAAATTGAAAAGGGCAAGATTTTTGTAGCTTTTTTCATTAGCGTTTGTTCTTTAACGCTCTCGAAATAAAATGTTTAACATCCACCTCACGTTTTAAATAATTCATGCGTACATGTCTCTTTCTCAAAAAGGTTAATTAAAATGATATTTGGCTTCGAATAAGAAAATAATTATCAGTTCTGTACTCTTTCATGAAGAATAAATTTTGATTCCAAATCTTTTGCTTTTGAGAGTTATTAGTCCATTTCATTTTAAATTTAAGAAATTAAATTTTACTCGAAATTCTTTTCTTATCGGTAAGTCTGAAATGTCGTGTATGTTGGATTGCAATTTAATTACAATTTTGGAATGTAGTTGATAATTTAACAAGAAATAAAAAAAATGTCAAGTTCATGGATTTAAAAATACTCCCAACACTACTTTGTCATTGGGTGACTCAAAATTGATCGACTCATTTAAAAAATCTGATGTGGACACCTCATAACTTACTTGTACATTTGTAAATTATGAATATTTTTTATACTCTTCAACTAAACTTATCTCATTTGAAACTGATAATACAATACTTCAATAAGATTACGGTTTAGAGATTTCTCGTCAAATGTAGGAGAATATAGGAGAATACAGGAGAAATGTCGGAGAATGTAGGAGGCTGGAATCAGTTTGAAAGACTTATTTTGGGATCTTAATTTGCCGATATTTCACCAAAAGCCGACAAACTTGACAACGGTGTGCGATATTTTGGGCATAAACCAATTGGGCATATATATATATTTACATATATACAGTGTTTTGTATATATATATTATATATTATATATATATATATATATATATATATATATATATATATTATATAACTAATAAGTTAATAAGTAAAACACAATATATACTATATGACATGCCTCGCATAAAAAATATTAACAGCAGAAGCAAATATATATATATATATATATCTAATATATAAAATTCTCCTGTCCCAGTGTTAGTCACCTAACTCCTCCGAAACCACTCGACCAATTTTAATGAAATTTTCTATGTATATTCGTTAGGTCATAGAATAGGTTTTTAACTATGTCTCATACCCCTAAGTCATAAGGGCGGTCCACCCCAAAATGTTTAGCCCCCGAGTGCTATTCATTTCAATCAGGATTTCTGTGTAGACATTAGCGTGTCGAATCACTTTTCAAATATGTTTGCCAGATAATCTGGAGAGGGGGGGGGAAAGTTAATAAAATGTTGAAAGTCGCACAAGGTTTGCAATTTTTGATAATGGATCGCTAAATGTGGTGCCAAAACGCGACAATTTATTATAAATATATTTCGCGTATAGTTAGAAAACGCATGGCGTATATTGTAAAAGAGTTTTATTATTCGATTTTAATATAGATTTCTACTCCGAAGAAGTTCTCTGTGGAACAAGAAAGGAAAACACGGTACACTCGTGGATTATGATGCCCATTCCAAACAGCATTTAAAATGTCTTTGCGGTATAGTTGGAATATGCCTACAGGAAGAACATGCCTGGCGAAGATTGTAAAACAATTTCAGTAGGCGATTTTAAGATAGATTTCGATTCCAAAGATGCGTTTTATGGTACAAGAAAGAGTTGATTCCTATTTTAACATCCCCACTCTCGCCAACCTAAAAAATCCCCGTACTTTGGCGAGCTTTGCAGTCATGGGTCTCTGGGAGTTATGCACAAGTTTTAACGGTACTTACGTATTATCCCGGCGGTCCGGCAGGACAAACAATTTTTCACCAAGATAAATGCCGGGCACATGAAATTGTTGATGGTTTGGAATACGATTGTACGATACGGTAAGTACCGTTTCAACGCTCCCAAAAGAACCAGATGAAAACTAAAGTAAACAAACTAGCGATAAACGCACCAGTTAAGGAATCTGAAGACACTTAATTATTAAAACTACATTAATTGGCAATTCAAAATAAATAAAAATGTAACGGCATGCTTTACTTACATGTTGTTCCAAATCGCCATTTTATTTCTAAATTACGATTGCCACATTAATGCAAAAAATCGTCATGGTAACTGCATATGTTTAATGATCGCCACCTTGGCGAGAGTCGAGGCGTTAAAGTAGGAATCAACCCAAGAAAGACAAACAGGTACATTCATGGATTATGATGCACATTCGAAACAATATATAAAACGATGAAGTATATTTGTAATATACTTGGCGAAGATTGTAAAATAGTTTTAGTAGGCGATTTTAAGATAGATTTCGATTCCAAAGATGGGTTTTACGAAACAAGCAAGAAAAATACAGCACAGTCATGAATAATAATACACTTTTGAAACTTAATGGAATAAGTAAGAAAAATAGGGACAACGTATAACTAATAATACGATTTTAATATATAGCACTATAGTGTGTATTTAAAACCTGAAAGTGTTTCAGATTTTCATCCTTTTTTCTTTCCGAACATGTACCCTGTAAGGAAAGTATTGTAATCATGAAAAAATTCGACTTCGAGATTTTGATGTATTAACACGTTTTGAGGTCTTCTGAATTCATTTATGCTATTTTTACGAGATGTATGTTTGT
This sequence comes from Cheiracanthium punctorium, assembly GCA_038373885.1. Lineage (NCBI taxonomy): Eukaryota > Metazoa > Arthropoda > Arachnida > Araneae > Cheiracanthiidae > Cheiracanthium > Cheiracanthium punctorium. The sequence goes on from JAWZYV010017802.1 coordinate 703,261, forward strand.
ATGTGTGTGTGTGTGTGTGTGTTTGTGTGTATGTGAGTGAACACGATAGCTCCTAAACGGGGCATTCGATTGAGCTCAAATTGGGTATATATGTTATAAACCACCATCGTAAGACCGACATTGATTTTGATGTGTATAGAACTTATAGTTTTTCTACTGGGCTACTACAAAGATTTCTTTTACATTATGGCTTATGGGGGGGAAATTCTTGAAAGTGCTCTAGCGTTTAAACGGTACATTCGATGGAACTCATATTGGGTATATCTAATAAATAAATTCTCATGTCACAGTGTTAGTTACCATACTCCTCCAAAACGGCTCGACCGATTTTAAAGAAATTTTATATGTATATTCGTTAGGTCTGCGAATATGATTTTGTCTCATACCCCTAAGTCACAAGGGCGGTCCACCTCAAAATTTTTAGCACCAGAGTGCTAATAAGTTCAATCAGGATTTTTGTCTAGGCATTAGCGCATCGAGTCCCTTTTCAAATGTGTTTGCCAGATAACGTGGAGAGGGGGGGGGCGTTAATAAAATGTTGAAAGTCGCACAAGGATTTGCAATTTTTGATAATGGATCGCTAAATGGGGAGCCAAAACGTGACAATTTATTATAAATATATTTCGAGTATAGTTAGAAAACGCCTGGCGTATATTGTAACACAGTTTTATTAGGCGATTTTAATATTGATTTCTATTCTGAAGAAGTGTTTTGTGGAACAAGAAAGGAAAACACTCTACACTCATGGATTATGATTCCCATTTCATGTCTTTGCGGCATAGTTGGAATATGACTGGCGAAGATTGTAAAACAGTTTCAGTAGGCGATTTTAAGATAGATTTCGATTCCAAAGATGTGTTTTATGGTACAAGAAAGAGTTGATTCCTATTTTAACGCCCCCACTCTAGCCAACCTAAAAAATCCCCGTACTTTGGCGAGCTTTGCAGTCATGGGTCTCTGGGAGTAATGCACAAGTTTCAACGGTACTTACGTATTATCCCGGCGGTCCTTCAAGACAAGCAATTTTCACCAAGATAAATGCCGGGCTCATGAAATTGTTGATGGTTTGGAATACGATTGGCAATAGTTTGCCAGCAAACTTGACGAAAAAGTAGTTTGGCGGAAGTGACCGCCGGCATAATACGTACGTACCGTTTCGGCGCTCCCAAAAGAACTAGATGAAAACTAAAGTAAACAAATTAGCGATAAACGCACCAGTTAAGGAATTTGAAGACACTTTATTATTACAACTACATTAATTGGCAATCCAAAATAAATAAAAATGTAACGGCATGCTGTGCTTACATGTTGTTCCAAATCGCCATTTTAATTCTAAATTATGATTGCCACATAAATGCAAAAAATTGTCATTGTAACTGCATATGTTTAATGATCGCCACCTTGGCGAGAGTCGAGGCGTTAAAGTAGGAATCAACCCAAGAAAGACATACATGGTATACGCATGTATTATGATGCGCATTCGAAACAATATATAGAACGATGAAGTGTAGTTGTAATATACTTGGCGAATATTGTAAAATAGTTTTAGTAGACGATTTTAAGATAGATTTCGATTCCAAAGATGGGTTTTACGAAACAAGAAAAAAAAATACAGCACAGTCATGAATAATATACACTTTCCAACTTAATGGAATATGAGAGAAAAATAGGGACGACGCATAAATTATGATACGATTTTAATATATAGCGCTATAGTGCGTATTTAAAATCTGAAAATGTTTCAGATTTTCATCCTTTTATTATTATTTTTTTTTTGACAAAATTTTTTATGGAATGACTATGAATAAGTCTCAAGGCCAAACTATGTTTGTTTGTGGCTTAGATTTGAGCACGCCATGTTTTTCACACGGACAATTATACGTGGCATGATCTCGAGTGGGCAAACCAGGCAGTTTTTTTGTGTTAGCTAAAAATATTGTTCACTCTATTCCGTTAAGGGATTGATATTATTTTTTAGTAAAATTATTGTAATTAGCGATATATATAAATGTAAAGAATAAATTACAATGAATTAAAAATATAAATGTTTGGTTTTGTGTTATTTTTATATTCCAGCATTGTTCACAGCGCTCCATGCCTCTTCCACTCATATACCACATCCTCACACACTTACAATAAGTTAGTCATTTCTTTCTACTAAAATAATCCTAGGAATAATTTATATGGCAAAACAACGTTTGCCGGGTCAGCTAGTATATATATATATATATATATATATATATATATACAACCATGCACATTTATTTCCTTTCACATTTATTAGAATGCACACATTTCATTTTATGTGAAATAAAGGTAGATTATTTAAATTTTTACACAAATTGAAGTGTAAGTTTTTATAAATTTCAATAATATACAGGAAGGTTATTATTATTCTGCCTTATAAACAGCATTCTGAAATAGAAACGGATGAGAAGATTGCCACCGACTTAAACATATGGACTGTACACAAGATGCACTCAAGGAAGTTTTTTAAAAATATTCACGAGGTGGCAACCTGCCATAAGAACATTACTGTTAACAATTCCGAAATATAATTAACACTTTTAGAAAACAGTAAATTTTGTCTTAGAAAAATAGCAAATGCCTGAGTTTAACGGGCGGTCTGTTTACAATTTCGAAAAACATATTAAAAATATATTTTAAAAAAAGAGGTTTGTTATGTTCCGGAATTGTTGGAAGCTATGTTAAAAGTGTGCGAATCAAACACCCATCATGCAATTAACATCATCGCAAGTGTTTTATAATTATTTCTTATTGAAAGTTTGGTTAGTTATCCAACTTGCTGTATATTTAGAGACTGCGTTTTCTTTTAACGTAGAATTACGTTCCTCGATAAAAGTACTGTGCACAGAAAGTTTTTCTTTTATTTCTTTTATTTTATTTTTTTTTCAGTGTTGATGTAAGTTTCAATATTACTCATACAAACAACCGATTTGTATAACACACACACAATTTCAATGCCGCTTTATTTTTATTGCTATTCTATCCTAAGAGCTCATTTATGACAGGTTTAAAGTGACACGATTTGCCATACTCACATATTTTATTATCCGTCAAATAAAAGTCACCCAGTTTTTCACGCGTCAAGTGTTTTTATTTATAAAAGAAAAGAAAAGTGTTGACGTTTTCGGACTTTTTGACAGCATTGCCTAGAAAATAGAATTTAAAAACTTAGCACACAATAAAAAAAGATACTGTATTTTTACAGGGAAAATAAGCGGATTTTTATGAAGGTGTCATAGATTACTTTTGTAGTTCATAGATTTTATATTTAAAATACAACATAATGTATTCTACAAATAATTTTAATATAAAGGTGTTTTATAGTTATTTTACTATATTATCTAGAGCAAATAAGCTAAAATTTAGTTTCTTTACATTTACTGGCATCTAAAATCATAATATTTTTGAAAATAAGTTTTATTTTGCTTAAAGTATTCCTAATTTATAACGTTGCGAGTCAATAACAAATTCAGTTTACAGAGAATTGAAATCTTTTATTTAATGAACTTCAGAAGAAGTAAATATGAATAAATTAAATACTAAGGACGTCCAAAACCTAAGTTATATTTTAAGAATGTAACTCAACAAATACATTACTGAGACGTGCGTGTTGTGCAAATACAGGATAACTTTTTGGGATTATTGTGCTTGTCCTTCGATGCCCTGACAACAGAAAATCGGTCCTTAAGTCCTTGAGCCATTTCGGTCTGAATGGTTCATCGTTAAAAAATTCTCTTCTACTCAAATATTCTTTCAGCTTGCCTAACTCGTGAAAATACCAAGAGGGCAGATCGGGACTATACGGTGGATGTCGTGAGATCTTCCACACGAGACTGAGAGGCAGCTCTGTTTTACGCGTGCCTTGTAAAGTATCGCACTGTCATGCAAGAGGACAAAACCTTTACCTAATATTCCAAGTCACTTGTTTTTCACAGCTTTGGGTAAACCTCTTCCGGGGCAGCACAAGTTCTCTGAACGTTTATTAACGTTCAGAGAACGCTGCAACACTTGAATACTGAAGTATAGCAGTCAGGTGTTACTCTGCTGAGTACTGCAACACTTGAGTAAATTTCTTGAGGTGCCGTTTTTTTCTTGTACTAGAATAACAATGACGGCTATTATGACTAAAATTACTACCGTTGGAAGCCATTAGAACTCTACCGAGGACGTTTTCCGGTGATGCCAGTTTGTGGGGAAACTATACTGTTAAAAATAATCTGAAAATTCAGGATAATTCCAGCCTTAATTTCCAGGAAAATGTCCGCTTTCCCCAACAATTGGTAATTTTCCGTTAAACGAAGAAAAATGATTGCAACTTTCGGAAATTTCTTGTGAAAACGGTAAATTTCCGTTTTTGGTTTAGTTTGTAAGTAGTTTTGAGAAATGGATTTTCGTTGGACATTTTAGATGGATAAAAATATTGACATCAAACGCATTCTCATAAGTAATTAAAAATTAAACTATAATGAGTAATTAAAATTTAAACTATAATTAATTACTTTTTTAAAGAAGAATTCCCTTTCATAAAAAAGAGTATTTCAAATCACATCATAAATGTGCAGGACTGGCTAGAAAATAATTTAAGTGATTATTATTCATATTACTTCAAACTGAGAACGAAAAATCAAGGTGTATTTTTTTTTATATTTTTAGCAGCCAATGTATTTCTTTCCCGATTTTCAGTGTTTGTAGCAATCTGTGTGGAAATCTAAACCGATATGACAAATAGCTAAAGAGTAAATGTTTTTATTAACTACATACATTTGTGAAAATAGAAATTAATTTCTTGCTAATGCAATAATTTGACTATGTTGATCATAACTGGACAACACTTTATCTCGAATTTTAAATCATGAAACGCACGAATTCCTCTCCCGCAAGGAAACTTAAAAAACCTTTACTTCACCCTTTGGCCAATCTAGGACCGGTCGGGTGGTGTCTAGTGGTTAAAGCAACCGTCTCCAGATTCGGAGGCTCAGGGTTCGATCTTAGCGATGGCCGACCTATTTTTATTTCGCAGTTTTTGTAAAACGGAAAGTTACAAGTCCAGAAAACGGAAAAATAATAAACAGAACGGACATTTTCTGCCAACTTTGCTGCCAGTCCTTTTTCCGTTAATTTTCAGATACATTTTGAACAGTGTAGTGTAACTTAATTTTTGAACGTATTATGTAAATCATGTCTAAAGTATAAATTATAAATAAAAAATAAGCTAAATTCAACCGGCAAAACAGCTCATATAAGGACGAAGGCTTCTGATGCCGCCACGTTTCTCGAACCTGGGCTCTGCTGTTTGCCTCGGCCAGATGTTCACTCTGACGCTAGGTTTCCAGCTTTTAGTTCCCCAGTTTAGTTTCGCCCTAATTTTATCTGTCCAATAAAGCACATACGAGCAATCTCCGACCTGCGGGCCGGATGTGTCCAGCCACGGCTTTTGATCCAGCCCGCGGAACATATTAAACCTCGTATTAAAACCAATATAAACCATTCAAAATCCCATATAAATCCAAGTTATACGGCCCGTGACTTCGCTAATATCCTGAAGTTTGGTTCATGATTTAACATCCTAAAGTTTGGCCCACAACTTTTCAAAGGTTGCCCACAAGTGCATTAAAGGATTGAAATGCTGAACCAACTTTACCCGGAGAGCGGATGAAACATTGCTCCATTGCACGAACAGTGCGACAAGTTACCCATTACACCACTGTGTTTCATGATTAAAAAATGCACTTTGCAAAATAAATTTAAGTGTGCCTAAACTGCAGCACAACGAATTTGCTCCCTCTTTCATTGCAAAGGTGATTGCAAAGGTGCCAGTGATTTTCCTTCCTGGTATGTGTCTCGGTTCGCAGCATTTGTGGTCCAGCGTATGGACTTGGTTACAAACACGCGTCCCGCTACACTCACTATTTTCAATACTGAGAACAATATTTTATCATCTTTATTAATCTATATTAATTTTTTTTTGTTTGAAGTAGATAAACTATTCTCAAATACACCGAATGTACGTAGGAAGTAATTTGGTCTAATTATTTTGTGCATTCGTGTAAAAAGGCAAATTAAGTAAATGTACTTCTTTTTCACAAGGCACATAATATTCTAGTGTGTAAAAAATTAATAAACAGAAGCGTGCTTTGAATTATAATTGCATCATGAAAAAAAAGGAATCTTTCTGCTTTAGTAATTGTGCTCTTTAAATAAAGATGTTGTGTGGCTATACCTGAATTTGAATGCCAATGGTTATAGCCAGAGAAGCGTTTCTGAACCTGTAGGCGCGACCCCCAAGGGGAGCGCAGAGCATTTGCAGGGGGGGCGCGAGAAAAACCAAATAACAAGTAGTGATGCATGTTTTTAAAAAAATCATCTTATTTATTGTCATTTTTATTCAAAAATATATCCATTTTTGCTTAAAATGTTCATCCAAACTTTACTGATAACATTATTTTGTAGAAAATTCGACTAAATCTTCATTGTTAAAGATTAAACAATTCAATGAATGCTGAAAAATGTGAGGGGGGGCGCCACCGTAAGTTAGACTTTGTTGGGGGGGGGGGGGGGCTCGTGACGTTAAAAGGTTGAGAACCGCTGAGCTAGAATGCAAATTATCACTTAATTTCTGTGCGACTTCTGAAACACGATCACCCGAGGTGATTTTTCCATTTGAGAGTCACACATTGAAAATTGATTTATTTCAGCATACATTTATCTTCATATTTCTAACATCTCTTAGAATATAATTCTCGAATTTTGTAAATCATTTCATTAGTGTACGGAGTACATTTTACTAATTGGGACGTTTTTTTCTATAACTTAATGCAATTTGTATAAATTTAGATCATGTTCTCTTTATACAGGCTTGATGTTCCATTTTTTACTCTTAAGAAACTGTATTCATCCTTCCAGTAATTTTGACCTGGAGCACAATTTCTTACAAAAGTTTGAATCGTGAGCACTTTTCACATCGTGTTCCAAATACCCTGTTTTAATGTTGAATATTTTTTTCAGTGTTTTGACAAGTTTTTAAAGTTACTTTGACAATTACCACATAATTCTTTTATTTTCTGATGTTTTGATTTTTTTTCTAATTGTCTAAACACAAGTTCTAAATTATCGATTGAAAAAGTAAGAACTCTGTCTTCTTATAACACCTGCCTGCTTTCTTTAAAAATCTTTTTTAATGCAGAGGACCCATTTTCATTGTGAATACTTTTAAAAGACACGAAGAATTGGGTAGTATTTGATCTTGACAAAATTCAGAGTATATAAAACCACGTCGTTTAAGAGCAGAGATGGCTAAATATATCTCAAACGTGATGAAAAAACAGGATTTAAAATTTTTAAGAAACAGCTCAAAGAAGGATTTCTTCTTATCAGAGAAAATATCTTAAAAGGGTTATTCTTGAAATATCAGTAATTGTCTCGAAAATGAAAGGTCGTTCACCATTAACTTTGACAATCTTAAAAAACTTCATAAATATCATGTATTTTCTCGGTATTATTCTCAACTTAAAAAGGTTTTAATGCTATATTAAATTTCAACGAAATTATATTGCGCTTTTTCAGATAAATAATTTTATTAATTTAATAAAACTGTCGCTGATATTTTTGATTCGATTATGCTGAATATTTTTTCTTGACTGAAAAAAAATATCCGATTGAAATAGCATCGACCAAGTTTTATTTAACTTAGTAAAACCTTTTCCCATGCATTTTGTCAAATTTAACTGTGAATTTATTACAAAAATACATACCTACTTAACATACCTACTTAACAACCAGACACTTAAATTAAGCAGTAAACTATGTTTTTAAGCTTTTTTTCTTTGTAAAAATTTATTTAAATAAACATATATGCTTTTTATATACAGCTTAACTGTATGGATAATTTGAGTCCCACATAGGGCTTCAAAAATACATACAAATCTCATTTACCAACTAAAATCCTTAAACAGCTAAGTTCCTACATTTTCTATTGTAAATTAATGGACATTTTTCTGACTTTTGTCAGTGTATCAAGATTACTTTAGTAAATGTAAGTTCAAAGAGAGTAGGAGCTGTGTAAATAATTTCGATTTCGCATTTTCTGGAATCAGATTTATCCTGAAATAATCCGCAAAACCCAGTTTTAAATTTCATTCGAAGTATAATAATATTTTTCATGAGAATTTATTTGCCTTTAGAGATATGTTTTGAATGCAGAAAAATCTCGTAAAAATGTCATATCGCGTTCGTCTCATAAATGCTGTTAGGCTATTGTGTTTTATTTTAAATGATATCCTAATTTGTAAATAAAAATATGAATGATTTTATGTGCCTAGTTGTAAGAATAAAAAAGGAGGGTCTGGGAATGTACAAATAAATAACGTATCAAATATCAATTCACCACTTTTTTGAAACTATTCAAAGAATTCTGAAAAAACGCTTTCATAGTAATAATTATAAATGCTTGTACAATTTAAAGTGTTATTTTCAAAACAAAATTCTACATATGGACATTTTAAAACGACTCGGAACTCTACTTTCTTGTTAGGCCTGTAAAATGTTTTCAAACTTTTCGTAACAGTGTGAAAGACAAAATTAATTTCACGTGCTCCTTCATTTCTTTAAAATATTTGGAATAATTAATTTCTTGTTTCTCTGTAACTTTTGTTTTTCATGTTCAGTTCAAACATCCACTTTTCTAAGCAATGTAAAATATTTTTAGGTACGTGAAGCGTTTGCAGTAGATAATGAAAGCTTATTTCTAAGTTGTGCGTTTATTATAATTATTTTTTTTTTAGAGACTCATATCGTACTTTTCGAAAATATGCAGGTGTTCTATGGATGATTCGCTTTTATTTCATTTCCATGTTTTTAAATATGTTGTTGTGAAACATAAAATGCCTTAAGGGTCTTCAACCCGTGGCACGCGTGTCACGGGTACTGCGTAAAAGATACTAGTGGATCGAAAAGACTTTTCGATAAAAACGGAACTGCCAATGCAATTGCTTCAAATTCCTTGCTTTTCTTTAGTTTGCCCAGAGAATTTTGTAAGATATTTTATATTTACCTCAGCCAATTCTTTTTAATAGGTTCAATATATACAGCGGGGTGTTTCCCATACGTTTACAGTTCAATTAAGTTTGGGAGCACCTGGGTTCGAAATCCCCTTATCACCGGAAATAGAAAATGCACTGCAAAAAAAAAAAAAAAAAAAAAAAAAAAAAGTGTGCTAAACTGGCAGAAAAAAACTGTCACCCAGGACGCTAGTTTATTTCGGTATGTTTTAGAGAAGTCTTCCGTATTTTTTCCCGTATACGGAAGGTTTCTGTAGAATAAACTGAGAATCTGTAAAATTTACGGAAGACTTCTTTAAAAAAAAAAAAAAAAAAAAAAAAAAAAAACTGGCGACCTGGCTGACAGTTTTTTTTTCTGTAAATTGAACAGACTTTTTCTTTGCAGTGTGGGACATAATTATCATGACATATAATTGTTGAAATATAGTGCAGTAACGTTACAAATTAAAGAAGGAATTATATGTACAAAATACGCATAGGGATATGTATTTAGATATATAGAGCAGTACAAACATGTGTGAACAGGGGTTTAGTCAAATGAAGTACACTTAGTCAAAAATAAGAACATGTTTGTCAGATCGACATGTGGAGGATACTTTACGAATCACAACGACACATATTCTTACGGATATCAAAGCTTTAATTCAGCTAAAGTAAAGCCTATCTTCTGATTAACACTGAAGAGGCTTCCTTCCCTACAGAAATGTGATTTTTTAAAGAATGCTTCAAGATTTTGTAGCTTCTTTGTGCATTATATATCATCTCACCAGCTTTCCTTTAACGGTATACCCCTCATCAACAAGATTAAAAAAAAATTTGCACTACGTTACTATAGCTACTACTACTAAAAACTTAGTATTACCACGTCAGCACTGATTAACTAAAAATGGAAAATGGACCCATATTAGCTAACCTTGTCACATTAGCAATGGTGTTTTGTTTACGAAAAAATACTAAAATTTCTGCCTGCGCCACTTATATTATAAATTTACTGATGTGGCCATCCAGATTAATAGGTTGAGGACTCCCAAGTCAAGAGCAGAGTGTACTGCAATTCTTTTTGATTGCCCTGTAAGAAAATGGCTACATGCACTATTTTCAATAGCGTACATCTTAAATACATATAATAAATAATATTATATACATTTTGTAACAATCTGTAGCTGTTTTTGGCTGATACTGTTACAAACAGGCAAACCTAAATAATAAAAAAATTTCAACACTTTTGGAAAGTGTTAGTAATCAATTGAAGAAAATACAAAAGTATTGCTATTGACTTTTGTTTAATGATTATGTAACAATGCACGTGTCTTACACATGCAGAATTTCAGTACAATGAGCCTCATTTCCTTATATGAGGTTTGTAGAAATGTAGACAGGATGACATTCGAAAAAAAACCCACTTGATTATTTTGCTGTAGTGTTGTATATACATTTAATAACAGGATTTTAAAAATTTTCTTTTCTCATTGGATGTGACAGGTTTAATACCAAGAACACGAACATTACTGCAGTAATATTTTGCTTGAATAACTCCAGATAGTCACAACATGAATAATATGAGCATTAAAACCAAGACCCTAAATTTCGACGCCATTCTCATCAAATTTACCCTCTGTAGAATAATAAAAGCCACTTAAAACTTTAAATCGCTGGATTCTCATAACGTCCTATTTCTGTGAATATTGAAAATTGGGTAATCCATAGTAAATTGCCATTATCGGATCGGGCAGTATCGCCGGGGATTATTTCCTGCGTAGGGAAATCATTATTCGAATCGACAATAAGTATATAAATGAAACGGAGTTCCAGAAAATTCGTTCGCTTCGCAACGTTTTGAGTTTATATATCCTAATATGTATATTCGGGAAGCTAAATCCTGGAATGATATGAGCGCATATGAATTATTTCAGGCGAAAATAAGAAAGGGCAGTGAGATTGAATGTTTGTGTAAAGTTTGAACGCTATTTGAATTGAGTTCCAATAGTTTAAAACTCTCATCCGTTGTCAAGAAGTTTCTAAATATAATTATTCAGATTTGTTCCTGGTCAGTTTAGTATATGTTCTGAGAAAATGGAGTAATTTCTTTTTAGTTGTGTATTCAGTTGTAATTCCGAATTCAGTTGCAATTAAATTCAGTTGTAATTACGAAGGACCTAAACACGAGTTCCAAAATCTGATTAATGAAAATAAATTTTTTTAACAAATCCATCATGAACTTTCTAGAACAATACAAAAAATAATAAAAACTGCACACTGCAAAAGTTTTATTACTTTTTATCAAGTAGTATATATTTTACATACTATGTGTAATTTAATACCACTTAAATGTATGTACATGCATAATAACTTTATTAGAGAGGAGAATCTAAAGGGAAACTGCATCCTTATACTATTTTAAAACAATAACCCTATAATATGAAAAGACTTTTCACATTATACTAATTTTTTATTGAATTTTCTAGAAGTTAATGTAAGCATAAATTCCAATTTCATTTTAGAAAAAGTGATCTCCAATCAATATAGTTTCGGGGGAAAATCATAAATTCAAATATTAAATTTTTATTTTGAAAAACCACGAAATTTAAATTCATCATATTTATTATATAGTTTAAAATTCTTTCAGCAATATTGCATCAACAACGTTGATCGTTAAATAAATTTAATTTCATTCCTTTAAATAATATTTATTTTAAACTTGATAAATATACGTAGCGCATCTTTTTATTTGGCGTCTTCCTATATTAGCTTTCGAAAATAAATATAGATGAAAATAATTTTACAGCTTTCTCTTATATTTTCATACTGTGCTATAAGATGAAGAAAAATTCAAAATTTTCTTTTATACAGACTTTACTAAAGCATAACAAGATTTTATGAAACTATATTTTGTAAAATAAAATTATTGGAGTACGTATGGAGTTACGGAAATATTTAAAATTTGGGGAATTTCCCTTCTTTGTGCTTAAGATTAAGATAATTGAGATTCTAATATGCAAACCAATTTTTTTTTATACTGTTTGTAGTAGATGGATGCTAAATCATAAGAAACTTTGGTGTAAGATATTTTAACAGAAGTTTATTGAAATATTTTAAAGTTGGTTTTTTTCTTCTTTTCCATTCTATTTATTTATTTATTTATTTTTCTAACAACAATTTTTGAAATACTAAACGCCTTTATTTGACAAACCGATGCAAAGTTAAGTTCAATTAATATTGTTGCAAGACACTTAGCTAGTTTCCGGGTTCGTCGTTCTGAATTCCAGTAAGTGTAGGAATTTGTAGTAAAGATTCCACTTGCCAGGATGGAACACGCACTTTATTACTTCTAAAACTTCGTCGAACAATCAGCTGTACAAAATTCACAAGCACAATCAGCCAGTAACGTGCTTATAACAGTTCTCTTAGCACAAAAGCTTCCATCAATGCTGTATTTCTCACACAAAATAAAGCAGTTCCACAAGCAAAACACTCAGTGGAAACTTACGAGGGAAATCATAAAAAATCAACAAAGAATTTACTGAGAGCACTTTAAAACAAGGCTTTTAAAACAAACGAAAATACCGCTTCTATAGCGTCAATACAAAGCCTTAAGCTTTTACGGACATCTGCTCTCTGATCAAGCAAAAGCAAGACTGACTGGACAGGGGTAGCCGCTCCTTTTTATAGATGACCCAGAAGCTATTAGAAATTTCTCGAAGGTTCTCCTTAAAACGCGAATTTTGATTACGTCATAGGAATACAGCTGAATCATTAGACTAGTACAGAAAAACCAACTTTACAGGTCCCATACGGAAAATCACGCAAAATGTCCCAAATGTCGCCAATATTGGCGACTTTTTGGAGGGATATCGTCAAATTTGGCGCCAAAAATATGTCTTGAAACGTGATGTTAGCTAAGGCCTACGAGCAATATTTCTCGAGATTTCTAGAAAACGCTATGTAAACCATGTGCTATGTACCCTACCTCGCTTCTAGTGCACCGATTTTGACGCAACAAAATGCAAAATTTGTCTATTTGACGCATAGAATACGAATTTTAAACTATTTTTAACAGCAGAACAGACCGAAAATTCGTAATAATACCTAACAAATACTTTTTTAGTAGGACCGCCTCTTCTGTTGCTATAATTGGAACCGCACAGCCCCTTACCGACTTTGTACAATTGCCTAGTGTTGTATGTTAATGGTATGGGGCCTAGGTATGGTAATGTTGCCTAGTTAATGTATGGGGCACATTTTACTATTAGGGAATTTTTTTGTGCAATGGACAGTGTAAAATTAAGTTTTGCATTTATTTAGATTTAATCTGCTGTGATCATTTTGATCAATACCGTAAAATTCTGTGCTTTTGTAATTTATTGTATATGTATGTGGTCAATATTTAAGGGGAAAAGCCTAGGTTAGCGTTTTTGTATGTATAACTGCGTTTCAAAATTCATTACATAATTTTTGAAACGCTTGATTGCATCAACATAATTAAATTATAATAATGAAAGGGTTTCCAGCTTAATATTGCTGCAGTGTCTAGTCATTTAAAACAAGTAATGGCATGGCTATGAAGTTTTCTAAAATATGAGCACGCTCTGCAAACTTGCATGATTTAAAATAAGTTATTGAAACAAAATCGTGAGTTTTAATCCCGCGTTCCTTGCAAAACTTCAATTAATTATTCAGAAATCGTATTTGCAAGATTGACCTGAACGCCAACGCTTTTTTTGATTTATAGTGCAAGAAGATGACGCTCGACACTACACTATTCCCTATCATTTTTTTGTATTGCAACCTTCCTAGAAGTTAGTAAGCTCATTTGAGTTGTCATATCGCTACCCCCACCCAAAAATACTGAACTGCATTTTCCTAGTTTCCAGTGAAACAACTTCGAACTTCAAATTCGTTGCTTCAGTAAAAGTGTAACTATGATGTAGAAGATATGTCAGCTTTCATATACATTATCCGCAATTAAGAATTGAGACTTTGGCATATTATACAGCATTGATTAGAGACCCCCTCCCAAATGCATGTAGTTAAAATTTGGCAAAATTTCAGTTTCTTTTTAACGTGGTGGTAGCTATATCATACATGCACAGAAACCTACACCTAAATGTGCTAAGAGCATGAACATCAGATCAGTAAAATATTTTTGTGAAAATATTCATGTTCCTTATCTCGACTTATCCTAAAAATAACGAAAATAGTTATTAATAACTTCCACAGGATGTGCCATAACTATAAGTGCAAAATTTAAGGGGAGATAGGGCACATAATAAGAAATCAGAATCACATAGAATGCGGGGTCAAAAACGCCGTCTACTAGTATTCACTTTGGGAAAAGTGGTGGAGTGCTCGTCTAATTTCTCAATCAAGTTTCATAAATAACGAGTTCGTCTCATAAAATTTCATCCATGAAATGAAATAGAATTTTTAAATTATTAGTTTCACCCACGTGACTTCTGTGAAAGTAGACTGTGACGAATAATGGTCGGAAAGTTCATTATTATTTCTCCACTTGCTCCTAAGTGGTTATAACAGCTACATGAAGACGACGTTTCCGACCCCACGTTAATATGTGTTCCTTACATATATATATATATATATATATGTAACATTAGGCGTTACGGGAAAGTTGAGTCGTGGAACCGGTGGTAAGGCGAGGGTGTTGAGGTCTCCTGGCTGACTCGGGACTCTGGCTTAGAGTTGCCATAGCGGAATCCGGGCCGGGAGCGTTCGGCGGAAATCCTTGGGCCATAGCGGCCGTCGATGGAAGAGAATGAGACGGAGTCAAACTACGATTACATGATTTTATTTGACGACTGGGTACATCTTATCTTAGCAGTTGCGTCACAGGGAAATCTGCTCCTGATCTGTCGCAGGTCCTTATAAAATCTCTGGACGCCATGTCACATGACCTCGAACATGTTGCAACCATTGGTCAAAAGCTAAAACTGGGCAGCTGTTTTCCCAGGGTTTGTTATGACTTTTAAGACGCCTATGTGGCTGGCTGCCGGGACCGTCTACAAAGTTACAAAGGAGTTGCAAGGGACCGTGTATTAATTGCAGTTTTTGAACGCGGATTTCTTTGTTCCAACTGAATTAAACTGCGTAGTTCCAGAAATAGGGGATTTTCATGGGCTTTTGATTTGTAATGTTACATATATATATCTTAAAACACATACGTAGCTAGAAGCAGATTATTTCAGGTGCTTTTTGATCTGTTTGAGCATACGCATACTCTCCCTAACCAATCACTAAGCACAATAAAGCCTGTCTTTACACATGAGTATGGCATTTCATAAACATTACACCAGTCAAATTAATTTTCGCGTCAAATTAAAAAACACGCAGAAGAATCACATCAAAATGTGTTTTTAAAGTTCATAAATTTTAAAATCGCAAATAAGATCGCTTGGATAACAAGAGTTCAAAGTTTCCCATGATGCGTTTTTTCCGAAATGGCATCAATAGCTGTGTTCGTTGGGCAGTTTTCTTCCGAAAGCCTCAATTTGATGATGTCGGATGCTGAATTAGTTGAGCTCAATCACATCGGCCAAAGCCACGCTTTCATAACTTATACTAATAATAACTACTTCCGAATTTAAAAACTGGTAAAGATAATAGTAAAACATTGTATCATAAACACCTTACATCGGATAATATTATAATTCGAAAAGACTGATTTGAGAAGTACAATTTTGGTATGATTATTTATTATTTTCCATACCTCCCCTTCAATTTTGTACCGATAGTTATGGGACACCCTGGATAAATCTTGCAGAACATTTTCTTACACAAAAATAACTACAAATTTACAGGCATCAATCTTATCACAAACAAATACTCTAAATTATATTCCTTTTCTTAATTGTGTCTCTGATTTGTGGATACATTTTACTGTCTTGCATTGAGCTTCCTGAAGCTCACACATAATTCGAAATTTAAATTTAAAGGAGATCTTCATTACAGTGAGCCATTATATTATTCTAATCACTCTCCTTATTTGCTGTAATGAGAATTTGAAAATAATTCCTGAAAGGGGAGATTTTAATGCTTAGAGTTCCTCAACTAGATTTGCAATTCGTTAAGTGCTGCTATTAAGAATATATTCTGTGACGTAATTTCATTCATATTGATGATAAGATTGGATAAAATGTACAATGAGAAATAATAACAATAATTTTGTTTATAATTTTATCCGATGAAACCTGTTTATGGTACGATGTTTTACTCTATTTTTTTTTTTTTTTTTTTTTACTTTTTGAGGTGCGGTTTGTATACATACTTTCCAGTTTACTCTGAAAGTTTTAATAATAGTTAAGCTTTCTGTTACCAGTCGGAGTAGATTTGGGGAAGAGAGAACATTCTCGTTTCAGTTTTCGTCCGTGATGGGAGATTGTACGTTAGTCGAAAAAGCAGACATGCATTATATGTACGGTTGTGCAAATGGAAATGGCAGAGCTGCGCTACGAATGTATGGTAAGCAGTAATCCTGACAGTCGAATGCCGGATCACAGAATGTTTCAGAGGTTATATCGTCAACTTTGTGAATCAGGTTCATTTCAAATTACCAGACACGACGCTTGTTCACGAAACAACTGTACGCACTGCAACAGTTGAAGAATCTTGCAAATGGCGGCTTCTACACCCGAGTCAAGTACAAGAGCTGTTGCACAGACTATAGGTGTTCATCCAGTCAATACATTGTTTGGAGAGTGTTGCGCGATAATCGTCTACACCCTTTCCATTATCAACGTGTACATGCTTTGCAACCAGAAGACTATCTTCTGCGCAGGAATTTCTGCCAGTGGTTTCTGCAGCAATGTGCACTGCAGCCGAACTTTTCCGCCCATGTGTTATTTACAGATGAGGCGACATTTACACGCGATGGTGTATTTAATGTGCATAATTGCCCTGTGTGGGCAAACGAGAATCCTCACGCAACGCAACCACATGTGTTTTCAAGAACGCTACAGTATCAATGTGTGGGCTGGTATTGTAAATGACTTCTTTATTGTCCCATATGTACTACCACGACCACTCAATGGTTACTGTTGTCTCATTTTCCATCAACAAGTTTTACCAGATCCATTGCATGTTCCAATCATCATTAGAAACCGCGTGTGGTTTCAGCATAATAGGGCGCTTGCTCACTTCAACCTAGATGTTCGTCAGTGCTGCGTCAATGAAACATTTGGCATGCGATGGATTGGACGTGGTTCATCTATTTCTTGGCTATTCCGGTCTCCCGATTTGACGCCCCTCGATTATGGGGACATTTGAAGAATGGCGTTTATGCCACTGCAGTAGACTCTGATGAAGATTTCGTCACCCAAGTACCTGTAGCTGCTGCACGTGTGCGTGAAATTCCTGGTATCTTTGAAAGTGTTCGTCAATCGCTGCACTGTCGTTGTCATGTATAAATGCTAATGGACGTAATTTTGAACACTTACTGTAAATTAATTTCCTCTTGTAAACGAGGTTATGAAAATAAAATGCTTTCCCTGTCATTTGTTCTTTCCTGTGTTTGTGCTTCGACTCTTCACTTTTGACCATAATTTGTTCTTTCCTGTGTTTGTGCTTCGGCGCTTCACTTTTAACCATAAATTCCTATACAAAATGCAACTGTTAGAATATCCTGTACCAGCCCTCAAATTTTGTACCATGAATTAGCAGTCACCCTGTATACGTATACCAAATGAATTTTAAAGTTAGCCATCTGTAAGACGCATTCTGTAGGTTTTATTAAAAATAGCATAGATTCAGGAAAGTTTCATTCATAATTTCTAATAACAAACAATATAAATGAAGTAATTTTGACCTAATCTTTCAATTTTACTTTTGGCTCCAGTTCAAAAAGAAATAAGTTCAGTAAGAAAAAAGTATTGAAATATAATAAACTTTGTAAACAGAGCAATAAACTATTTTTTTCCACTTATTGACTTTCAAGAGATAAATTACATTATAATCAATAAAATGATAGAAAAAGCTTTATAATCTATAATATTTGGCACTTCAGTAAAATTTAATAAAGTGTTTAACACAATTGAAAAATATTTTACTCAAAAAAATGGATTTCTTTTACTACCAATACTCTGTCTATAAATTTATTTTTCTCTTTTAAGGCGTTTACTCAATTTTCCAGTCTTAAAGTTCTAGCAGTCATGAAAAGCGTTTATTTCTTATGGAATGTACTTTGAAATACTTACTAGAATAAGTATTAAAAACTTTATTTTATGTTCTATAATAATATAGTGATCGATTCAATATTTTCCTTTTAGAAAACAAAACATCTTTTCGAACATGTCTTTATGGCGTTATTAAACTTTAAGGCTTTCACTTCCATTTTGCTGAATTATGAACTCATATGCGGTGTGTTATATAAACCATGCAGAAATTTCACACTTTCATCTTTCAGCACCGTTTTACGTATTTTTTTTTAAACTAGTGGTACTCAAAAAGCATTTGACTCACTGTTGCAAAATGGTATCTGTTGACGTAGAGCTCGAAATTAACTGTGGTCAGGTGTTCTGCTGTCCGTTTGTGGTCTGGAACCAACGGGCTACCGTTAATTTCGAGTCCTGACAGTTTGAGAAAATGCATGTTAATAAAGTAGAAGGGAGATGGTTTAAAAAGTAAGGAAAAACGTACTTAAAACGGAATTGGTTTTGTTATTATTGATAATGTTTATGTTTGAATAGTTGGAGATACAAGAAACATACAAACATAGCAAGACATTTGTAACAGATTATCTTTTAACATAGTCTCTATGGGCATCAAAGAATTTGTTCCATCTTCATACTAATCGATTGAAAACGGGGCATTGAAGAAATTGGCACCCTGGTCACTGAGCCACTTAACGACGGCGTTCTGAACGGCAAAATCGGTTCGTAATTGCCATCATTCCTTGTGATTCTTCAACGGACTGAAGAGATGGAAATCACTGAGTTCGAGATGTGGGCTGTAGAGAGGATGCGCCATGTGTCCGATAGGAAGCTCTGCAGCCAAATACATGACATATGGCTACCATCTAGTGACATTTGGTTGCTGTGATTTCCTGTTGCACCTAGACTTCTCTTGTTACCTTACTTTTTGAACCACCCAGGTACTTCCTCCCTATATGCCTTGCTGTGGCCCCTCATTGCGCTTTCGTGTGTATATGGTGTATAGTGTTAAGAGAAACCTACTCGAGGGGTGATTGCCAAAAGTGCTGCCCTGGGTGGAGAACTTTTTAAGTGGCTCTAAGGCTTATTCAAGTTGCATCTGCAGGAAATCTGCCTACAACTTCAGGTACGTTGCGCTTTCACACTGCTAAATCAGAGCGAGGCATGAGTAAAGAGAATATTTAATTAATTGTGCTATTTTTAAAATTGATAATTGGTAGACATAAAATTGCTATTAATGACGGTTTACTAAAGTGCATTTCAGTTTCGATTAAAAAGATAAAAACAAATTTCTATTTATTTAAAAAAACAAAGCGCGGAAAAATACTTATTAAAGGTACAGTAGAGTCAAGATTTGAAATTACAAGTGCTAAGAGAATTTATCGTTGGTGAAAACATATATTTGGGCATCCAAAACACACAAATGAAAATACTTAGCCAAGATAATTTTGCCCTATACTATTTAAGTCAGTGATTGCATAAATTTGAAGTAATGAGCATAGCATCGTCAATTAATGACAAAAGCAAGCCCAAATAAAAGCCAATTGTAAGGGGTTGATATTGCAAAGCAAAAAGGAGCCTAAGCACGTTACATGAGAAAGAAACCCTTACATACTGAAAAAAAGAATATATAAGAAATGACGATTTTCCTTGTCCGGGTGTGGCTTAGTCGTTTTTTTAATGCAATTTTATCAGAAAACTGATTTCTATAAGCACTGTTCAATCTGAACAGAAATCACGTTATGGTAAGTTTAAGCATTACGGGACAGCTTTTTTTTTACATTTACTGCCCGTAAACTGTAAAAAAATAACTGAAAGGGCATAGATAAGCAGCTCAGAAATATCGAATGAAAAGGGCATTATTTACTTTTAAATAAATTATCCTAGTTCTATAAATAAACTTACTTAAGTATTTCTTTAATTTCAATTAATAATAAGCACAACCCTTCAAAATCCAAGTAAGACTAGAATTAAATTCAATTAAAGAAACATGTTTTCACAAGTGTAATACTTTTACATTCGAAAAGCATATGTTCAACTGAAATCTATATGAAAATAGATAGTACTCGGGGTATCCACCCCAACATGAATCGCGACATTTCCTCACAGCACACGGAAACATTCAAAGCTCAACAGGAACGCATCTGAATAATTAGAAATAGTTATATATTTCTTGACTATCAAAGTTTTAAAACTATTGGAACCCAATTGAAATGACGTTCAGACTGTACACATTACATTTAATCTCGCCATTGTTTCTTATTTTCGCCCGTTGAAATTCATATATGCTCATATCATTCCAGGATATAGCTTTTCCCAATAGACATCGTAGGATTTATAAACTAAAAACGTTGAAAAGCGAACGAATTTTCTGGAACTCCGTTCCATTTATACACTTATTGTCGAGTCGAATAATGATTTCCCTATGCAGAAAATAATCCCCGGTGATACTGCCCGATCCGATAATGGCAATTTAATATGGATTATCCAATTTTTAATACTCACAGAAATAGGACATTATGCGAATTCAACGATTTAAAGTTTTAAATGCCTTTTATAATTCTACTGAGGGCAAATTTGATGGGGATGGCGCCGAATTTCAGCGTCTTGTTTGTGACAGGCAGTTTATTCGTGTGCTTCATGACTATCAGAGGTTGACTATCAGAAGAAATCAGTGAAATAAATTTTTGTTTCTGGTATATTAACACTCTCGCAACTTATGATTAGAAAAATCCATTTACTTAATATATACAGACTGCCTCAAAAATACTGGCTTACTTTTATTCCTTAAATTATCATAGATGCATATAATAAATTACAAAGTCACGAAAGAAATTTAGGGAAGGTGGCCCAAAATGATCCCAGCCAGCGCTATCATCTAGTTAACACATAAACTAGCTGTGCCTAGTCAACACGAAGCAATGGTGATATTTAAGCGTTTGGCGTATTACGTGTCTGAGTAGTATTCTTCAAAAAACTGGGTTTTATCATATCTCTTATAAGCACTAACTTTCCTATTTACTTAGAAATAAAGAAGTTAATGTACAGTAATATGACTTCGATTACTGAACAGAGTATGTTTTTAGATGTGAATTACACTTGTTTACGGAAAAAACACTCAAAATACTGGTGTTAAACAATAACGTAAATAAAAAACTTTGTAAAAAACACACATAAGATGTTATAGGTAAGAGGATACGCACGTTTCAACCAAAAATTGTTTTGGCCTTCGTCAGTCCAAGCCCTTCGTTGCAAGCAACACAGGGCTTACCTATAACATCTTACCTATAACATCTTATGTGTGTTTTTTACAAAGTTTTTTATTTACGTTACACTTGTTTAGTTTGTTATGCTTCTCGGCCTGTTAAAGAAATATGACCTAAAGTGGGTAGCCATACATCCTGGTGAAATGATCCATCGAATGAAGAAACTCCAGTACCGGGTCCTACATCATGGAAGCCCTTCAGACGTTCTCAAAATACGTGACTCTCCATTATTTAATTAATCTCTGTGTTTATTGTAGGCCATAAATTTTGAATTATAATTTTAAAATGCTCCGTTGTATTCTTTGCTACAATTTTTCATTTTAAAATTTTTATAAAAGAGTTATGCATACGATATGATTGTAAAACTTATTTTATTTCATTAATCATAATTATTTTTGCATCTTTTATTTTGTCGATAAAAACACTTGACAATTATTTTCAAATGAAGGATCATTTTGCCCTTGTGTGAGGGTAAAATGATATTTTGTACTCTTTTTCAAAATTCTATTTTTTAGTTACCCAGTTTGGGTTTAAAATTTTATTACAATATGTTTATCATGCAAAATATAGTGTAAAATACTGTGGTAAAGGGCAGGGGCGTAGCCAGGGGGGGGGGATATCGGGATATATCCCCTCCCGAAATGTTTGGATTAGTGATGAAATTCCGTCTATTTATACACATATAAGTTCATATCCCCCCCGAAAAATTTTCCGGGCGCATATCCCCCCCCCCCGAAAAATTTTCCTGGCTACGCGCCTGGTAAAGGGCCAAACTTTTACTGAACATTTGTGTTTTTTATGGAACTTTCCCCCTAAGTGGATCATTTGGGGCAACTTTGCTCTACAGAATTTTAGGTTATCGATTAAAATTTTCCGGATATTTAATCTAAATGAACACAAATTTTAGTTAATAAAAAACATGATTATTTATACTTCTTGAGATTTTTTTCACAGCAAAGAACGACCCAACATATTATGATTCCCTTTTTTCTTTTTCAATAGACAAAATTTGATATTGGAAAGCCATCAGTTTAGGTCCATTCCTTGAACCCAGCTTTCTTTTGTTCATATTATTTTAATCCTTGTATTTTATTGCACTCCAAAATAATTTTTTCTCATTATTTAAACACACGCAAACGAAATAAAAGTGAATCTTCCGCATAACACCTCAAACTTCATATTTTTGAAAAGTAAGAAATGGGTGTCTAAAAAGAAATGTAATCATAAAAAGCATAACTTTGAAATGAGCTTTCATTATATACTCCAAACGTTTCCACGTTGGCAAAAATATTTTACCTTGCCCAGAAAAGCTGATGTTTACGATATAATACAAGAATACCTGAGAAATAAATGTGCAAAAGAAAAGTTAGAGAGAAACAAGAAATTAATTACTCTAAATATTTTAAACAAAAGGAGGAACACGAGAAATTAGTTTTGTCATTTACACTGTTTATAAAAGTTACAAAAAGTGGAGAGGCGTAGCAAGAAATTAGAATTTTGAGCCGTTTTAAAATGCTTACATGGAGTATTTCGGTTTTGAAAAGGTTACTCGAAATGGTAAAATAATTTTAATTATGTTTGTGAATGCTCTTTACGAAATTCTTTAAATTGTTTGAAACAATGATGAATTAAAATTTGATGCGCTACTTATATGTAAATTCATGGATATTTCTTTTTTGTTCATAAAATTGGGTACTTATGAAATAAAATTATTTATATTTCGATTGTCAAATTAAGGTATCCTTTTAATGAAAACACAGTAGCTGACTACTGTTTAAGTGAAGAATTCAATATGTTATTCTGCCCATGGAAGCTGTATCTAAACACAAATAAATTTTCAAGACAAATATTAATGACCTTTGAATGAGAGTATGATAAATCGGCCTCTCCCCTTAATATCGAATGGCGAAACCTTAAACTGTAAACGCAGATTAGCTTTCGCAACAAGTAACAAAACAATAACTTCAAAAAAATGTCCTCCGCTTATAGACATATTACCGAGCCGGTGCCACGTCTCGTGATCTGATTTCTGATACAGGGAATCGCAAGCAGTCCCAAAACGACGATCCGGTTAAATATTCTAAACGTAGTACGCAATGTGGTAGGATGATAAAAAAGCATATTTAAATTCCTATATAGGCTTTGAAATGAAACTGTATAATAACAAATCAAGCTAGGACCTATTTAAAGGAGATTTAAATATATAACTATTTCTCTCTTAAGATCATTCTGTTGAGTGAGAACAGAATAATTTGTTTTGGATTAATGGTAGGCGTTATGGTGTCGTTGGATTACGAAGATTAAAATGTTTTATGACATGCGGGAATCGTATGGTGGATGTGCACTGAGTTAGCAAAACCTAAGTACATCACACTTTAGAAAAGGAATTCAGTAAATTATTTTCAATTTAGCTTCATTGAAACACAACAGAATCATTTTAACGGTGGCTGGAAGCATAGCGCGAAAAAAAAGAAAAAAAAAAATTGCGTAACACTTGGGCCGAGATAAAAGCGATTCAGTGTGTGAAAAAGGTCTGAAAACAGAGAGCCAACCTGGCGATAGAAATGAGGGCTGGAAGGAACTGTCGCCAAATAAATTGCCCGAAATTTAAATGTGTTTCGCCAGGAGGTGAAACGCATGGTGACTAGCCCAGGCTGCTAGAGACTTTGGTAAAACGTTGGCCGAATATCTATTTCATCTGCTCGTACTGTGGAGCTTTCCTCCAACGTCCGTCTAACGTCCGCTGAAACTACACCCCCAACGTGTGATTCCTCGCATCGCTCTCGGACCTTGGGAGAAAACTCAAATAACCACCTTCATGGAACCCTCACGTATGCTGTGTCCATCCAACCGAGGTTAGGATTGGACTTCTCTAGGACTTTTCAGAGATGACGATGACAGTTTTCCCGCCTAGTTCAAATTTTCCTGTTCCCAAGTGAAGCATCTAACCCCCCCCCCTGAGGAATTTCGCACCTCGATCTAATAAGCTTCGATCTAATAAGAAGCCTTCCTATGTTTTTCCTACATGTTAAATTTTGTGCTGAACAGAAAATTAAATTGCATGCATAATTTTAACTGAATTTAAAGTACGAAATCTGTGATTTACCGAATCTTTGAAGGCCTTTTAAAAAAACAGAACATCGAATATTTTAAAAAGTATAGAAATATTGATAAGATTTTTTTCCGCTACAATTTTTCGAAAACATTTCTTTTTATTTTACTGAAATGAAAACGTGAACAA
Organism: Cheiracanthium punctorium; assembly: GCA_038373885.1. Taxonomy (NCBI): domain Eukaryota; kingdom Metazoa; phylum Arthropoda; class Arachnida; order Araneae; family Cheiracanthiidae; genus Cheiracanthium; species Cheiracanthium punctorium. Next base: position 728,009 of record JAWZYV010017802.1, read on the forward strand.
AATACAAACGATAAAGTAAATAAAAAACTTTGTAAAAAACACACATAAGATGTTAAAGGCTTGCGACGTGCTAAGATGTGTTGCTTGCGACGAAGGGCTTGGACTGAAGAAGGCCAAAACAATTTTTGGCTGAAACGTGCGTATCCTCTTACTTTTAACATCTTATGTGTGTTTTTTACAAAGTTTTTTATTTACTTTATTGTTTAACACCAGTATTTTGAGTGTTTTTTCCGTAAAATACAAACGAATTAGTTCCATAGCTTCATTATTTAACTATACTTTGATCGTTTTATATGTACTTACATAAATATATCATTAACACAAATACTTCCCAATGGGAAATTGTAGTTATTAGCGTTGTATTTAAGATGTTGTACTATTATGTGATTACTGAATTTTCTTGAAATAAACTGAAACATTTTGAATTTATCTAGGGACAACTTACGTTCAGCACAAATTTCAGCGTACAAACACAGAAATAATTTGCTCATCTGATTTCTGAAATAGTAACAGATTATGTAAATATTATATATTTATTTCTTATTCAATAAGAAGAGATTTTAAGAGAGAGAGATATCTCTTGAAAGCTATAAAAATAAGGGGGAAAATTAAATTAGTTAACTTGTAAAACTTAGCATGAATATATTTAGATTTTAATGGATGTTAAAAGTTACTACATTTTGAAAATAGAGCTGTTAATTAACATCATCATTTGAGGTTTTAGAAATAAATTATCCCAATTGTAAATAAAGCAAAAGACTTTCTACATTAATTTGAAGTGGAAAGTTTATGTAGTATAGCTCCTTAAAAACATCCCTAAAGCAATAGGTATAATCTCGACTCGGTATGGGAGCAAATTGTGGGGAATTCGTGGGAAAACATCCGAAGGCGCACACCATTGCTGCCGCTCGGACGGTCCATGGACCCTCTCCCGAGAGGACATCCCCAACGTTGAATGAAAGTCGAGCGCCGGGGTCGGACGGTTGAAATGGGAGTCGCGTGAAGACAGTTGGCCGAGATGTGGCCGGGGATTTCTTGCTACTTGGGTTGTAACCACAGCAATAGGATTAAAACCCCGCGAGAACGAGAACAAAATAAAGGAATTCTCAGACCTCTGATGCCTAGAAACTAAAAACCAAAGTAATTCAAGAAACAGTTAAATAGCATTACGGAGAGAGATGGGAGTTTAAAACTGGCAAATAGTATTCAATTTAGAATAGGTAAAAGAAAAATCAAAAGTAATTATAAATATGTGATAACTGCATCATAGGTGTGGTTTCACAAAAAGAAAAATGAATATACTCACAGCAGGGAGTATAATCTACCGCTTGATTCTATCATTATTCATTAAAAACTTTGCCTAAAATTAAATATCTTATATATCTTGACAGTTATTTTTTAAAAAGATACAGGAAAGAATGCTCCGTAATTTGTGAAATTTTGAAAAGGTAGAATATATTGTTTTAGAATGTCACGATGTTTGAACATAGATGGCAATAATTGATTATTCTTTCGAAAAATCACTAAAAATTAAAAATTTAAGCTAAAGAATCGAAACCAATTTCCTTTTTTCAGAATTGAAAAGTTTTCCGATAAAGCAAATATAAAAATGTCCGAAAAATAGTTAACAATGATACGAGTCGAAATGTATGGAAAACTCTGCTGTTCGAGCATCGTCAGGGGGAGATCCCCCTGAACCCCCCATTTTTTAGTTTCATTATTGCCATATTAAAACGATATTAATTGACTCTGTCATTTTATCGCTCATCTTTCGTGTATTTCGCCTGGTGTTAAAACTTTTGTGATTGTAACCTATTTACAGAAAAATACATGTGATGCATATTCTACAGCTTACGAATATTGTAACAATAGATTAAAGCTGTTGGCAACTAATAGTATTTAAATATATGTAAAATTATGCCGCAATTTTATGTAGCTTTTTTGGGACACACTTTTCAGACAATTTTCAATAAAGGGTGTGAGAGATAAAATGACATAGTCATTAATACGAGTAATTAAAAACATTATCGGAAAATTAAAAACTACAGTACTCTGGTGTTACACGAAATTTCAGCTCAATTGGCGATAGGACGTGTGTTAAAATTCGTATACAAATGAGCTGAAACGGCAAACACTGACCAAGCTAATAAAAGAGCTGAAGAAAGATACATAATTTTATGAAATCAATTAAAGTTTTGAATGGATTAAGTTTTAGTAAATAAATAATTTAAATTTTCATACGGACCCTGACCAAAAAGTCCCCATATAGTAAAATGTGCCTTTTATACATAATCCTTTAGTAATATTACATAAGCATTACTAATCTCGTATCTATATGACTTTTATATAAGTAATCTTGCATATAATTGCCTTTTATATAAGTAATCTCATTATATACCTTCTATTTTTTTTTTTTTTTAAATAGTTACTGATATTTCAGCATCTGAATGAAACCTTCGTTCAGCTATTGTTTTAAATTTTTAAATAAGGTTTTCCATCACGTTTGAAATTATAAAGATATCTCTTCTGTCGGATGACGGGATTTTATGGAACTGGAACATTGGCAATTGGACAAGTTTAATTGCTAGCCAATTATTCGTGCCCTTTTTATCAATCCCACTGTGGAAATAAGTTCTTTCTAGGGAATAAGGCCTGAAAATTGTAAAAATACCTGAATTGCGTAGAAATACAATTCTAAATTTTTTATCTCATAATTTAGAACTGCAGCTTGAACAACTAGAAAAAAAATTAAAAAGTACCAGGAAACAAAAGTTAAAAGCGTTAATTTTTTAATTACCCTAAACAAAAAGTTGTCAAAAGAGTGAAGAAAAATAGATTATTCAGCATTAAAACAGGATCTTTGACATGACGACATTAAAAGAGCTCAAGGTAAATATTTTGTAAGGAACGGTTACTCGAAGACAAAATTACTGGAATGTTGGATCTAGTTTCTCAAACGTAAAATATGGACTCATGAAACCTACATCAACGAAAAGAGCATGTTCAAATTTTTTTTCTGACTTCTGTTTTTGAAACATAAACAAGTCTATTGATGAATTAATTTATTACCAAACATATTACCTGAAAAAAACCTTATATTCCGTTTTAAACACACACATGTTCTTCAGTGTAGGAGGAACATCATAGAAATTTATTTATTTTTAATAAATACGTCTGTAATTAAAAAAAAGAATTTTTGTTTTTCATTATTCTTATATCGACCTGGTTTTATCCGATAAGGTGGGTAGGTCGTAAATATTTATTTTATGCTTTTACATGCTTTCATGTATTTTAACTATCATTAGTAAGACATTTTTATATGTAAAAACGACAGTTATTGAAATCTAAGTCTACTATAAATTTAATATTTATATTTTACATTTTTAAATATTTACATAAATCTTTTTGAGTGTCAAGTTACTCAAAATAAATTAAGGCATTAATTTTATTTAAACTTAAGAAATAGAATAAGGAGATATAAATATTTTACACCTTTTTTTCTACTTAGTAGATTTTTAACTCTTTTCATAAGAAAAAATATTGTTTTAAGTATTAAGGTTAACTTTGAGCTTTGAATAACACAAAACTGAATTTTTTTCCCGCTGCAGTCTTTACTTGCACTTAAACTAGAAGGTTTATTAACCACATAAAAAACACAAAATTGTAATAAAAAGGTGCTAATCAGACTGTGATTAAAAAGAAAAGAGATGTTTAAAAAGAATATTAAAATATACGCTATTGAACGTAAGAAAGATTACTACCCTGATATATTCTATTAATAATAGGAAATATTCTTCCAGGATATCTTGCAAATTGCACAGGATTTTTCAGCCTTTGAAAATTTCATAATATAATCGTTCATAAAATTTCTGTTTTATTTTTAATTTATACTGCAAAAATTGAAAAATTCTTTCATAACTCCCCTATTAAAAATTATGAATTAATAGTAAGAATTTTAAATATCAATTTAATTTTTAGTTTTCTTTTCTATTCAGACGTTTGTTTTTGGTTACAATGACTTTTCATACTAGAACATATTTTTAAACATGATTACAATTACCCCTACTTTTCTGAAAATGGCAGGATAATTATTACTATGAATGTTGAAATAGTTTAAACTATGCTATAGAATGCAATATGTACTCACACCAGATTAAAATCATACATATTTAAATATATTATACTTAACATATTATTATACTTGATTAAAATTACTCTAACATTCTATAGCATAGTTAATTTGCTAATCCGAAATACGTTCCTTGGAAGGTAAAGAACCTTGAACTCTAAAGCCGATTTATCGCAAAATTCGATAGGATGCGGCTTTTTAGATTATTACTAGTTTTAAAATGTTTAAAGTTAATGCAGAAGAATATTTATCATGCAGCATACAATATAAGTTTCATTTCTAAGGTTTTGGTAAAATTTTACTTGTTGTTATTTTGTTATTACTATTATTACATGAAATGTTGTACGACGCAATTACCGTGATATGTCTTACTTTGTAAATTATAGAATACCAAAAGTAAATAAATAAATAATTCAAGTAAAAAGAGCAATTGATTTCAGTTTTCATTTGAGATGTTTGAATAAATTAAATTTTAAAGTGTATGAACCTAGAAGAATATTATTAAAATAATCACATTTTCATTTCATACGAATGCATAATTTAATATTTTAATCAAACATTTGCATTTTACCAGTATAATTACTTTTCTAATGGAAATACTTTCAGTGAGCGATTAAAGATTTTATCTTTAAAAGAAATAAGCGTACTTCATAAATTAATGTGTATTAAAAAGATAAGAGAACGTAAAAAACAGTTGGAACATAAATATTTGAATTATTAGAATGAATCGTCGAGGGATATGCTTGTTATTATGTAGTTTTGTTTCTTGAATCATACTGATTTGCTGAATGACTGATAAATACATAAGGAAATTAAAAAATACACCTTTAATCATCAAAATAAATTAATTCTATCATTTAATTGAGAGAGCAATGAAAAGAGTGGTGAATTTTTTTCTTGAAAAACTGAGATTCCACGTAAAAGATTAAGTGGTAAATGCATACAGGTGAACCTTAAAATATAACTTTCCCTATTTCTAGCCATCTTCAGCGAAAACTGATAAATTTATTGAAACCCTATTTGCATACACAAATTATGGAAGGGTTATTTTTACTACGTATCGAACAGTTCTTACTGTGAATCAACAGAATCTTTGATGTTTAAAATAGTTTTAGACGAAAAAATTGACTTACATCGTCTTCGTTTAATCCATGGAATAACCGATTTCATTTTTTATTTTCTGCATTATGGCTACAACAGTAATAAGATGTTTGTTAAACCGCAATGCTAAATTCAACAATTAAACAAAAACAAAGGTAATATCCAGCGTTCTTGCATTAAATAATGTGTGTTAAAAAGAAATGCATATATATGAAATAAACGGCTATTTCACTATCTCGAACTTATGTACTCGGATTTTAATGCTATCATTGCTATTTTCCATTTTATTTACTTTGTATTAGCAGCAAGCGATCTTTCAAATTTACCAGGGCCAAAAAGGCACACAAATCCACAAATCTTATCCATGTTTTCTAAACTAATTTATTCGCATGGATCGCACGGTCAACCCTGACATTTGTCGGGGTTATCTATGTCCAGGAGCGGCATTTTATATGTGAGCGCGAGAAAAATATTGATTTATTGAACGTATGGATTTTTTCTTTCGCAAACAATTCACTGTTCAATTGTCCGAGGAGGCATTTTTAGTCAAATCAGTAAAAACACTTTGGAAAAAATATTAGCAAAGAGAGGAGTGGCATCTTACATTTTTCTGCGGAGCGGCAAAACTAGTAGAACGGCCCAGTAACTCGTTTATTGTCAAAACTGTTCAACATTTACCTATGAAATTTCAAACACATTATGTAAAACTGGTGTCAGTCGCACCTGAAATTAAAGTAGAAAATACCAAGCCGAAATCCTTAATACATATTATCTTTGAAGTCTCTCAGGAATCAGAGAATGCAATTTTTTTTCCCTTGAGATTTCACCAACACCCTCTTGGCGATATACCTTGGTCAGATCTTATCTTGGGCGTTTGATTCATGAAGAATAAATTTAATTTCAATAAAATAATTGAGGAAGACATAGTTACATAAGAATCCTTTTCTATTTAGGACATAATTTCCCGTAAAAATTGCTGATTATTTGTAGAAATCGGTGTCAGAATTATTTTTAATAGTCCTGACATCTGCTGAAAGCTGGGGAATGCGATGGAAATTAATTGATATAGAAGAAAAACTGGACAGACTGCCCAATGCTGAAAAAGGGGCAATCGTTGTCATCGCTCGATATAACTACCACTAACATGGCGGTCAATAGAATAGCTCATCGCGTGCCACAGATCGAGACCATTTTTGACACAGCTGGCTGTGCGGTACCGCGCAGCCAGCTGTGTCAACACACATGTGTCAACACACATTATTCCCTTGATTCACTTGAACCTAAATTCACTGGAATTTGCGAAATAAGTCGATCTTCTATGGAGTAAATATACTTCGTCCGGGGGGAGCACGTGTCTCTGTGACACCCCTCTGGATCTGCCAGTGGTCCTTTTTAAGAATCGCCGGTTTCGTTGATTGGGTACAAATTCTAAAACAGAAAAAAAAAATGTAAATGACCTCAAAAATCTGGAAAAGGTATCTGTGTTTGTTACATTTTAAAACAAGACTTTAATGGTTATTTTCTTTTTTTCCTTTTTAGGTATGATGGAAAGTGTGAATAGTACGTTTTAGCCCGCCACATGCGATTGGGTACGAATTTTTAAAAGAACTCTTCTTAAATGATGCCTTAAGCACAAAAAAGATAACTTCCTAAAATTTTAAGTCTGTATCTCCATTTGATTTTGCTTGGCGTTGATGGGTCAGTCAGTTAGTCATTCAGGCAAGACATCTCCTTTATATAGCGAAACAAGCTGAAGTACCCGTCGTTGGCGGTTAATACGCAATGCAGATTTCCAGAAAGCTTGAATTTTCGTCAACATTGTAGGAGTACAGAGAATGGAAACATCATAGTGGCAATAGTATTGTAAACAAAGTTTAAACTTCTGTGTATTTTTTGAAAAGTTTGCAGGTTGGAGAGAAACTATAAGTGTTGAGTGAAACTGTTAATAAAAATCATTTTATTTTCAAAATAAAGGCTATTTTTAAGTAGAACGAGCTTTTAAAGTCAAAGAGTCATTCATCGCCTTTGTCTAAATTTTGTTTAATTCACTGTAAATATTTTGATATTATAACTCCTGAAAATTATGCACAATTTTCACAGAATCTGAAAAGAGGAATAAAATATAAAAAATAAATAATGATAAATATATCTTGACTATTGCTAAATTTGTTGTATTTTTGCGTGACGTCTCAACGTATGTGTGTACGTATGTATGAATGCATGCACAATTCAATTTGACCAATCACGAGCACATTTTGACTAGCCTTTTAGTGACGTCTGTACATATGCTGTACACCCTGTAAAGAAAGTATTCAAATAAAAGTCAAAATTCCTATGTTGATTTCGTAAATTTCAAAGTACTTGTCAAAAATATAAATTAAGCTATGTATAATTATATTTTTTAAATTTCTGTCGATTTGGGCATTTTTCAAAAACTCATTAATTATCAGAAAGCTAAAGTAAGACGTTTCACTTATACTTAAATACTTTTTTAAGAGAGTGTAAAGTGTGTCTCACCGTAATTGTGCACCGTAACTGGATACTGACGAATAAAAGCAAAACAAATAAATGAAGAGAGGATACAAGAAATTGCGTGGGTTATCCTCAAAAGGTATGGATTAGCAAAAGTCAGACAGTTGTAGTGTGTCACACACTACAACTTTCATTCCATTAAGCCACCTAAAGCCACAAATTGTGGATTAATGGAAGCCCGCAATCATTGATCAATGGGATAATGTAGGTTGATTCAAAATTAGTGTGACCAACTTTAAAAGCATTTAATTATTTATGGTAAATTTTGATCTCGTTACCACCAGTTTTATTTAAAAATGAAGCGTTTAAATTACCAATTGAACTATTTTTTTTTAGTGGAAGTAAATTATGGCTCCGAAATTAGATCCTCAAACCCGAAACAAAATTTTAAAGCTTTTGAAGGATTGTTTCTCAAATTCTGTTATGAATAAAGCATTTGAAAACCAGAAAAGGTTTTTTTTCTAATGTATTAGTATCTAAACTTAGAAAAAAAATTCGACTGGCAAGCAAAACGTCCAGGGTAAAAATGTGGACGAAAGGAAGTCCTTGTTGAAAAAGAAAAAAAGAAGCTGAATAGACTTACCGCTGTAAAAATTCCTCTTCTTTAAAGACCTTTAGCAAAGAAACTACAGGTATCGCAATCGATATTTTTTCGTCAGATAAAGAAAATTGACAATAAAAAAGTGAAAAAACCAGTCTATCATCAAATGTTTACAAAGACCTTAGAAAAACGAAGAAAATGTTCTTGGCCTATGTATCTAATGTTATGCAAAGGCAGATGCAAAGCATAATAAGAATCTGAATAACTTCGGATGAACCCCTCTTTCGTCTGTCATCCACAACTGGCAAAACGAAGATAAAATATATTTCACGCGAACAGCGTCGCAAAGACGCTGCTGTTTTGCAAAAGGCAAGTTGGCCGTCAGGTGTTATGGAATGAATGGGAGTGGCCACTAAAGGCTTAACAAAACCATTTTTTTGTAGCACCAAAGGTTAAAATTGATTCTAAATACTATCAGAATAAAGTTTGAAGCACATGATCAAAGAAAGTAAACGTCTTTACCCTCAAGGAAACTTTGTTTTTTACCAAGATTCTGCACCAAAGTTATACTTCAACTATAAAATATCTGAAAGATAAAAAAATAAGTGTTCTTCCTCCTGAGAAATGACTATCATCATCCCCGGACTATGCTCTTTGCGATTATTTTGCGGATACTTAAAAAAACAATTAAGCCGACGTAAAGTAAGAACGCTTCAAGTACTTCAAAAAGCAATCAAAGAGGAAGTTGAAAAAATACACTCAAAATGGTAGAAAAAGCTCTTTTGACTTTGTCTAAACGTTTAAGTAAAGTGTACACTGTGCAAAAGGAAACCACATTGAAAATTTCATGGCAATAACTTAATTCAATATAAATTTATGATGCTCTTAAATTGGTCACATTATTTTTGAATCAACCTGTATTGATGCTATCGTCCTCCAAGGGTTGGTAAATGATATGCTACATTCGACTATCCCAAGTCATATGTATATATAGTGAATATATTGGCTATTTACAGTACTGGCTTTATTTCGTCGGGACACTTTTTTTCCCCCATCTTTTTTTACACGTGCATTCTTCATGCCCAGGTGGGGCGAGAGTGAGATTTTATCCTAGTAAATGGATATTCTGTGTATACTTTCTTCATATATTTTTTTCGTTTTTATTCATCAGTTTCATATCAAGTTAGGACACAAAACCATGGTGGCTTTATTCAGGCGGAGCACACTGTATATACCGGGTGTCCAGAAAAGGACTCCCTGATTTCAAAATTAAATTTCTCGAAAACAAAGATCGATAGAGGAATGCAGTAAACGGTATGTTTATTGTGAAAGCTGTAAGAATTTTATACAGCAGTTTGAAATAATAGTTAGAAAAGCTGCTAACAGATGGCGCTATACGCTGTACAGCTCTTCAGGCCCTGTGTCGGCTCTTTCTCAGTATTTTATGCGTGCTGGAACGCTTCAAACCAGTCTCAGATGCAATTCTAGGGACGGATGACATTGTATTTTGCTGAATAATTCCAGAAACTGTGGCGACATTTGCAGGCGTAACTGCAGTTTGCTTGCGGACAACATTCCCCACTAGATCATCACTTACACTGCCTGTTCGTTGAAATTTGGCGAAGAGCGTACGAATGGTTTTCGCATCGGGTCCTTTTGGAACATTAAATCGTGCTTGAAAACTGCGCCTTGTTGTCGTAGGACTCTCTTTTAACCTGTGATACTCTAGCACCAGAAAAACGAGTTGTTCAATGGAGTACATGGTTTTAATCTCTTCCTTCGGTACGCTAACCTCCTTTCACGCTTCAATAGTGGAACTAATCGCTCTCGGCTTCGGATCACTATTTATACTAGGCATTACGTATGGCGATTACAGCGCCATCTGTTAGAAACTTTTGTAACTATTATTTCAAACTGCTGTATTAAATTCTTACAGCTTTCACAATAAATACACCGTTTACTGCATTCCTCTATCGATCTTTGTTTTCCAGATATTTAATTTTGAAATCAGGGAGTCCCGGTCTTTGTTTACCGGGTCTTGACAGGGAGTTTCTGGACGCCCGGTATGTACGCATGTATACATAGTCATGTGGTATCCACTTTAGATTTTTTAAATAAATCGATCACTTTTCTGAGTCACCCAATAAGAAAGGAGGCTTCAGAGTACTTTGTAACTGATGTGCTTGACAAGATTTAGATTTCTTGTATAACATTCACTTACTTTCCAAAATTGTACTCAAAATGCCATACAATGTGTATGACCTTTCAAACCTGACGATTAAAAAAGGCTTTCAAGTAAGTATTAATTTTTAATTTTAAATAAAATGGTCTAATAACTCTTAAAGGCATAAGATAAAGGAATAAATTTTATTCCTGCATGAAAGACTACGTAACTTGGTAATTATTTTCTTATTCAAAGCCAAATATCTTTGTAATGACACTTTTTGGAGAAAGAGACATGTACGCACGAATTATTTAAACCGTGAGGTGGATATTAAACATTTTATTTCGAGAGCGGTAAAAAAACAAACGCTAATGATAAAAGCTGCAAAGGAAAATCTCAATTTATCCTCGAATCCAGTTTCATAAATGGAACGAGAGACTCCAACCTGATTTTTTAATTCCAGGTCGTCGTTTCCTTTGTAAGTTAAATAAAAATTCTCTTCCACTTTATTCGAAAACTTCTGCATTGTGACAAAGTATTACTTTCCGTTGCTCTCGAAAACTTGCTAGACTATGCAAAATTAAAGATGCACTTAGCGCTTTCACAAATAGTTCTCTATTTACTATTGTATTGTCATTCAAATTATTAGTGGTGTAAACTTTACGATATTCCTTCAATATTACAATACACACCTTGTAAATATATTCCATAAAAAATGACCAATGCATTAGTTTTATGATATATAAAAAAAGAATTTCGTTTACAATAAAAAATGTAATAATATAAATATGGAACATTTAAAGGCTTTATGCAGCAGCGCTCTACATTTAAATTTACTCAGGGAAATCTTATGGTTAAATAGACTAACTCGGTGCCATTAAACCTGGAAATTTTGTTTTTTGTCAATATTATAGGTTTAATAATGTATGAATATTTTTTTATATGGGACTGGCAGTATGGCTTGTCTAAAACATTCAAATTAGTTTCCGTATCGTGAAAATTTCGACTTTGAAAAATTGCAACTTTTGACAAAAAGCGACAAACAATAAAATCAACTGGTGCATTTATCAGACATTTTGTAAAATTTACAAATGCAAAAAGTATTTTCAATACAGATGACATTTAAAAAAACTATTCGTCAGAATAGAATAAAAGTTTATTATAGAATTTTAAACTAAACTTTTAGAAATTTATGCATGCTTCTATACAGGGTGAATCTAAACTCTTGGACAAAACTTTAAGGGGTAATAGGGCACATAATAAGGAATCAGAATCACATAGCAATGTGGGGTCGGAAACGTCATCTTCGTATGGCTGTTAATAATCACTTCGGAAAAAAGTGCTGAAAAAACAGTGCACTTTCCGAACCTTGTTTCGCTAGAAACTAATGTATTTTTCTCCGAAAGCAGAAGACTAAAATGGATAGTTTAAAAAGTCTATTTTATTTCATGGATAAAATTTTCGGAGACGAGCCTATTGTTTATGAAACTTGGCTAAGAAATTAGACGGACACTTCAATGCTTTCCCAAAAGTGATTATTACCGGGTAAGTTAAAACTGCGTTTTTCACCCCAGATTGCTATGTGATTACGATTCCTCATTGTGTGCCCTATCACCCCTTAAAGTTACTGTTTGCCCCAGAGTTTAGATTCACCCTGTATATATATATATATATATATATGTGTGTGTGTGTGTGTGTGTGTGTGTGTGTGTGTGTGTGTGTAACGAAGAAGAAAATACTTATCAATCTTCCAGAAAGTAGGGCTTAAACCTTGAATGTCATCGTAAAATAATATTTGGGCTTAACTGATTATTGTTTAGTTCTTCCACTATTAGTTGAGAATGAATAATAATTTTATTTTGAATTGTTGAATTCTTAAAATTTATATTACAGTAATTCCGATTAACCGGGATGGTCTTAAAATGACTCGTCCCGGATAAACGAATACCCCGGATTACCGAATTTATTTAATTTTTGCTGGAAATGTTTGAAAAAATTATCGAATAAATGTAAAATTTTTATGCAATAGGACATTAATAATTTAATTAATACAAAAGAAAAAGAATGAATATAAATTTTAATGTTACTTAGCACACATAAAGTACATTATTTAAAAAAATCTCTCACTGCATTGTGAAGAATGAAATGACAGAAATCTGTTTTCGCTTTTAATTTGCTCTTGTCTAATTTTACCACTCAAAATTTCTCAGCATCAATTTTTTCAGCAGGTTTTCATCTTCTTGCCCCGCCGTAAGTAACGCCTCAGGTACAGATGCGTCACCATGGTTCAATTTCTGGTGAGTTACACAATTTCCTTTATCATTTCATCCCACTATGGCGGAGTAGATGTAAGGCAGTGAACATGGTAGATGGTTGAAGTGTAAAGGTCCTGAGTTCTGGCCTATGGTGCGGCGATCGATCTCCAGAATTTTGGGCGGTTTTCTCCAGATGTAACATGAACACATGTTAGAACTTCAATTTCGAACTTTGTTAACCCATTGCTGCATTACAGTTTTCAGAATAGTCTCAGTTACTCAAATCTTTAAAGATATTTCTCTGCAGTTCAACACTATCGTCGTCTGAAGGAATTTCATTTTCTGAATTCGATCAAATCGCTCTCCATAATTTTTTTAACCGTGTTACTTTATACTAATTTCCATGAATCATCAACATAATAAAATGTGACCGCCCGGACAAGCAGCAACCCGGATAATCCGATTCTGGTTAATCAAGAGTACATTGCATTACGGTTTTATTATTTGCATAATTACGTCTTAATTTTTTTTCACATTGCTTCCTTAACATTATTCATGCGTTAATAAGTAATAGCCATAGTTCCAAGAATACATTTTACTCACTGAGACAGGAAGATTATCCTTATCTGGATACCACGTCAAAATATATTAATTTATTTTTACTCAAATATTTCATGATTAAATTTTAAAGTTTGCTCACACAATATTTTGAAATATTATTTAAAAGTATTCTACAAATACAGCATATAAGAGATGTTTTTGACATTCCAGTTATTCTTTCTTAATATTTGTCTTTCTTTAGTTAGACTCATAACAAACTTAATATTAGTTTTCAGGAAAATGTTTATTTTTCTTATAAATTGTCATAAACTCTATTTCTTCGAAATTGTAAATTTTGTGTATTGCCCAGAAATAAATACGAACATTCCTTTGCCAGCGGCTTCGGAGAGCAGAATTCAAACACACGGAAAAAATAAATGTGATTTAGATAGGGCACATGTTTTCGAAAACAAGATTTCGATTGGATTTTGTATGACATTCCAGTTAGTACCCCCTTCAAAAGTTTTTATAAGTGTAATATTCATTTAAACGTAACGTACTGCCGTTGCAATATACTCGCGTAAGTTTTGGAAAATTGGGTTTTCTTATAGTATGTATTATTTACTTCTGATTTAATATTATTTTGAATTTTTAGGTTGACTTGCTTTTCGGGCGTTTAATTTATTCTATAATTCTTACGCATTCGCACGCTGTGGCATGAAAATCGGTTAACGATAATAGAATGCGATACAGTTAGTTATGGATGTTCTCATTGTTTAACGTAGGTATTTCTGGATTTTTCAAGAAATGCAGGTGGTATCGTTTAGGTAACTTCAGTTTTAAAACTTATTTTTGGCTCCAAATTCGGAAATTTCGCCCCCAAAACTCGCCAAGCTTGGCAATATTTGGCGCAATTTTAGTAAAGGGGTCTGTGATGTTTGCTTTCTGCATTCGTATTAAGTAGTAGCACAAGCATTACGACATAAAAATACGCGACCAATAGGAATTGTTTCCGAGGACGAAATGGCCGTGAAAGTACTGGAAATTTCGGCAAAAGATATAAAAGAGTGAGTCGCTTTAGAGTTCCAATTTCAGTTCCGAATGAATGCTTGTGCAGTTCACTGCAGAGCTATATGACTCTAGATTGAGTGCATTTATAAGCAAATTGCTCGCTTATTAAGAGTAGCCTAGTTTTGTAAGTTATTCGTGAACTCTTAATTGTTATATGCTGTGTTAAATTTAAGTGTCAAAAGTACTTGGTTTAGTAATAACTTTTGATATTTATGATAACCTTCCTGAATAATAAAAAAGAACATCATCAAACGACAAAAATGCTTTGGCAATTGAATAATAACTAATTTATTTCAGACGCCATTTTGTTTAAATCCCTACTCGAATGTAAATCATAGAAATAATACAACTGAAATGCACTAGCAAGCGCTGGATGATACATTGAAAAAAAATGTTTTGTTATTCAATAAAATTTTGATTAGCTATATTTCAAAGAAATATTTTTGTTTAATCAACAAAATTTTTGTTAATTCAAAGAAATATTTTGTTAATTTAACAAAAAATTTGCTAAAATCAACAAAATTATTCGATTGAAATAGCGCCAACCAAATTTTTGCTGAATCAACAAAATTTTGTTCAATTCAAGAAAACATTTTTTCCCATGTAACAGTAATATTTTTAGTGCCGTCTTATCAGAATTAAAATAAATTAGTCAGTCACAGTCTTATTGCCGCAGCAAAAGATACACAAATATACGCACGTATAAACGTTACTCACGCATCAAGCACAGATTAGATAAATCTTTATTTTATCTTAAAAGTAGAACTGTAACAAGAGAAAAAAAGGAGAGACATAATGGACCTGTTAAAATTCATCCTCCTTTTAAATATAATTTCCATAAAAACTTGACAACAAATCTAAATGACGAGTCTTCACACACATCTTATGAAGACACCATATATTCTGATGGATAAATCACAAATAATATAATCTAAAAGACCTGTCCACATTCGTTTTTATGGAAAATATGTAATCTATATAAATAAAATTGACTTTTATCTGTACATTACTTAGAATTAAAAAATTCTGCGATTTCTATTGGTTTCAAACACCTGGGAATCCTTTACGACCCTCAAAAAAGTTTGCCTGTCGTTCTGTCGTTCTCTCTGTGAAGGTTTTTTTTTTTGTTCGCGCATCACGTAAAAATGACTGAAATGACTGAAATGAAATTTGGTGGCATGATAAATGGTCACTCAACTTAAACTATAGGCGTCCAATTAAAAAAAAAATTGATTAGATTTTGAGATTTTTCAAAAATTGTGTCAAACTGCGTACATTTACGCTAGTGCATCACGCAAAAATTACTGAAGCGAACGAAGTGAAATTTGGTGACATGATATGTGGTCACTCAACTAAAGTTATAGTCATCCAATTTTTCAAAATTTTGATTAGATTTTGAAATTTTGCAAAAATTGTTTTAAAGTGCGTAAATCTTTGTTAGCTCATCGCGTAATAACAACAAAAACGAATTATATGAAATTTGGTGACATGATAGGTGGTTACTCAATTTAAACTATTAGTATCGAAGTTTTAAAATATTTTGATTAGATTCTGATGTTTTGCAGAAATTTATTCAAAATATAAAAATATTTGCCGATTAGGTATAGATTGTGGTTAGTAGAGACACGCAGTAATTCGACTTAAGCGACGAAACAACAGATTACGACGAAACAAACATTTAATTAACACAACTTACATTTACATAAAAAGTCATCAATATACATGCTAGTTAACGCTCGCCATTTTCTATTCTTATATGCACCGTTATAGAAGCAGTTTTAGTACACATTCAGCTGAGATAATCACGAGGAGAAATCGTCACGCGATGTCCAATGATAAGAATAAGCAGTGTTTATTCCTACATAAACCACTATAGCGAATGAAATAAAATTCAGTATCATCACAGGTGGTCACTTAAACGATAGGCGTCAAAGTACTTATGAGAAAAAATTTCTAGAGATTTTGAGATTTTGCGAAAATTTAGTATATGTTTGCTCCATTTTCAAAAAACGGCAATGGAATAAAATTAAATTTGCAATTATATTAGATGGAAGTTAATTTAAACTCGTGATGCCTAAACTATTTTAAATATTTAATAGATTTTGGGATTTTTTGAAAATCGTATAAACGTTTGTTCTTGCATGCCTTAAAAATGGTTTGAGAAATACAATGAAGTTCAGCAACATGATCAGCAACGACTAGAAGACCAAATTCTGGAACTTTTCGAAAAATTTAAGAAATCTTTAGAAATGTTAATATGCTTTTTTTAGATTTTGTGAAAATTGTGAAATTTTTTTTGAGGGATAATGTTAAAATCAGATAAGGAATGACTTCTTGATTGGGAAAGCTCATTCAACCAGAATAAAACTTAAATTTTTAAAACTAAAAGAAATAATCTATTGTCGATTTATTCATCACTTTGTCACTCGCTAACTATAATCTTTTAACAATACACAGAAATTATAATTTTGCTTTCTATACTATTGCCAATATATTAAGTCCATTCTTTGTACGCCTACAATTCTGACTAAAATTCTGGCTTTGGGAGAATTTGCATTCGTACTAACCCATTAACAACGGACACTTCAGCTAGTAGAAATGTATCAAAAATAACTTTCTGTAATAAGAAACTTAAAAATTTAAGCACTGAATTTTAAATCGATTTTATGGAGTTTCCTGTTGTAATCCTCTGATGTCGTCGCAGTGAGGGATGAAAATGTAAAAGTTGTGTTGAAATGCTACGACAAGCTTTACTATACTCAGGCGGGGGAGGAGGGAAAGGAGTGGTTATCCAATTCATTTCACTGGTGATTGAGCAAGGTTTAACCTGTTCATTTCTGTTTTTGCATCCGAAAACTCAACGATGGAGATTCTCTTATGTACACAGTGTTGCTTCCCAGCACGGGTTTCTGTATTTTCTACTGGGGAACCCTATTCCACAGCGCTTTTGATTCTACTCAAGTACAGTAATATAATAAACACGTTTGAATAAAATCACTTATGCTTAAGAAGAAACCAGTATTAAATACTACTTCAGATAGTAGAAATGTATCATAAATAACTTTTCTGTAATAAGAAACTTCAAAATTTAAGCACTGAATTTTAAATCTATTTTATGGCGTCTTTAGAAGGAAATGGGAAATCTTTAGAAGGAAAAAGTAGTGATTAAAGTTTCTCATCTCCCAAAAGATGTGTGGGTGTATTGTAACTAAAAAACTGAAAACTAAAGATTGGTGAATTTACGCCTTCGTTCTTATTATGCAACGCTATTAAGACAGTACTCTAAAGAAAAAAAATGCATTCAAGTTATATTATTTTCTTTGTTTTAAAAAACTCGATCATCCTGAAACTAACTGTGATAATAGGTTTGTTTCTTTCTTTCTTTACTTTTAAATTACAGTGATCAAAAATATTTTGAATAGTTTTAAAACAAAAGAATGATGCGAAATAGTTACGTAAAATAATGCTTTTTGTTGATGAAATTTACTGTCAAGTTTTATTAACAGTAAGCCCAAATATCTCATGAAACTTTCAGAAAAAGACCTTATGCACAGCACTGGAATGATCTTTCAAAATGAGCCGGGGTGTCTTCCATTTTGATAAGTGTTGCAAAATAGTAGGATTATTTTTCTACATTTTCTAATTCTTATAGCTTGATCATTTGCATGAGAGGAGCTTCTAAAAAGGATTGGTACCACGACGACTAAAGTGTGAAGGTCCCGGGTTCGGGCCTGTCGCACGGCTGTCGATCTAATGGTCTGGATTTTTGTGCGGATTTCTCCAGATGTAACGCGAATAAATCGGGAGAAAAAACCGTTACAAACTTTTACCAAGTCCTTCGCCCAAGGCATATGCCCCTCGTGTAGGCTTGCCATAACACAGAAAAAGGAATTATTTTTATAAAGTTTCTAGCTTAATTCAATTGTATTAAATACCGTACAAAATTTGCACGCAATTTTAAAAAAATAAGACTTCCTTCCGAAGAATATCCTATATTTCCACGGCATCAAAAATTGGGAAATTTAGCGGAAAAAAAAAAAGGCGCAAAGAAAAGTCGAGTGGAAAAGGAAACCCTCTATGCTGTGGGCAAATTTATAGGTTCATTTAACCTGATTATCGGGACTTGTCATGCGCTTGCAGCTCTTGAGGTACTATTATACATCGGCTCTTTTCATAAATCATTTCCGAGCTGATTTATTACGACGCTGGATAAGTGATTAGAGGATATAGGGCTCTTCACCTACCAAAGAATTTCTCCGATGCATTGTATATAGCAGTGAGAAATATTGAAAAGCACTACAGATATTGAATGAATTTGGGGTCTGAGAAAGCGTTTTATGAGTTCTCAAACACACACATAGACTCACAAAAAGTTTATTTTAATTACAAATGTGAATCTTTTAAAAACAAATACACCTCTAAAAAGGTTAGTAAAGTGAGGACTGCACAGGATGGTTAGAGAACCATTTACACAGCTAAAAATACATCTAACATTACAAAAATAAATAAATGAATAAAGTGAAATATTATTCATATTTATCATATATGGAAAAGCCGTAAAAATATATCGCAGTTAGTCATTGCATATACCTTTTATATTTTGTGTTCCGAATTTGACTAATTTTAACAATTAAAAATGTTCCGAATTTCAAATTCACATTTATTGTAAAAATAATACACTAATATATATTTGATAATCGATATAAGACGATTTATATATCATTTTGTAATTTTTTCTGCAAAATTTCTACGAGTGTTCTGTTAGAATTCTTTTTAAGTTTCAAAAGCACTACAGAACACATTTATAAAAGAATCAACATTAGACATTATTTGAAAAAAAATATCGATTTTATAAAATACGGTTGAGACACATAATGATAAAAACTCACTTTCGTGGTAATAGCTGCAAGTAGATTATTTAAGGCAATGGCGTGACATTACTTTCTCAATGCTTCAACATCCATTTACTTCATTGTTCAAAATTTTAAGCATTTAAAAATTTGATTCACTTAAATATATTTTCCCTCTATTTTCTGTTATCCAGGACCTTTACTAGAGATAACATTAAACATGCTAATGTGAGAAAATTAATTTTTGTATAAGGTAGTATTACATTAAACAATTATTTCGTAACGTTGAAAGTTATATTAAGGTCCATTTATCATAACGCCCATAGACAGAACGGAATTCATGGAAGAAATTTAGAATTTTCGAAATATAGTTAATTCATTGAGACGAATTACATTGAAGTGATTAAGTTTTAGCGTAGCATGATGAATTTTACAAATCTTCATCAAAAGTTGTGAGAATTGATTAGTAAATGCTTGTTGAATTAATACATAAAGATGAAAGTTTTACAGCATAATGATCGCTAATCTATTTAATTTGATGACGTTAAAACTGTATGTATATGTCAGATTCAGAGACAAATTTCAGTCTAACGAAATTGTCATTTTTTCGTAAGTGATTCGAAACGTAAGATAACAAGTAATCTCATTGGTGTAAATAACCCGAGCAAATGAAATTCCTACTTTTAGATACGGCAGACGTTAACATCAATAAAATAATTCTAGATGGAGCATTTAGTGTTCTAAATCTTGACGGCAGTGTTTTCTATGGAACACATTGGAGCAGCATCCCTATAAACCGGATCTCGCACTCAGTGATTTCCATCTCATAGGGGGGAATTCTCCGCCGGTGGTTCACGAAATCGTCGGTTGTTAGCTACCAACTGGGCAGAACCAGTTGTTTGGTTACCGACTGCGATAACAACTCCGGAGGGAAAAGGCAGGTCTTTTAGCCAATCACATGACCCCCTTGACGCTCCTCCTTAAAACCCCACCTCAAGGCGGGGCAAAGTTAACGACTGCGAAAAATTAACGACGACCGGAGAATCCAGCTGATAGGGTCTTTGAAGAAGCTTCTGCCAGAACGGCATTTCCAAACCGATACCGCAGTTCAGAAAGTTGTCGTTGAGTGGTTCTGAGACCTGGGCCTGATTTCTTAAACGCCGTACCAAATGCCTTGCTATTCCTGTGTATCTCTAAGATTTCGTAATTAACTGGGTAATTAAATTGTTTCCTTAATTATTTAATGAGTCTCACACATTTTTTTACACTGTGCATAGTTCCAATACTGAGCATTTTGTAGCACGCAAAGTGAAAATTCAGTATAAAACAAAAGACACTACTTTTATATTAATCAAATTTCGTCGAAATGGGTTGGACGATATTCGCATAGCAAACGGCTAAACGGAATAGAATTCGACGTTCTGCTGCGCCACCTAGTGGCAAGTTAGAGGAAAACGTATAGCATAAAAACCTTCTCCATGAAAAAGACTTAGGTGAACCAAATTTCATGGTGATCGGTGAAATGGTGCTGAGTTTTTCAACCTCCTACACACATACCAACATTCATTTTTATCTATCACCAGTCTTATTATATATACCAGTCTCAAGTAAAATCCAGTTTCAAATCTATGCCTCGCCAAAGTGCCAGCATACGCCATTTTGCAAGAGTTTTTTTCAGGGAATCATTCGAAGCATTGACTTAGCAGCAATCAAAATGGGAAATGGTTCGATCGCCACGCATTTTTTTGAAAAGTGGAATCCCTTAATACAGTCTCATTTTTTAAATTATCAACTATAACATGTTTTATTCCTCGTTACCTCGATGTACTAAATACGAAGATTTCAATTTTCTGAAATTTGACGGATTTCCCCCAGGTTAAATCAATGTACTCAATTGGCGAGAATTCTGAAGCTACATCGCTTGAAATGCCCTAATAACTGCTTTATTTCTGCACGGATAGTTAAAATTTAATGCTGTATTCTAAGAAAACCTAAACACTTGTTTTCAAAAATGCTATTCCCTTAAGCTCTCAGTAAATTGCGCCAAAAAGCCTAAAACTGTGCAAACCGCTAGAACGCACTTTCTAAAAATCGGCATATCAGCCATTTTATTTTTCGCCAAACTAAAAAAATTTACATATTAGTCTCGGAAATCTTCGATCCTCATTGTTTTGCGTATAAAACATTTCATTCCTGCTCTCATTTCTTATGCGCACACGATATTATAATTAAAAAAAATAACCTTACAAATATAAACTAAAAAAAATCATTATTATTCTTTTATTTTCACTTTAAGAATTTAAAACATTTTATTCGGCAAAATCGCCACACATGGCAACCAAGATGCTTATTTCACACTTTTTCACTACAGGGATTACAATTACATAAAGCTTTCTGCGTGGAGAACATAAAAAATCTCTTAAATTCCGGGAACGGGTGGACTTTCAAAGTTTTAAAGTGGACTATCATTTATTCTATATTATTTTACATATATCTGTGTAAAATTTCAGGCTGACAGGTCCATTTTTGTGGAATTGTATACTACCCAAATCAACAAATTGACAAACAGAATTTCATTTTTATTTATAAGATAACCTACGCTTGTTTTTAAAAATACCCTCTCATTAAATTGCGCCAAGCGCTAGAATCATAGAAAATCTGACACACTTTCAGATTTTAAATACGCACTAAAGTGCTATATATAAAAAGAGTTATAATCCATAGGTCTTCCCTATTTTCGTTCCTTATTTTATTAAGTTGGAAAGTGTATCATTATTCATGAGTGTGATTAAACAAAATTAAAATTGATATTTCTAACATCCTTTTTTCTGGATGTAATATATTAGAAATAGATGCAATAAAGCTGCTCAGAAAAATGCACAAGTCCAACTGAATGAAAATTTCAAAAACTTATACGCAGGTGTATTCATAACCCAAATAGCAGACTATTAAATTACGATAAATAGCGCCAAGCGTTAGAATCCTCCTCAAAATCGCACATCAACCCCTTTTATTTTTCGCCCAATTAAAAAGTTGCACATTTATTTCCGGAAAATTTCCAAATTCTATTTTTCTTTTGAGTATAAATCATTTCATTCCCGCTCTGATTTCACATGCACACGATATTTTAATTTAAAAACAACCTTACAAATAATCTAGTCAAAATAAAAAAAATCGTTATTCTTTTATTTTTACTTCAAGAGTCTGAATCATTTAATGAACTGCCGAATGTGGCAACCTAGATAAGCTTAATCGTCGCCTAATGCACTGTGGGATTACAATTACGAAATGGCGGAAAGCAAAAATTAGCCTTTTGCGATACGTTTTTATCGATATTTCCTAAAATAGTTCGAATTTTGAAAAAATCGTTTCGAGGTGTGTCGGGACCTGTCATGGTGAATTTCCGTTCAAAAATTGGTAGGTCTACGATCACCCGTTTGCGAGCTACGCGAGACACAGGCAAACAAACAGTTTACACACATTGTTTTATTAATATAGATACCACTCTCAAATAAAATCCAGTTTCAAATCTAAGCCTCGCCAAAGTGCCAATATACGCCATTTCGCAAGAGTTTTTTCAGGGAATCATTCGAAGCATTGACTTAGCAGCAATCAAAATGGGAAATGGTGCGACCGCCAGGCATTTTTTTTGAAAAGTGGAATCCCTTAATACAGCCTCATTTTTTAAATTATCAACTATAACATGTTTTATTCATCGTTACTCCGATGTACTATATGCGAAGATTTCAATTATCTGAAATTTGGCAGAATTCTCCCAACTAAAATCAATGCACTCGATTGGCGAGAATGCTGAAGATGGATCGCTTGAAATCCCTTAATAACTGCATTATTTCCGCACGGATCATTAAAATTTAACGCTGTATTCTAATAAAACCTTTGCACTTGCTCTCAGTAAATTGCGCCAAGCCGGAAACAGTGCAAACCGCTAGAACTCACTTTCTCGGCATTTGAGCCATTTTATTTTTTCGCCAAACTAAAAAATTTTAACATATTAGCCTCGGAAATCTTCAATTCTTATTGTTTTGTGTATAAAACATTTCATTCCTGCTCCGATTTCCCATGCACACGATATTATAATTTAAAAAAAATAACCTTACGAATATAAACTAACAAAAAAAAATCATTATTATTCTTTTATTTTTACTTTGAGAATTTAAAACATTTTATTCGGCAAAATCGCCACACAGGGCATCCACGATCCTTATTTCACACTTTTTTCACTACAGGGGTTACAATTACGGAAAGATTTTTGCGTGGAGAACATAAAAAATCTCTTAAATTCCGGGAACGGGTGGACTTTCAAAGTTTTAAAGTGGACTATCATTTATTATATATTATTTTACATATCTGTGCAAAATTTCAGGCTGATAGGTCCATTTTTGTGGATTTGTATACGAATCAAATCCACAAACAAACAAACAAACAAACAAACAAACAGAATTTCATTTTTATTTATAAGGATAAACAGTAATTTAATGTTTAACTTTGCAAAAATAGAAAATTACCTACTGCATTTCTGAGGAGAAACATTACTCTAAGACAATGTTTTTCAACCTTTTTTTGGTTGAAGGCACACTGAAAATATCTAGAATTATTTGCAGCACATTGGAGTAAAAAAATTATAAAAGTTGTATGATACAAGAAACCGATAAATACAAATAACTGTGAAAATTATTTATAAAAAAAAGATATTCAATGAGAGGGCTGAGTCTATTTTTGCGCGTGTCTTGTTGCAAACAGTTCTTTCAAATATCGGCAGAACGATTTTCCATGCCATGAAATAAAAAATTCGCGCTTCATAGTGTATAACTCAGTGAAAGTGAACATTGCTTTCAGACATGCTTCATTGGTCACAGGGTTTTCATTGAAGAAAAAAAAAATGGGTGAGAAATTCTCACCCTTTCCCGCAAACTGAGTGAGATTTTATAAAATGGGTGAGAATTTTTCACTAATAGATTTGGGTTGGGTTTGGGTAAATATCCAGTGGGTAGGGTATTTATTCCTGTGTTGGGTAAATACCCAAAATTATGGTATTTATGATTTTTAGTTATTTTTATCGAGTGTAACTGGACCTCCAAGTCTAAATCAAGCGCAGTTACATGCAATAAAAGTGACCACGTTTAAGATCCCCCCCCAGGATCAGAATGTTCCCATGAACCCCCAGACCCCTTCTTTTTTTTTTCTTTCATAGACTTTATAGTTCTTGAGAATCCACTTTTACATTCTGTGTTCTTCATTATTTTTTTTTTCTTTGAGAAACCGATATGTAGGGTACGCGAATTTCTCGCAGTAATAATTTTTTAATTCGAGAAAAAGAAAAAAAAGAGGCGAGATTCTCGCGTTCTCGCGCTCTAGTGAAAACACTGGGTCAGGTTTAATGTCAAAGCATGTGGCAACACTCTGTGCAGAAATGTGAAAACTAATTTATGTCATTGCACGGTCAGACAATACTGACATTTTTATATGCATTTCAAAATATTTTTGTAGTTAAAGTTTTAAAGCTGAACACACATTTTAAAAATCCATATCGGCTTTTTGTGGCAAACAGTTTAATTTGTAATAAACAGTTTAATTTGTAATTGAAAATTTCTTATGGTTAGTACTCTGATCTTTTTTATACGTAAAGAAAATGAGTTAAGTTATATACTGGTAAAATATAACTCCTAAAGAGGTAAAGGCTTATAAAACCAAAAAGTATTTTATTGCATCAGCTCATAAAACTTGAAATACCTTTGAATGTGTTGTAAAGGATTCTTTAAAATCTTTGAGAAAAGGCTAACCTCATTCCTGAACAATTGTGAACACTACATTTTATTTGCAGTGAAATTACAGAGCATTTTTTAATAACTTTTGAATTTTTAGTAAATGACAATATAGTACAAGGCAATGAAGTTTATATTTTGGTAAAGTGATACATTTCTATAAAAAAAAAACTTACGCTTTTAATCTTAAATTTGATTTAGACCTGCAGTACTCATTTCAAACTACACTGACGTTCAAAACTTAAGCACCATCTGTTCTTTCTGACATAATTCCACGAGAAATCATCTGAGAGACAAATGAAATTCAGAAAGGAGAGACAGCATTTTGTATTTAAACGATGACAAAAGCATAGTTGCGCAAAAAGGAATACAAAATGCACACAGTATGGAATCAAACAAAAAAAGAGGGCTTTATTGAATTCATAGTATCGTTACACGTGATGGTCTGTCTGTGCAAGGGGAAGAACATCAAGCAGATGTTCCTCAGTATGGGATATGATTTCCTCATACTGAAATGGTTGCTTCGCATCGTCTCTCCATACTCAGCACCAGATGATCCAA
This sequence comes from Cheiracanthium punctorium, assembly GCA_038373885.1. Taxonomy (NCBI): domain Eukaryota; kingdom Metazoa; phylum Arthropoda; class Arachnida; order Araneae; family Cheiracanthiidae; genus Cheiracanthium; species Cheiracanthium punctorium. Next base: position 753,536 of record JAWZYV010017802.1, read on the forward strand.
TAGTTCTTGAGGTAAGAGTGCCCATTCCTCAATCAGCATCGGTTACTGTTGGTGAGTGTTTCCCGGAGGATTTAATCGTGTCGCAAGGCATCTCCCCAAAGCATCCAACACATATTCTATGGGATTTAAATCAGGGTTGTAAGCTGGCCAATCCACTCGAGTGATATCTTCACTTTCCAGTAGCTCCTAAACAGCAGGAGCCCGGTGTGACCGTGCATTCTCAACCATAAAATCGAAGTCTGGCACCTCGGCACTTCGGAACCTCGGCAAATCGGTTACAGGACATCTGGAACAGACTCAGATGGCTAAGGATCACCTCCTGACAATGGGAATCTCCAGTTACAGAACCTCTGTCGAAAACTTGGAACTCAGTCCGCCCTTTCAGCATTAATGCCTCCTAGACGAGAATTCCAGGACCACCGTAACGGTCTCCTTCCATGTTGTTACTGGGATGAAACTGTGTCTCGACCTCTCTCCAAATCAAATGGCGTTAAGAATCGCTTGTGGCACTGAAACGGCTGACTTCATTGATGAGAAGTCCAGTTTTTCTACACTCTAAACGGTGGCGCCGATGGGCAGCTTTCAAAGGGATGCACCATTCAGGACAACGGCCAATAGGACACCTTTGTGAAAGTGTCTGGATACAGTATAACGCGACATTCGCCACGTTGCGGTACACATTTGCTGTACAATGGTGCTTATGCTGTCTGGCTTCGGGCTCTTTTCACCTGCAGGACGAGATATCGGTCATCCACTGCAGTTGTTTGCCTGGAGCGGCCACCAGCAACCACCGTAATCGCTGTACCTGTGGTTTGGAAGGCTTTCCATGTGCGAAATGATACTTTTGTTGATGCCTAACACTTCAGCTACACTGGTCACACTACGCCCCTCCTCCAGCTTTCCGACCATTCTTCCACGTGGGAAGTCATCCAGGGATTTCTTCAAGCCTTATTTCACGAAAGAATCACTTGCACCTATAGCGAATGTCTTTACTTGCGTTTCCGTCCTTCCTTTTATTGTAGTCTTGAGTTGCGCGCCGACCGCAAGCATTTTGCGTACGGCCACGTCACCTGTGACGTTTTTTTTCCCCCTGGCATTTGCATCCTGGTATCTTTCGACTGAATTGCGTGTTCATTGAATTGCTCGCAAGAACTTCTTTTCTGCAATTTCATGGCTATCTGATTAAAATTTACATTGTTGCTTAAGTTTTGCACACCAGTGTACCTCTTGGTGTGGAATGGGTAAACAAAAAATGTTTTAGAACAGTTATTTTCTCAAGAAACTATGTGGTGCTGTCTCAATTAAAACATCACTGCATATATTAAGTACAAATGTAAAAATTCTTGCATTGTATTTTAAGTATTCCGTATGTTGAATGACATAAAAAACTGAAAAGAATGTTTTTATACGCATTCCATCTCATCTGACCCTATAGTTGACCCTAAATTTGAAAAAAATAATGTAGGATAAAGGTATTTAATTCAAAAATTATATGAATATATAACAGTGAAATAAATTTTGCATCTAAGCCGCAGAGAGATAAAAAGCTTTCAAGATACATGTAGTACTGCAGCATAACAGATCACCCATTGGAAAACCTTTTTCCCTTTTTTTGAGAAAGAGAATTGTTTGTTATAACATATTTCAATATAAAACGAAAACTTTTCTAATATAGTTAACTAAATTTGCCGTCTTACACACCACAACTAGGTTAAAATTATATGCGCATTCTTTAGATTAATTTCACTCATTTGAATGCCCTCACTCACAATGCAGATTTAAACTTCAGAAGCAATCTTCATTAGAATGCACCTCATTATCTTATTCTAATCGCTGGCGTTATGAGCGCTTGAAAATAAATTTTGGAAGTGGTAATTTTAAATCATTAAGTTGCTTAATAGTGTTTCCCGTTTGTTTCGTGAACTTACACTGCGTCTTTTAAGTTTGAAACTTGGACCAAATTGTTGAAAATCGGCTGTTAAAGAAATACTGATGTTAATGAGTTGTATAAATTAAGTTTAATCTCTTTACTTACCTAAAAATGACTCACGGAAGACTACACGAATACAGCAAGATTTTCAATTTGGTTGTATTTAAACCGTTGACATTAGCATTATACAACTAATTCCAAAACGATTTTTAATGACACTTACATTACTTTTAATGCCATACACCTTATAAAGACGAAATATTTTTTAAAAAAATATTTCGTTTGTGTATATGCGTGATTTAGCATGGGAAAAATGTAAGAAAAATTTAATGTAATGCAAGTTGTGCTTACAGAAAATAATTTACAAAAGACTGCAAATGTAATTTGCTGAGTCATTCGAATTGAAAGTTTTGAGCACTTTTCTCCAATGACTGATAGACAATTTCTAAATTACGAAAATAAAAATTAAATAAAATATGAAATAAAGATATTTTCAAAGTACATTCGGTGTCATTTGTCTTCTTGCATTAGTTTGCACTGTTGCAGTTGTAAGCAACTGTCGCAGAAAGTGATGGTGAAAGTAACAGAAAGTTTTTCTGTGTGTGGTGTGTACAACAAATTCACTTTCAGGAGCTGTGACATCGGATTTTGTTAATTGATTCATCAAATAAAGATTCCTTCATTAAGTGTGATATTTTTCAAATTACTTTTAAAAAATTAATGTTTCAATGCAAATCATGCTTTACTCTGAACCCTAGGTATTGCAGTTATGTTCTGAACAGAATATCCTTCAGAATAGAAAACACAGCTGACAGTATTCTTGATTTTCTGAGAGAGAAGTTTGGCGACCGGATCATCTCAAGACGTGGATTTGAGTTTTATGTTATGGCAAGCCTGCACGCGGGGCATCCGCCTACAGATTGGAGATGCCTTGGCCGGAGGGCTTTTTAAGGGGTTCTAACATGTATTCATGTCACATCTTGAGAAAAGCGACGAAAACTCGTGACCGTTAGATCGACAGCCTCGTTCTACCATGTTTAGCGTCTTATTCACTCGGCCATGGTTGGACCCTTGAATTTGTGTATTGGCCACCATGGTCATGTGATTTAACATTCACGGATTTCTGTCTTTACGGCTGTATGGAATCCTACGTGTCTATGCTGACAAGCCACAAACTTTGAAACATTTGGAGATAAACGTTTGTCAGACTATAGTCAGTCTCAGACACAACACAACTAATGTTGGACTGAGTGATTTAACAATTGGAGAAATCGTTTGCATCAGTGTGTTCAGAGACGTGGTTGACATTTTAGCGATATTTTGTTCAGAGCAAAACTTCTGTGTCGAAGCTCCAAAGAAGCACAATTTACTTTGATACGTTCAGTTTTTTTCTAAATTAGAGTTTAAAAAGTATCATTCTTAAAAAGTATCATTCTTAAAATCTAAGGTCTTCTTCTAAGACCTTAGATAAATGAGTTATTGAATACAATCTGTGTAAAAGCCCTCAAAAGAAAATTTTTAAATAATATTTACCAATGAAATAAAAAAAAAACTTGCCAAAAAGTCTCATTTCTCAATCTTGAATTTCTTGTTGAATATTATGTTTAAAACATGAACTATTTTGTAAATGACTTTTCAGAGGTAAGAGTTTATTTTACTGATTTGAAATATTTTGTTAACAGACTCAGAATTAAAAGTTATTTTCATTATTATTTAATGTACGGACCCTTATACAATGTGTGGCATAAGAAGTAACTGCTTGTGAGACAATTTATTGGGAGAAAGAATGAAATTATATCTAGTAATCAGCTGATTACCATCCAAGAAAAGTCATGTAATGGAGATGGAAATGTGGATTACGGCCAATTATCTATGCTAGGGATCTAGGCAGGATTGCCCTCCGTGGGGGACATTCTAAGGAGTCCTAACCCGTATTTACGCGAAGGTTCGGAGAAAACCGCGGAAAACTCCAAACAGTTAGGTCGGCGGACTCGACCTGGTTTCGAACCTGGTACCTTCCGTCTCCCAGTTCAAAGCGCTAGCGCTATGCCACTAGTGGAGCAGAAAGGTCTTGTAAAGGAGCTCTGTTTTCGTTCTACAGCTGAGACATTTTCCTGTTTACGGGGCATGCCAAGCAAATATTTTATATTTTGCAGAATCCCCATAAAGTGTTCTTAAATCCTAAATACTTTGATATCTTTCGAGAAAACAGTTTTATATAATTACAGCTCGCAGAATATTTTTCGAAAAAACTTGCGAGTTCGGTTGGAAGTCTTTTCTTGTTAAACTAATAATATGGCAGAATACAGATAAAAATATCTCCGTTCTTTGTAAAGATGAGTAATTCATTTACGATTTTCGGGGGCAAGACAACTGGTTTCTCTTTATACAAATTTAAATTATTTTCTTTATTAAATTTTTATTTGTGTTACTGTATTATGTGACGGCAGCGGAATTGCTGCTGTCATGTCTTTGCAATGATTGGAGCGATCAGGTTATGTAATCATTTTGAAGTAGCTCTAAGGAAAATAAAATTGTGTTGGAAAGTATTTTAAATTTGATGAGTTGAGAATGACACACCCTTTTTTATTTAAATATTTGAAGAATGTGAAAATATTCAGCTTCTTTTCTTTGCTAAATAAAGCCACATTTATGATTTCTGCATTATACTTTTACAGTTTACATATTTCAAATAACTTCTTTAATTTAGTTATCTGGAACTATACTGATTCAATATTTAATACGAGCGTCAATTCAAGCATATTTCGCTTACTTTAAACGTATCCCGTAAGTATTACTTTAAACGTACTTTATTATTACTTTAAACGTACCCCGTACTTTAAACGTATCCCGTATCTGGAACTATACTGATTCAATATTTAATACGAGCGTCAATTCAAGCATATTTCGCTTACTTTAAACGTATCCCGTATTACTCTTTAAAGAATCATTGTGACTAGCGCTATAAAACTGTCACTTATAGCACGCTTTTAAAAGTCCCCTTCACAAGAGAAACATTTCTCATAATGATTATTGTCGCGGCATCTGGATGATAGCATTCGTTATTTACATTTGGAATACATTTTAAACAGTTCTATAATGACATTTGTATAAAAGATACACGTGTGGCAAACGACAAAATGTCAAACAGCGTTCCTTTTAAGTATAAAACATGTGTACTACTTCACAATGCCTGAAACATAGACTGCCTAATTTGTTAGAATGAGACAAGCATATCGGCAGAATCACCAATCGATAAGCAAGCGTTCGCATTTTTGAGTTTGGACCATTTAGTTAAAACTTTTATTCTAGAGTGAAGCGGAGTGTAAAGGAACTTAATTGTAATTAGATAAAGCACAATGGGTGTGTTATAAATACTTTTTTTTTTCAGATACACATCTACTACAAGATTTACACAATATGCAGTTTAACTGTAAAACTTTTATTTCTTTTGCAAAATGTTTAAAGTATTACTCGTACATATATGAGTTATGTAAGAAAATGTCCTCAAATACACTTAAGTTTGTGTTGTGTTCTGAATAGGGCATGCTGCTGAAGATGACCTTGCTTTATTCCTTGGACCACTCAAGTCATCTCACGCCTGTTAATTTCTTTTGAAAGCACATGCAGAACCTTGTTCATGAACTGCCGTTGCTAAAACACTAGAAGAATGGAATAATGCTACTGTGATTGTCGTAACTTAAAGTTGAGGGGGAAAATTTTTACAAAATGTTTTCAGTACGTCACAGGACCACACAGCGAAAAACGAGATTTATTTGAATGTGATTAGGAGCAAAAGTCTGAATAACAGGAGCAAGACACAAAGCCTCTGTAACGTGATACGACCAAGGCGGGATCTCAAAAGCTAATGTAAAGAACAGTAGATTTCAGCCAATAGACAAATGGGACATACGACTATTGTACACCCAGTGTGGAATGAGGAGGAAAGAACTTCGAAATTTAATCGTAAAGGGAAAAGTGAAATTACGCCTTGAGAACTAGCAGAGTGGACGTAAAAGAAAAGGGCGTTTGATCGGAAGAGGACCGAAAGAGACCTAGACTGTTTCGAAACCAATTGGACCAAAAGCCTCGTAAGAGGACCGAAAGACACCTAGATTGTTTCGGTATGCACGCATACCCTCCGAAACATTTGATGGCGAAGTTTTACTCCTGAAAGAATTGTGAATCCTCCGGATGGGTGAGCTGAACTTATACCATAATTTTAGCCTCTTTTACTTAAAAATTGGTCAAATAATAATCAAAAGCCATATCTGCCCCAGATCTCATTATGTGGATTTTTAATGTACCGGAATAGAGATTGTGTAACGCGTTTTACATGCGTAATTAAAAGAGTTTTTATTGCTATATTATTTAACTCTCCTCTATTAAATTTCTAGGAACACTGCCTGGCAGGATTTTGCGGCTCTACAATTACTACTATAATTATATTATTTTATTTCTTACACATTTTAATTTGGACAATGATGACCATTGAGAAGGCACTACGAAGTTCGTAGAACAAGTTCAACTATCGACTGGACATGTGTCCAATAACTCAGGGGTGCACATAGAGCAAGTATGTAGACTTGGTGAGTTAGAAATTATTTTCATATTTGTTGACTTTTGAAAATTATGATTTTTTAAAGTAATCCTCAGCTTAAAAGTTCTTTTTTTTTCAATTTATCCGTGAACAATCAAACAATCTCATAATACGGCAGTTATTGGGAAGGTTATGCCTACATAGTTGAAAAACAGAATTTTTTCTAAAATGTGTGGCATAACTTAACGTTACTTTCTTGTAATTGATCTGTAGCAGAATATGTTTTCGCGGGTGTGCGCAGGCACGTGCGCTCACGAAAAATTGCAAAACGTCAGCGGCTTGTGCTTCTTTGTTACTTTTGGTGGTGTCCTAGAGCTGTTATTAGATGTGACTGGCACTACTACTTCAGGAACAGTATGTTGGGAATTAGTGAAAAAAATAAAGCTTCACCCTTGAAGGCTTGTGCCATCAACGTGGATCAGCGGAGTGTCATAAGATTTCCCTTACACTTGTGCTCGACTTAAACCACTTCCACTTTATTACACAGCTAACCGACGGTGAATTTCAATTAGTTTCAACCCTTCAGCTAGCAGGAAGTTTCAGCTGTATAAAATTTTATACAAACAGATATTGAACGTGATAAGTCGAGCTGCTAAGCCTAATGACTTATGTATGCAGTTGAGCTGAACACACACACACACAAAAAAAAGCAAAGAAACTCAGCTATTGTACGTTTATATTTGTGTATCAATTGTTTTACTATCTGTTTTTTTATCCTTTTTTTCTAAAATAAGGAAACTTTTGGTTTTCCAAAGGTCACTTTCGTTAAACTGTAACAAGATACCGGATAATGTTTATTGTAAATTTTCATAAAACTATAACATATTTAAAAGCGCTAAATATTGCATTTTCGCTCTTGGTGAAATCCTGGTTATAGCATAACATCACTATGAGCGTACATCTCAATAAGTAGCCGAAACTGGACAGCAACGTTTCTCTGCTATGAATAGCTAAATCATTTGTTTCTTTTACTAAACATTTAAGTAACTATTATTGATGCCCACTTGAATTTTTCTTAGCTTATGAATAAGTTCATTGATATATATATATATATATATATATATATATATATATCCTAAGTATTTCTCAAATTGCTAAAATCTAGTTCTAGACAAAATAAAATAAAATAGTTTGAGGCATTTCCAGAACATAAAAACATGTTATGATGAATTTAAAATATGAAACCTTGAATATAGAAAGATCATTGTTTTTATTATGAGAAAGGACAGAAATCGTTGTTTTACGATACTTTTTTTTTTTTTTGCGGCACTTTTTGATCCAATTACATGAAATATCATAACAGAATACAAGCAACAACATGGTTTCAGCACTGGATGAAAAAATTATGAGAATAAAAATATCTTTAATAAATTACGTATGTAAATGTAGAAAAAAATGTTAAGCTCAATTATCTTTATTGATATTGTGCTTTAATTATTCTAAAGATAAGATAGATTAAGTGTTTTCATTTTAAAAGAGAAATAAATAATTTGTGTTTCAGAATACATTTTTCCTGTTTTATTATTCAATAAATTCTTTATGATTTGAAACACGTACACATACTGTGTCTGCTTATGATAAGCTTCTTCATTTGAACAAAATTTCATGGTAAATAGATGGCATGCAATAATTTTGCATCTGATACCCCAAAATAACCATTGGAACTTCCCTCTGTTCTCCAAAATGGGCTTATCTTTTCCGTCTTTCAATTTCCCATGAAATAATACTTTTACTGCTATGAGAATAACAGCTGAGTAGTTTTAAAATGCGCAGAGTGTGCCGCCTTGATAAAATCTTTATAATAGAGACAATCACTCCGTAATGGGCAGAGCAGGCGGATCTCTGTTTCCAGTCAAATTTTATTCGAAAACAATTTTGAAAAATGATCCTTGTGTTCATTTCGTTGAGAATAATTTTTAATAGCTTACATTCATCTGATAATATGGCACTTTTCGAATATAAATGTAGGACTTTTGTTTGGTAATGCCCGAATGGTGTTTTGGATAAAAAGTAAAGAATATTTAAATTATGTGCGCTTTTAATTTTATCGGTGTAATATTTACATATTACACATGACTATATGAATGACTACATGAAAGTACTTGCGCACGCCTCTATCTTCAAAGTATTAATAATCTTATTTTAACATATTCCAAAAATTTGAAATGTGCTTATGATTTCGGGTAGTAAGTCAGAGTGATCTAATAGACAACGCTTGATGCTAAATTTATATTTCTTCTGTACTATGTACACAGAATATAATTATTAACCAATGTGTAGCACAGTGGTTAAAGCCACTGACATTGGTAGATGGCCGTGAGGAGACAGGGTTCTGTCCTCTCGCGGCGCCGTCGGTCTAGCGGTCTGGAGTTTTGGGCGGTTTTCTCCAGATGTAACGCGAATACGCGCTAGATACCCAGAAAAGTCCGCCCCCCAAGGCTTTTGCCCCCCCCCTTGTGTTTGTTTTTTCTTTGACGTGGAGCCGGCTCCTCGTGACAAGCACACAAATCCGAATACATGTTCCAACAACAACAACATATAATTATTAACCCGGGATTGCTCGAGCGGAAAAAACGAACGGAAATACTTTCGCAGGATATCTTATACCCAAGGGTGTTTTTTAATATTTTTTACCGTAAAATATATACACAAGAGGTCAATAATGAAGTAAATGAATAAATACAATTATAACCACACATTTATAAATATTGTTCGAAGAACAATATAGAAACGTGTTAATATACTCACAAGAAGGAGGCACGACTTCAGGGAAACGGATTTCAATGATCTTTGGCACAATGGTAGTACACCATGTGAATATACTACGTGTAAAATACTAAGACGCAATACTCAAATACAGTCGAGGAAAAATAATATTTATTTTTGATCCACTTTGCTGAAACTTTAAATGTAAGTTACACGAGAAAGAGGATGATCAGCGTGGTGAGGCCGCGGACTTCTACTCTGGAGTTCCGAGTTCTAACCTCATGCTGCGGAAACGTTTTTTTCGCTCTTTTTTTTAAATTAAACGATACTGGTAATTAATTCATTTTTAGTAAAGTAAATATTTATGTATTTTTCATTTATTTATTATTACTACTTATTGATTTTTTAAAAATATTTTTATTTATTGATATATTTTTTAAAATTGTATTTCTACTGTTCGATATCTATTTTTACAATTGGTTATTGTTATGATTATTTAATTATAATAACTATAATCAATAATATAGTTATGACTGTTTGAATTTCTTTTTTTTTCATCTGGCACATAGTCATCAGATGAGTTATCTTTCACTGATACGAATTTTTCTTCTATACACTCTTATTGAGGATGGATCAATTCTTCATCAGTTAAAAAGTTCTTTTCACCCAACACGTCCAATGTATTATTATACAATTCTGTGGCTATCGTCATACCTTCTTCACACAGTACATCAGAAGCTGTTGTTGCAATTAAATTATTCTTGACAAGTAACTCTCGTAATACGCTATTCCATTTTTCAGCCACTGCTTCAAAACATCACTGTATGCAGAACTATCAGTAGCTTTTTCATTGCAACAATAAGAAACTGCTTGGCTTGATGGCATATTGTTAACTGTAGTATAATTCTTGAAAATAAATTTCCCTGCTTAATACGTCTATTCGAAATTTCAACATCATCTGATATTTTAAAGTTGACAACCCATCAACAGATTACAGAAGATTGAAAGAAATATTGCTGTTGCTGTGGCATCACGAACGGGTAAAAATTAGAAAAAAAAGTCTGTCCTACAATTGCGACAAAGAAAAAAAAAGTGCCCTAAATAAATATTGAGTTCTGCGAGTGTCAAAAGTGAATTATTTTGAATCTGTAAAATACTTATTCGGAAGTAAAGATTTTATAAGTAGGAATAAAAATTAAATAAAAATTAAAAAATAAAATCAATAGGTAGGTAGCAAAAACGTATAAATAAATAAATAAATAAAAATAAAATAAAATAAATGATAAATAAATGAATATAAAAATAAGTAAATTATTTACTTGACTAAAAAATGCATTAATTAGAAGTATTGTTGTATTTAAAAAAAAAAAAGAGCGGGAAAAACATTTCCACAGCATGAGGTTCGAAACCGGAACGCCACACCAGAAGTTCACAACCTTACCGACTATGCCACGCTGCTCATCCTGTTTCTCGCGTAACTTACATTTAAAGTGCACTTAAAGTGGTTCGAAAATAAATACCAATTTTTCTCTTTTTGTTATTCTGTTTTTGAGTATTGCGTCTTAGTATTTTACACATAGTATATTGACATAGTATACTGCCACTATGCCAAAGATCATTGAAATACGTTTCCCTGACGCCCTGCTTGTCAGAACTAGAATCTCTCTCAGAATAACGGCAGAAGTACTCGCGCAAGGTGTGACATATCAGGCATGGCAATATTCGAAAACCTCTTTAAAGAATTCGACGACATGTTTAACCCTTGTAGGTTAAGACTTTAAAGTCAGATGCACCAGACGTCATCAATTTCAATAAAAAAAGTTAGGGAGGTACATCAAAAATAGAAGGGTGAGTAGCTCAGAGCAATAGCATAAGTACTCGGGCAGGGTATTACACACACGACGTGGCAATATCCGAAAACCTATATGAAGAATTTCATAACAAAATTTCCCCCTTCAAGGTTACGACCTTAGAGTCAGCTACACAAGGTCTCCATATTTAAAAAAAAAGGTAGGAAGGCAAATCAAAAACAAAAGCGTAGCGCTAGCGGGTACAAGAAGTCGGGGTACAATATGAAACAAAATTTACAGGTTTTTTTTTTTTTTTCTGTTCACAAACTTGTATGTACAAAAATAAAATGAATGCACGCGTTTAGTCTACTCTTTTCCCCCATCTAAATGAATTTTTATGAGTTTAGAAATAGCATCTTCATATTTAAAATATTACAAAAGGTAAGTGTGTGCCACTGTCTTGGTCCCATAAACCGGGATACAATGAAACACTTCATAACATTTCACAAACACTTAAATAATATGAGTCGAAATTCAAATTTCACCATATATAATTTATATGCATTTATTATAAACATTAGTAAGACATAAATATTAAATTTAAATTGAAAAAATATAAATTGAATTAAACTGTTATAACTTGAGATAAAAACATAATACTTTTATCAGAAGTTAGCCTGTAGTTTCTCATTTTAAATTAAATTTACATAAATTCAAAAATTAACATTTCTGCTTCTCTTTCTGTACGACTGCAAGTACAGGAGGTGGTAGTTTTGATACAAATAGAGTTCTTTCAAAAAAACATATATTTCTGAAGAACGCACAAATTTGAAGCTTGGACGCTGTCACGTTGGCACAACGTGCATATTTTTTGTATGAAAAATTATTAATACAAATCCTAATTACTATTGTCTAAATTTAAACTAATAATCTATTCTAAATTTAATTTAAAAGTTTTTAACAGTAACTGTTTTTAAAGCTTTCAATTTTCCTTTTAGCCATTTCATTTGCAGCGCAATAACGTACTTCTAAATCATTTCACTCTTATCAGCTGCTTAAATAAAAATAAAATAATAGTTGACGCCAGTTTTTCGCCTGCTAAAAGAATAATAATAATAACACCTCTTCGCTCGCATATGTCTCTGCTCGGCTGAATCAGATGTGTTTTCTTGCGGTTTTTTCTCTGCTGCGCAAGGAGCATATTGCGGCGTATCGCGTAAAACACCTGCTAATGCCTCGATCGTTCGAGAAAAATCGAGGCTCTCTTTTCTGTAGGAATATGTTTAACGGCTTGTTAACGGTCACTTTTTGGCAGTTAGGCGGTTGTTTTCGGTGGGGCAAGCCACTCACTTCACGTGGGGAGGCTTTGCCCGCCGACACGCAAGGCCCGCAATGGCATCAACGCTGTAATTTTTTTATGAAGATGCTTCCTCAAGTTCCTATGCTGTATAAATGTGCATTGTTTTCAATTTTTATAATCCAGAAGTCCTAATGTTCGAAGGTCTAAATAAAAGTATGTGTAGAAAGAAAATGCTTCAAGTGAGTTTTCGTCATTTTAGCGAAATTTGTTCCTTTAGCGTAATACATGTGCACTCTGATGAAAGTTCTTGTGTGTCACTCTCTTTTGTGAAGAAAAACTAATACTGCCTACTTTGTCGGCAGGATTTGTTAACGGATAGAGATGAGTGGGTATTAAAGTGCGCGGTGAAATTTTCATGGAATTGTGATTTTCAAATTAATTTTTTTAAATGCCAAAATTTTATCGAATGACTACGTGTCCCATCATCTTGTCGAATTTATGCCGTCGTCGTTCCGAGACACTACAAGTTCAAATTTTTCGCGGCCCTACCTTTTGGATTATACTTCACAAGCAATCTTTTTCATATTTGCCGTAAATGTAAGTAACTACCTCTGGTTCTCAGCAACGCAATGCGTCAGGATGTCGCCTGACATATGTAAAAATAAATACTTACGAAGTACACCAGCACAGACGCTGCCGTTTGTCATGCAGAACATTCCATTCTGTTTGATTTGAGTTTATTATTTCGCAACAGAGTACATTTGTTTACGTTTAAGTCAACCTTCCTCGATTAAAACACAAAAATTTCTTTAAAATTTTAAAAGACGGAGATCTCAATCTAAATATTTACTAGTAACATCTTTATTTTAAGAGAATGCATTCACCTGCGGTTCAATACAACATGTTTCATTGTACCCCGCATTGAGGCTACAAAATAAATAATTTTTAGTAATTCACAAATTTATTTATTTTTTTGGGATCTGGATTTGGGAGTATGAAGACTATAACATAGTGATTACAATATATGAGGAATTAATAATTATACATGCGAGACCAAGGACGTAAAACAAAATTTCTTTTAGTAATGAAACTTACTTTCAATCGTGAAAATACAATATTTTTTAGCTCTTGTTCTTGAAATGCGATTGTCTCCAAATTATATCAGTAACTGTACCATATATTTGTCTAAAAGGTGTGTAAATTACAATTTTCTATGACAAACCCTACTGATGTTAGATATTGTGCTTCATTGTACCCCAACTTCCCCTACATTATACCCTGCCGAGTACTGACGGATTAATTACACTAATTTCAAATTCGGTATGCTCCATTGGTTGCCGTCGTGCATATAACTAACTCACCTATCAAATAACTACAGGTCCATTAAAAAAATTCTATTACGATAAAAGACGAACACATTAACTTCTTTATTTATTAAAAAAATCAGTTAAAAAATAAACATTAAATTCCCCCATTATAATGGTGGCCAACACATGTACTCTTAGTACAGTGTAATAGAAATGAATTGATATCTAAACGTAAAAACTCAAGAAAACTTCTGTTTGGCAGACGAAGAAGTAAGAGAATAGATGATAATAAAAACAAAAAGTGACAATGCTTAAATTCATAAATATTAAATTTTAAAAAATACTGAAAAACAAATTAAAATGAATATTAAACACTTGATCTACATCAAACTATTTCAATCCACCTTCTCGAAAATGATTTATGATTAGCAAGACTAGAGTTTTTACAAGACACACAAAATAATGGCAATACATTGCGCTCTCCAGGGTTGCGAGATGAATAAAAGCATTTTTATTTTTAGCCAAAGAAGTTGTAAAGTTTAATCAAAACTAGCCAACTATCAATACATCATTCGAAGAATATGGAAATTTTAAATTAATAATTATATATTAAGCAAATAATTAATTAATTAAAATGGTTCTGTTGCAATTGCATCAAATAGCTCCTCCTCTATTTTTTTTTCACTTTATTGCTGGTACTGTTTTGCATCTATATTTTCTTTCGATATTTCTGTATTAATTGCTCAATTAAAGACAAGCTCCCAAAGTTATTGATAAAGTATGCACATTTTCTATGGAGTTTTAGATCCCCTATTTGTGCTGCCCTTAGAATATTCTTCTGCTCTTAGAATAATGCTTTCTGTAAACACTATGCCCGGTAAAGTTCGTTGCCTCCTCAATAATTTCTGAGCGGCAAGAGTAAGTAGTAAAAGTAGAGTCTAGGTATAGTGAAGTTGCCATAAACAACTTTGTAATTAACTGTTTACCCGTATCTCGAACCGTTGGGATTAAAAAAAAAAAAAAAAAAAGCTAACTCCAGATTTAGCCGCCAAATGCCGCTGCAAGCATTTTTCTTGCGTGGCGCATAGCAGCTTTACTATCAAAACCCCACATTCATGACTAGCTCATGCCGTTTAGAAATTATTGGAGTGATAACAGACATTAGCGGGCACACTGTAGATTATTTTCGAACACAAATTTTTATATCAAGTACCCTGAGATAGCATCAAAATAATTCATTGGTAGCAGTAAATTGTATTTTAAAATTAATTTCTTTTTAGATAGATTCCTTTATCGATAGTAGTTATTGAGTTTAATCAATATCGGATGGAAAAGACACCTGCCATATTAATACTATATAGAATTATATTTTTGTTTGCAATTTTAAAAGTTTACATAAATATATTGTGACGATTTAAACATATCAACGGATATGTTCGAATATTAAATAACCATTTTACTTGTTAGTATTTTTGCTCTGTTAATTCGATTACATCACTAATAAAAAAATTAATTTACTATTTAAGTCATTTAAAATAATTCCTCTCTAGCTCGGATTTATTATAACAAAAATAGATAATTATAAAAAAATATGCCAAAAAATCATCAATTTTATTTCAGTTATAATGTTTAGTTATCTTCATTTCAACCTGAATCCGGTTAACCTTCTATCCGATGATTTAGAATGCAGACAGCGTTAGATATTAAAATTACATAATTAAATGTTGAAAAATAAAACACATTTTTAATTGATCATTGTTAATTGTAAAATGATAGAATATAGAAGAAGATATTAGTGATGAAAATTATTGAAAGGTTAAGGTATTTTGTTACTTAAAAACAAACAGACAATCCTCATCATTAAAGTAAGGTATATCTAAAATAATAGGATTATATTGATATAAAGATAATTGATGATTTCTAAAAAGTTAAATCAGCATTAATTGATCCATGTTCAGTGTTTTAAAAGTAATTATTACGCTGATGGCAAGGACGCTTTAATAGAATACATTTTAATACTCCATTTTTTATGCACAAGCTCTAGCACAATTCATGCAACGGACTAATAGAAAGTTAACGACATTGAATACCATGTAGGTATTTTTCCCTCGCGTAATGGCTCTTCAGGGGAAAATATCCCTCTTTCCTAAATTACTTTACATGAGTTAGGAGCATAACATACTACATGTTATGCGCAGTGTTAATGGGTTAATTCTCTTGAACTACATAAATTGCGTAGTAGAAAAGAATAAGTTTTCTAAGATGACCTTTTATTCCTGTCATTGTAGGACTATGTTTATATAAGTTCACACTTTTCTGTTTTAAGCTAAAATACATCTAAATTTTAAATTCTTAAAACGTACTTTATTAAGCTAATTTTATTCTTAAATATTTATACCTTATTGTGTTCTTCAAAAGCAATTCTAAAGAAATAAACTTGGTTTCGAAAGATATAAAAAAATTTAATGAAGATTTCAAAGATAACGGAGAAAATTAATTATGAAATTTGACCATTTTGTTAGTCATACATTTGAGTGTAACGCTTTATATTTTAAGGCATGGTAAAATAAACATTAATGATATATATATTATTCACCCATTTACCCTTCAAATCACTGATGTATAAAATATGATCTAAATTTTAACTACTATTATATTAAGTATGATAACTATAATAATAAGTGTGATAGTTCTTAATGAAAAGTAATAAACCTTCAGTTTAAACGTAACAAGAACTTAAGCATGTAATTAGTATCTAAACAACAAATAATGAACAGCATCGCAAAAAAGGACTACTTATTATTTAAAAATTAATAAAAATCAAATGCATGAATTATTAAAAAATTTCTTATAGGAAGCAAATGTGTAGCGTCGGCAATTTTTCGGGATCACTTTATGTTGTGTAAAATCTCGCCGATAGGTGGCGCTGCGGTTGCTGCATTCAACAGCAGTGGTCGGTAATTATATAATAGTTTTACCAAATGTCGCCCATTCATCACAATTACATGTTGGAATCCACCAATGAAATTACCTCACTGTTTCTGCAAGATCTCTACCAGAATGTCTGCACACTTGGCAGATTAATTCCTGCAGCTCAGCTAGCGAGTTGGCATTTTCGAACCATATCCTTGAATGGTCCCAAAGAAAAAAAAATCGTGATGATTTAAATCTGGTGAGCAAGGTGCCCATTTATAACCCTTGTTGATTGTGTTCTAGAAATCTAAGGCAATAACGTGGTTGTCAGAGTACCAAGCTATGCTGCAGCGTCATTAGTCGGTAACATTTCGTACGAACATAGTAGAGTGTTGAGAAAAAAAAATCGGACATCACACATTCCTTGCCTATGAGAGAGTTTTTCAATAATACTATTCGTTTCTTGATTCATTTTTAAATGCAGGTAGTCGTTTTTAAGACAACCTGTAAAAACATCTCATTTTAGATACAAGGCTATTCTCAGAAATATTGATTTCGGACTTCTTTCTGTCTTCGACTGCATCTGTATGAGATCGTGTCTATAACTACTAATTCTGAGCTTCGGATGTTTCGGAACCTGTTAAGGCTCTTATATGTATGATATATGAGCTGTCGCATCCGGCATTCTTAATACTTTCGGTACGGAGGAGCTGACCGCGGTTACATATTCCTGGTACTGGGGAGTTTTCCCACAAGAGTGTACAGGGTTTGTCCGGAGAGTAATAGGACTGGGTCGATTTAAAAAAATTTATTGAGCCAATCGTTACAATTCTTTAAAAACTTTCAAAATAGGCTCCTTCTGCGTCGATGCAGCGCTGCCAGCGCGATTTCCAATAATTGAAGGCGTCACGGAAGTCATTCTCCGGAATAGCCTTGAAATCCGCGGTGCATGCTGCTTGAATCCCCTCTGTCGTCTCAAAATGCTTGCCTTTCATCGGCCTTTTCAGGCGAGGAAACAAAAAAAAGTCCGGTGGGGGCACATCTGGGCTGTAGGGTGGCTGCGGAAGCGTTGGGATGCCGGCCTTGGTCAGGTAGCTGTTCACAAGAAAGGCGGTGTGAGCCAGGGCGTTGTCGTGGTGCAACTTCCAGTCGGCTGCGATGTCTTGTCGGACCCGATTGACCCTTCGTTTGAGTCTCTTGAGCACTTCCACGTAAAACTTGGCGTTGACGCTTTGTCCAGGAGGAACAAATTCATTGTGGACGATGCCTTTGATGTCAAAAAAGGCAATGAGCATCGTTTTCACTTTGGATTTGCTCATTCTTCCCTTTTTGGGGCGAGAGACGCCGGCGTGTGCCACTCGGAAGATTGCCTCTTTGTCTCGGGATCATACTCAAAGATCCATGACTCGTCACCTGTGATTACGTTATTCAAAGATTGGGGGTCACTTTCACACATGTTCAAATTGTCTTGGCACACTTCCACTCGCCGCAATTTCTGGTCGTCAGTGAGCACTTTTGGGACCATCTTGGCGCACACCTTTCGCATGTTCAAATGCTCCGTCACAATTTGATGAACCGCAGATTTTGGTAAATCTGGGCAATTAAACGAATACTTAGTCGACGGTCTGAGTTCAAAACTTTGCGCTCACGAGTCACATTGTCGGTGTTTGTCGAAGTCGAAGGTCTTCCAGCACGGTCTTCATCGGCGACCTCTTCCTGGCCCTCCAAAAAGGCCTGGTGCCACCGAAACACATCACATCTTGCTAAAGCAACATCTGGGTAAGCCTGCTTGATCATATCAAACGTCTCTGTCGCAGATTTACCGAGTTTCACACAGAATTTAATCGCGTACCTCTGCTCTAACGAACGCTGCATTTTCGGCTTGCACCACTCACAGAAACACGTCGCACGAAAATGCCTGTCCTGACTCTCCAGGTGCTCGGAGGCAACTGAACAGCCGCTCGTTCGTTAGCTAGGAACGCCTTCTACCGAATCCAGTCGGTGCGCGCACGCTCCGAAGTATAGTCGCGGCGGAAGAAAATCAGTCCTATTACTTTCCGGACAAACCCTGTACACTGTGCAGAAGCGTAAGCCACGAAATCGCGTTTTGCAGCATCCAACGAAAAAAAAAATTTTTTTTCTATATCCTAACTCAAAAATTACAGTTTACAAAAAGTAGTTTGTGTTTGTGTTTGTGGATTAAGGCCGATTGACTGCACTGGAGTCCTAGGCCTGTAAGGGGAATGCCCTCCGTAGGGGAATTTCTAGGGGATCCGATCCTAGCCCGTATTTTCGCGAGGTTTCGGAGAAAACCACAGAGAATTCCAAACGGCTAGGTCGACAGACCCGACCGGGATTTGAACCTGGCACCTCCCGTTTTCCAGTTTCAAGAGAGAACGTCTCAGCCACTGGTGGGGCCACAAAAAGTGGTTAATTATATTCCGGAATCTATATAACACTTCAGTTGGAGTGGCGTTAGTACTCAGAGACCGTTTCGTGGCTGCCACCATTGGGCGGCGGTAGTGCCCAGGGAACGCTTCTTGGATGCCGCTATTGAGCGGCGTGGTAGTACCCATGGAATTTCGCTGGGTGTCGCCACTGGGTGGCAGGAGGGCCCAGAGAACGTTTCGTGGCCGCCGCCAATGGGAGACAGTAGTGACGAAAGGTTTAAGCTGTAGTGTTGCCACAAATGGCGGATGGATCATGGAAATTACGCAACTGACTCTTTTCTTGCTATAGTTTTAAGTAGTAAAATATTGTTTTAGCTCTTGAATCAAAAAGAAAAAAAAAAGAATATTGAAAATGGATAATTCTTCCGACTTTAGTTGTTAGAATTATTCCATTAAGGAAGATAGAATGTTCTTTTTTTTTTTTTTTTACTGGTATCATTAGAAGAAAAAGTAGGTACTGAATTGCTGTAAACATGCTTGAGAATTTAGATAATATGTTCAGCTTTGTAGCATAGCTCCAAAGAGCAAATAAACGCGCTGAACCTAACAGCCGGCGGTACAAAATTAGCAGCCATTCAATGGCTTGTAGGCGTTGTAGAATCTGTATCTGTGGCTACTCGATTATGTCAGTCCCACACCTTGGCAGTACTTGCATAGCCAGCAATGTTTGTTGTGGTGGCCAAGTATAGCTCTACGTTAGAAAAGTTCCATTTTTGAAGCTAACACAGAATCATTTTCATAAGAGATATTTTAGAAACAAATGTAATTTTTTGTTGTGTGCATTCAATTTGTATACATCCCCTTGAATAGATTTTTCAATTGAAAATTAAAGTTCCTTCTCTAATTTTTAAAATGTCATTAAATATTATGTTTAGGAAACTGAAATTTTTTGAGAATGATTTTTTAAAGATCTTTCATTTTTCTAATTTAAATCTTCTCTGAACACAGGCTGCCCTAAAATGTTTTTTTTCTATTTTATAAACACAGTCTCTTAACGGAGTATAAAGCAACCACATGTCATTGGACAGCTTCTTTCCAACTGAAAGTATCAGTTTAAAGATTGTCGCACTGTTTAAACTGCTCCAAAAACCCCCGTGTATATTAAATACATTACACGTGCGATTTTTACTAGAATAGCTACTCAAAATGTAAAGTTAAAAAGCAGACAAAACACTGATTAAAAGAAATGTAACTTAAAAAAATTATTGGCAAACTAAGAATATTATAACCAATAGCTACAAAACTGTTTGGGTTGGTTTCAACGAGATGCAGAAAGTAATAAACCAAACTTTTTCTTAATCGGCTCTATCCCGTTTGAAACTTACAGCCAACATAAGAAAATTAAACATGTAGTAGAAATTTCTAAATGCAAAGCAACCTTCATTTTATCGATTTACGAAGCTTAAATTCAGTGTTCTTCATTGTGTAAAAGTACGTGAATTTCAGGAGGATGAATATATTTATATCCTTTTCAAATCACGTGAGAATGTTCTCTATGGATATATGAATCTTAGAAAGATAAATACATTTATATTTTTTTCAAACTATGTGAGCATGTCTTTATTGTATGAATTTTAGAAAGATAAGCATATTCATACCCTTTTCAAATTACGTGAGCTTGTTCTCTATGGTATATATGCATATGAATTTCAGGAAGATAGGTACATTTATATCCCTTTCAAATTCTGTATTCGAAATCATGAGTATTTTCGCCCATCTTATTTCCTTTTATTAACTTCATTTCTAAAGTGTGGAAGTATCGCGTGTGCGATGTAAGGCTGGTAAGTTTTTAAACAAATGTTTAAAAAAAGAGAAAAAATCAGATTTGAAAGGGTTGTTTTTAATACTTTCAGGACAGTTAGAGTTGCCAGAGATTAGAAACGCATTTAAAATATTGTTCAATTTGAACTGACTGAAAAATAATGTTTTACGCCAAGGACAAAATTATAACATTTTAAAGAATTTTATGAGCTGTTTTCAGTTACTGATTTTTTTAAAATTTATATATTAGCTAAGATTTATGTAATGAACTGTCAAGATGCACTGGATTCAAATGCAAAGAGCTTTCAAAATTGGAAGGTAATTTTGATAAATTTTAAAAATAATAAAATATTGTTACATAACAAATAATTAATAATTAAACTAATAAAGCAATTTGTATGAAAGTTAATTTTACTAAATTTAATTCCTAGTATATACAATAAATACTGTGTCACGAGTATATTTGTTAGATTTATCTTACACGACTTGAATCAATCTCAACAGGAATTCATTTCCACATTGATTAGAATTGATGGAATTCTCTGGAAAACTGTACCTGTGCGCTGACATTTTCAACATTCGCTGAAGAACGCATAATGCAAAAAAATTTGAATTAAGTTATATTTTGCAAAAATAAAAATTATCGCAGGATTTAGTAACATTGTACGTATCCATTTCTGTTTTACCTCATAAATAAATTTGTAACAGTCCAACAATGTTGAAAATTGTCTTTCACACCTAAAAACGGTTAAAATATATATATATTTAAATTTTAGAAAAAATTTGTCATAGTAGTCAGATTAAGGGTAATAAGAAAGAGCGGCAGGTGCACTTTTAAATTGATCACCCTGTATAGTGAAAGAGAAATTCATTAAATGATGTATATTTTGTTGATATTAATGAACTCCCGTAAGTACAACAAATTAAAGAATTATCGTACACGTAATTAATGTGCATTATATTATATTTTTAAAATTATGAAATAACCTCCGTCTATCTACATTTGACATTATGTAAGATGTATTGAAATTTAAATTTAGTACAATAAAAATTGTATACAGTTGCCTCAGATTTTGTTCACTAAATATTAAACTAATACAGTGGTCGCCACTTATTTTGGTCGGTGGTTTATCAGATGACCCGCTTATTCCGGTGAAAATCAGTATGAACAGAACGAAATGGACAAATTGCACTGGTTGTCCGCCGGTTACTTCGGTAGTGAGTTCAACTTTATCCGGTCTCTCTGTCTAGGTAATCTTTGAAGATCAGGTAACATTTCTACGTAATTAGCTGTTAGGGAGAAATAAAAGCCAGTCAAATAGGACTCATATTTGTGTTGTAAATTCATTCAAAACAATTATTAATAAATTAATAGAATTTTAATAAAAATAATGATCAATCCGAAACCCGGAACCAATAAGGCACCTGATGTGCACCCCAACCAGGTACGTGTCACAAGAGTAAATTTGCTGAACGTTATACGCATTATGTAGAGCACTTGAGGAGAACAACGTAAATGATCATCTCTTTTCAACATAAAGTGAAATTGAATTTGCGCTGCATGACACTGTACCCTTAAAACAGCCTTTAAGCTGGGATTTTTCCACCTTGAAGAGCTGCCAATATTTTAAAATATAGATGTACATACGCATTTTCTTACTTGTTCACTTATTTATTCTTAAATGAATATGTGCACATGTTAACATATTGACTGATACATTTCATATATTTTGATTTAATTTGCAGATTTTTTCTTAAATTCTCTTACTTTTACGTAAGTCCCGCCGTTTATTTCGGATGTCGGCAATTCCGGTCAATCTCAATCCGTCCCGATATGACCGGAATAAACGGCTACCACTCTACAATTACTCGTAGGGTTGAGCGATAAATCAACAAAGTAATCCCGATATGCCGTAAAAAATTCAAGTGTCTCTTCCCTACCAGCAATTTTGCTCGGGCCTTCACCGGCCACGTAGCCTTGAGCCGATGAGAAGGAATCGGGCCGTTCACTGTGAAACTGCTCGGATACACGCAGTTCATGTCCCCTCGGACGTGGAAACGTCCGAAGTAGTCTAACCGATGAGTTTTCATCGGGTTGGACAAGGATTTAGGGAACTGGCCCGTTCACTTTATGCGTGAGGTTGGCCAAACACCAGGGTGAGTATCACTTTTCGATAAGTTCTTATTTGATGTTGACATGCATTTAACCCTTTCCGTCCCTACGATGCAATTCGAATGATAACATTTACAAGTATTTTACAGATTTCTTTTATCTTTGAAATGTATTTGTAATCGCATTTTTCTTATATGATAATGCAGTGCAGAAGCAATACAGTATAGAAGAAATACACTTTTACTACGCGAAATATATGCATGCATGCAGGTACGTCGTATACTCCATCTATTTACGTATATAGTCGTACTAGATACGTAACTATAATATACGTTAACGTACTATACTCGTATACTCCATCTACGTATGAAATTATATACGTATGTTACATGTTCGATTTGTTTTGACTAGTCCGAGCGTATAGCGCTGTGAACTGGAAGACGGAAGTTGTCTGGTTCAAAACCAGGTCGCGTCCGCCGACCTAACCATTCGGAGTTTTCCGTGGTTTCCACCAAAATTTAGCGTAAATACGGGTTAGGACACTTTAGAAAGACCCCCACGAAGGTCACCCCATCCACAAGCCTAGATCCCTCGTGTAGATAATTGGCCTTAATCCCAGAAATCGCTTTAACTAGTATTTTGGTAATGTCTGTACGTACGCATGCTGCATTTTCGATCTCGTTTGATTAAATTTGAGGGATGTTTGCTCTTATGCATGTATTTATGTACGTATGTTCTTGTGTAATTCGATTAACTCAAAGAGGAATACCGAAGAAATTTCAAATTTAGGACTGCTTTAAAACATAGTTGTGCGTATTCAGTCAATTGACTGAATAGTTTATTTACAGATTTATATGAAAGACTTTCGGTGTATTAAAGTCTATGGACGTACCTTTCACATTAAAAATCCCTGAACTATCTCTGTTTAGCTCATGCACAAAATATTGCCAACTGTCCCTAAGCTTTGCAAATTTAGGGGCAATATTACAAATTTTGGCACTAAAAATAAGTACGTATCTCTATAAATAAAATTAGACTTTTGTCTGTACATTTCTTGGAATTCAAAAATTTTGCGATTTCTATCCGTTTCAGGCACCCGATCCGATGCGACCCT
This sequence comes from Cheiracanthium punctorium, assembly GCA_038373885.1. Classification (NCBI taxonomy): domain Eukaryota; kingdom Metazoa; phylum Arthropoda; class Arachnida; order Araneae; family Cheiracanthiidae; genus Cheiracanthium; species Cheiracanthium punctorium. Next base: position 777,520 of record JAWZYV010017802.1, read on the forward strand.
CAAAAAAAAGTTTGTCTGTCTGCCGTTCTGTCATTCTGTCCGTGACGCTTTTTTTGTTTAAGCATCATGTAAAAACGACTGAAGCGAATGATATGAAATTGGGTGTCGTGATAGGTGGTCACTAAACTTAAAACATAGGGGTCGAATTTTTAAAAAAATCTTGATTGGATTTTGAGATTTTGCGAAAATCCTTTCAAACTGCGTAAAATTGTGTTCAAGCGTCACGTAAAAACGACTGAAGCGAATGATATGAAATTGGGTGTCATGATAGGTGCTCACTCAACTTAAAAAAAAGGGGTCGAATTTTTAAAAAATCTTGATTAGATTTTGGGATTTTGTGAAAATCGTTTCAAACTGCGTAAATTTGTGTTCGCACATCAAGTAATAACTGCAAAGGTTAAAAAAATGATATTTGGGGAAATGATAGGCGGTCACTCACCTTAAACTATAAGCATCTAATAAAAAAATATTTCGAGATTTCGCGAAAATCGTTTAAAACTGAGTGAATCTTTGTTCACGCATTACGTAATAATAACTAAAGCGAATGATATGAAATTTGGTCACATGATAAATGGTTGCTCAACATAAACTATAGGTGTCCAATTTTTTAAACATTTTTATTAGATTTTGAGATTTTGTGAAAATTCCATCAAAATACGTTTATATTTCTTCAAACATCACGCAATAACGAGTAATACGAATGATACGAAATTTAGTGATAGGATAGGTAGTTGCTAATCTAATTTATAGGCGTTGAATTTTTAAAACATTTTGATTACATTTTGAGATTTTGTGAAAATTGTTTTAAAATGCTGAAATTTTTTCCAGCATCACGAAATAAAGACTACAGGGAATGAAACGAAATTGGGTGACATGTGATAGGTTGTCACTCAACTTGTATTAATACAGTACATGGTAGAGTACATAGGAATAACTTGTATAAATTTTGTACTAATGGATGCATATTTACGGCTGTTAGAGCACGGACAGACGGGCAGACAGACAAACCGAAATCCTTGACCTTTTTTAAACTTTGTTTAAAAAGTTATAAAAAATAAATTAATTAATTGATTAAATAAATGAATAAAAATTTTAAAAAGTCTTACCATTTATGAAATTTTCTCCTCCGTCAGTATGTACACTGCTGGCCACCCAAATTGCAACACCAAGAAAAACAAGAGATATCACAACAAAATTTATTGTGTAGATAACATGTTGACCAAGTAACAAATGATTAAATTTACAGCATTCTATGAAGCGTGGTTCCTGCCAAAATCAGTACCCAGAGTAGCCGCCGTTGTTGGAGATCACAGCTGCCACACGCCTCGGCATTGATTCAAAGAGACTTTGAATGTGTTCTTGGGGTACAGCAGACCAAGCAGCTTCCACACGTTGCCAAAGTTGATCTGGTGTGACAGCTGGGGATGAACTCTGGGTCAGTCGTTGAGCAACCATGGACCACATGTTTTCTATCGGCGAAAGATCCGGAGAGCGCGCCGGCCAGGGAAGCAATTCAATCTGGTGATTGACGAAGAACCCTTGGACAATGCGTGCCACGTGTGGCCGTGCATTATCCTGCTGAAATATGGCTGTTGGCAAGCCCTGAAGGTAAGAAAGGACAACTGGCTCCAACACCTCGGAGATGTAGCGCTGGCTGGTTAAAGTACCGGCAATGCGTACTAGAGGAGTGCGAGAGAGATATCCGATACCGCCCCATACCATAATACCCGGTGCAGGACCAGTGTGACGGTGCATAATGCAGCTGTTCAGCATCCTCTCTCCACGGTGTCTCCAGACTCGAATCCGACCGTCGTGGTGTTGCATACAGAAGCGTGACTCGTCAGTAAAGAGAATTTCATTCCATTCTGTCGTCCACATCCTTCTTTCATCGCACCATTGTCGGCGGAGACGTCTGTGGTTCCGCGTCAGAGGTAGACAAAGCAACGGACGTCTTGCGGACAGACCATTCTGCTGTAAACGACGTCGAATGGTACGCGCAGACACTGGATGATGCGTTACAGACTGAATCTGCTGTGATATGGTTCGTGATGTGACTGAGCGGTCCGTCACTGCCATGCGTACAATCTGCCTGTCATCACGTGACGTGGTGCACTGAGGTCGATGCGGTCGATCACGTCTGTCCGTCGTACCCTCCTGCACCCAACGATCACATATCCGCATCACAGTTGTTTGGTTTCGTCCAATACGACGACCGATTTCCCTGAAAGATAACCCACAATCTCGGTATGCCACTATCCTTCCTCTGTCAAACTCGGATACTTGATCAAAAGATGATCGTTGTTTCCTACGAGGCATAATTTATCGTTTTTTTGAAAAAAAAGCAAGAAAAACACAATTGCTGTACTTGAAACCGTCGAAATCTCCAAGCCTTAAATAGCGCTTTGAGGTGGCGCCACAGGCGCGCTTGATGTGCGTCTGCGCTGAAATTCTAATCATTTGCATATCTCACCTCAGCTAATGCATGTTGTAAATTTCATATTATTTGCATGCTTCCTTCAGGGTGTTGCATTTATGATGGCCAGCAGTGTATAATGTCGACAAACAGGGCATCTGTGGCATCCAAACGATTTCATTTTCTCCGTCTTGGAAAAAGGGACCAGCGGGGTCCAGACCTAAACATAGAGAGACACAAGAAAGATTAGGGGAAAGTGGGGTGTAAAGCCCATATCACACCTTCCCCATCTTCAATTCAAGCAACACTTTCGTTCAACTGTTTTCCACAACAGTTGAGTGAAAAGGATTGTGCGATATGTATGTTCAACATCCGCAACTTTTCCCACCCGGTACTGGAAAGATTGAGTATTTCATTCAACTTGTTCAACTTCTCCGATAGACCAATCACAGGCAAACAAACGGAGAGGCTGCGGTGACATCACACATTCGCTCATTCCCTTTTCCAGTCGAACCAGTTGAGTGAAATAGTCGAACAAGTTGAACGACATACTTGATTGAATTGAAGATTGAATGTAAGAGAAGGTGTGATATGGGCATATATAAGACGACGAACTTAAATTTCATTCTTTTTTTTTTTCCCTTTTTTTACTAAATTAAGCACGATATGTAAAAACCTGTACTTTTTAGAAAGAATTCTTTAAACCTTTATGTTTTATTTAAAATAAATAACTAACGTATGGAAATGTCACCCCCTTTGGGAAAATGGCGAAATATTAAATAAAAACCACCAGCAAGATAGCGGATTAACCACCAGCAAGATAGCGGACGATCAAAACGTTCATCGTGTGCCATGATCTAGAGAGACGACAGCTGGTTGTGGGCACAGCCAGCTGTCGTCAAAAAAAGGGTCTCTCGATCTGTGGCACGCGATGAACATTTCGATCGTCCGCCATCTTGCTGGTGGTTAAGTCGAGCGATGGCAACGGCTACCCTTTTTTCAGCATTGGGAAAGGGTTGCGCCTCAAAGGGTTAAATATTTTCAAGAAATATAAATTATTAAAAGTTGCGTTCCATTACTGTGATTTGATTCTTTTTTCTTTCATTCCACGCAGGAAACATCCGGAACTCGTCCGCAGGACATCCATATAATAGGCCACAGCCTGGGGGCTCAAATGGCTGGCTGGGCAGGGGAGAGGATTCCGAATTTAGGAAGAATCACAGGTATGGTAAGACTTCGATTATTCTCTGTTGGTACCCGAAATTCATTCCCCCCCCCATTTTATCCGAAAACTCTCTGTTAACCGGAATTAATTTTCAAACCATAGACATGTAATACGGTCCCAGACAGCACAGCAAACTTGCAGTAAGCTTGATTTATCAAGTCATTAAACTTGAAAATTTCAAGCGTGTAAGTTTAATGAAAGCTTGAATCAAGTGTTCAAGTTTACACTTGCCCAACTTGCATTAAGCTTGACATAGCAAACTTAATTTCAAGCTTAAAAAATTTCCTAAATACACGGGGCGCCCGTCGGCGAACTCGCCCCAGATATTTTATTTTTCCACGCATTTTCCCCTCTACGCTGAAATTTCAAGTTATTTTAATCTGTTTCTATCAAGCGTCCGCGATCGAACTCGGGACCTAAGGTTTGGGAAGCCAGCGTCCTAATTACTCAACCAACCTGACTTTGTGTTGATATGACTAAAGTTTGAAGTGACTGTTATAGTTATCACGCCGTTTTCTGGCGAGATTGATCAGTAGCCGATGCCGATTTCTTTGGTTTATTTTTTCATGGGATGAATCAAAATTAGAATAATGTTATGTGTTATTTATAGACTCTACTAATAGACAAATAAGCATACTATAAACTTAAAAGCAGCACACGTTTTGAAACTTTCAATATCGCAACACTCATGTTGAGCAATATTGGCGAAAATCGAGACTAACGACTGATTTTGAAATCAATTTTGTAGTATATTTGTATTTTATTTTGATAGAATTTCCATATTTGGAAATATAGAATCTTTATTTTAATTCTATGGTCAAGTACATTTATGACTGATGATAAATTATTTGTTATGTGGAAGTGGCTTTCCAAATCAAGCAGTAATCAAGTTGTATTCAAGCTTGACAGTTCAAATGACTTCTCCAAACATGCTGCAAGCTTAAAATGAATTGAACTGTCAAGCTTGTATTAATACGCCAAATTCAAAGAAAAGTCAAGCTTGAGCTTATGTGCTGTCTGGGGTAGACAGCGTATCCTAAGCCAATACATATGTAGCGCAGTAATGAGTATGCACCACGTGACTATTAGACTGATGCAGCCAGCTTGAGACAGTTATTGCTCTTTTGGTGCCATTACAGGGGAAAATAATCCTTAAGAGCTGTGGTTTTTGATCACGGGCATCTATTACTGTAGACCGCGCGTCCTTCAACGCAGATATGCAGCATAGTAATAAGGATATGTCACGTGACTATTTAACCGAGGTGATAGTAATCTTGTGCATGCGCCAGGTTGCCGGATGCGCCGTCTATTACACTAGATGTCTACGTTTCAAACCGATCCGTTAAGAACCGGTAGCAGCGAAACTGGGCTATAAATGTACCCATTACTTCATGATTTAAGTTTTACAGGATGATTCGAATTAATGTTGACAAACTTCAGAGAGGAGTAGGTTACGTAGGTTAGGATGAGGATTTACAAGCGGATTCTTGGAATCAAGCACACAAGTCCGGAAATTCATGTTTCAAGAACAACAACAACAAACGCAATGTGGCACGACAACGATGGACGGTGAGAAGGGGAACCTTCAGCCGTCATGTCTTTGTGATGAAAGAAATGAACAGGTTACTGTTCTGGCTGCGTTTAGCGTGGAAAATTGGCAAGCTGCCAGTAAAGGTGAATCCAAATGAACCGGTAGAAGAGGGCAGAAAGCGGGCGGAGTGAATGCACGTCTTTCGTCTTTCACGAAAGACGGAATATGTCCATATCACACCTTTCTCGTTGAATTTTTAGTTCAATTTATTTGATAATATGCATCTGAATTTTGTGGTTCTATCTGTACGTATAGTGTTCCTAAAGAATAAAATGGTTGGACGATCTAAGAATAAATCGTTTCGAAGTAGTAATTCGGCAAGCGCACATCTGACTGACACCCCCAACAACTAATGGACGTACCCGTTTCCGCATCTAAACCTGATGTTCGCGTTTTTTATCTAATCCGTAGTCAAACGGTAGATTCGTTCATCTGTTGTACCCAGAACGAGTACGGTTGCGTCGGAAAGTGCTTTGCGATACATGCTTTCGCCATGATAAAGGGTAAAAAAATGAAAAAGGGTAGCCCCATGAAAAAGGGTAGCCGTTGCCATCGCTCGACTTAACCACCAGCAAGATAGCGGACGATCGAAACGTTCATCGTGTGCCATGATCTAGAGAGACGACAGCTGGTTGTGGGCACAGCCAGCTGTCGTCAAAAAAAGGGAAGATCAAAAGAACATTTCGATCGACCGCCATCTTGCTGGTAGTTAAGTCGAGCGATGGCAACGGCTGCCCTTTTTCAGCATTGGGCAATCTATCCAGCTGTTCTCGCATTCTTCCATTTTTCAGCAGATGTCAGTGCTGTTAAAAAAAAAAATCGTGACCATTTTTTTACGGGAAATGACGTGCTTAAAAAGTAAAGGATTCTCGTGGAGCTATGTCACCCGCAACTATTTTTATAGAAATCAAATCTATTCTTCGTGACTGGCAACAGTCAAAACGCCAGTGTTTGGTGTTCCTAGAGCGGGAACACTACGCGTTAAAGGGTTAATAGCAGGGCCTTATTATCGCATGGGCAAATCGGGATTTTGCCCAGTGCCCCGGCTCGAAAGGGCTCCCAATTTCAAATGTTGCTCTGAAATATTCTTTTTTATATCAAAATTTTATGAAAAATAAAACAAATTTCGTAGATGGGGGGCAACCAAATTCATCAATGCCCGGGGCCTCTGATCATAATCGGGCCCTGTTTAATAGCATATTAAAATAATTATATACGAGCAAAATACTATTACTAATAGTAGTTTTTAATCGTGAAGAATATTTTATACAGAAATTTATTTATTGCCGTACCTTAAAACAAGGAAAAAGTAGGTTTTTGGCGATTTTTACCCCTGCCATATCCAAAACTAGGTTTTGACGTCAAAACCTTGTTTTGAAACTGCAAATTGTTTTCCCTGTTGGCAATTCGACGCAGCAGTTTGCTATTCTCCAAACCGTAATCTTTTTAAAAAGTTTAAAAAAGATTTTATTTTAAATATAGCGTCTTTGTATATATAAATACGCTAAGGAAAACCTTTGTGTCTCTTTTGTAGCACATTGCGCGAACGGATGAGCGCGAAATTCGGCACAGTTAAAGTTCGTATATGGAGATGCTTGTGCGAATGTTAAAATTATGTAATATGCTATTGCATCGTAAAAAATTGGAGAAGTAATTTGGCACGCAGTATTTCGCGCCAAGTCGGGCGATTGTTGTCGGGCGATCGGTTCCATTGTTGTGTCAATTTTGATATAACAACGCTAAGTTCCAGCAGTACTATAGCAATACTTCAGCAGTACTATATATATTACAACAAAATTTGCAAAAAGTGAAATTATTCCCCTGTTTGGTGAAACGCCAATGACTAAAATGTGCTTTAGTCCTGTGCTTGGCGACTTTTTTTTTTTGACGGTCGATAAGTGCTCAAGGTGTAAAATCCATGTTTTAAAGCTGTGGGAAAACGAACCAAACAGGGCAGATTACAATCCAAGAGACGCTCCACAGAAACGCGTAAATTCGACAATTTCCTCACGATCTCCCGCCTTGCAGCATGCAAATTTCCATCGAAAATATTATTGAAGAAATACCTCAGCAATTAATAGGGAATGAAAATAATATTATTAATGAAGCGTAAGGAAAATATTTCCGAAAACATACTCTCAGATTACATATTGAAATCAGCTATAATAGAACCTAAAAATGATGATTGAACATTTATTACTGACTTAATCGAATATCTGATGAATAGAGAACATATCACCATAGCTACGGTAAAATAATTTGTGATGACAATGAAATCAATAACTATTCAGTAGAGTTTTAGAATTCTTTGAGGGTTTTTTTTTCTGTTAGCCGGGAGCAAGTGAAAAATTGCCAAATAATTGTGATATGCGCCAAATGCTTACAAACAAAGCGATTTCCACTACATAGTTGTTTATCCCCATCCATATTTTGGAAGTTTAATTTAACTTCGTATTTTAATTTAATTCCAGAAGTTTTTCCCAATTACACATTATGTAACCATTAAGCATATACATTTCTTTTTAGTACATTGATATTTTTGTATATATTGAATTCTGTAAATAAATAATATCTTATAAATAAAAATGAAATTCTGTTTGTTTGTTTGTTTGTTTGTTGATTTGATTCGTATACAAATCCACAAAAATGGACCTATCGGCCTGAAATTTAGCACAGATATGTAAAATAATATAGAATAAATCATAGTCGACTTTAAAACTTTGAAAGTCCACCCGTTCCCGGAATTTAAGAGATTTTTTATGCTCTTCACGCAAAAATCTTTCCGTAATTGTAATCCCTGCAGTGAAAAAAGTGTGAAATAAGGATCGTGGTTGCCATGTGTGGCGATTTTGCCAAATAAAATGTTTTAAATTCTCAAACTAAAAATAAAAGAATAATAATGATTTTTTTTGTTAGTTTATATTCGTAAGTTTATTTTTTTTTAAATTATAATATCGTGTGCATGGGAAATCAGAGTAGGAATGTAATGCTTTACACGCAAAACAATAAGATTTGAAGATTTCCGAGGCTAATGTGTAAATTTTTTTAGTTTGGCGAAAAAATAAAATGGCTGAAATATGGATTTTGAGTAAGTGAGTTCTAGCGGTTTGCACAGTTTTCGGCTTGGCGCAATTTATTGAGAGCTTAAGGAAATAGATTTTTGAAAACAAGTGCAGAGGTTTTATTAGAATACAGCGTTAAATTTTAATGATCCGTGAGGAAATAATGCAGTTATTATGGGATTTCAAGCGATCTAACTTCAGAATTCTCGCCAATTGAGTACATCAATTTAAGTTGGGGGAATTCCGCCAAATTTCAGAAAATTGAAATCTTCTCATTTAGTACATCGGGGTAACGATAAATAAAACACATTATAGTTGATAATTTAAAAAAAATCCGCTGTATTAAGGGATTCCAATTTTCAAATAAATGCGTGCTACTCTTTGGCGGTCGAACCATTTCCCATATTGATTGCTGCTAAGTCAATGCTTCGAATGATTCCCTGAAAAAACTCTTGCAAAATGGCGTTTGTTGGCACTTTGGCGAGGCTTAGATTTGAAACTAGATTTTATTTGAGACTAGTATATATAATAACACTGGTTATAGACAAAAATGAATGTTGGTATGTGTTTATGAGGTTGAAAACCTCCAGCACTTGGTGCCACTTGGTGCCGCCTTGCCACTTGGTGCCGCAGCACAACGTTGAATTCTATTCCGTTTAGCCGTTTGCTATGCGAATATCGTCCAACCGATTTCGATGAAATTTCGAACACGCGAATATTAGAAGGAGAATATTTATAAGAATAATATAGAAATAATAGATAATAATAATAGTAAATATTATAATAATAGAAAATAATAATAATAGAATAGATTTAGAATTAATAGAAAACATAAACTTTAATAATAATAGAAAACACGGAGACTATTTTTCACTATCCATTTTGCTGTAACTTAACGCTAAATGGCGCTGCAAAGCATCAACTTCTATACCGTTCGACCGCACGGCATAAAAAATTTTATACTTACATATTTGAGCACGAAGAATATATTCTAACTGCGTTCCTTTTCATGTTACTCACCACTAGATGACACTGCAATTCATTATTATTTTAACTCGCCACTAGATGACGCTGCAGCAGGCCAAATTCTTGACCATTCAAACGGTCGCTATGAAAATCAGTATACATAGCTATTTGAACAATGAGAATATTTTGGCGTTATCCATTTTGCTATAACTCGCCACTTGACGGCGCTGTAGCAAATCATTACTTTATTGAACCACTAGATGGCCCTGCAGTGTATCACTTCTTGACTGTGCAAATAATCGCTATGAAAATAGGTATACATAGATATTTGAACACGGGGAAGAGTTTGGCGCTATCCATTTTCCTATAACTTGCCACTAGATGTCGCGCCAACACATGAACTTCAGGACTGTCCAGCCGATAGTCATGAAAATTCGTATACATCGATATCTGAATGCGAAAAATATTTTCGACGTATCCGTTCTGCTAAAACTCGCCACTAGATTGCGCTACGCCGCATGGCCTTCTGCACCGTACAAACGATTGCCTTGCAATTCGGTATGCATGATTATTGGACACAATATAACGCGATATCCACTTTGCTATATCTGTTTATTACAATGAATAGTAATCACCACAAATCGTAATATCAAAAAGTCCATTCATTCCCGTGCGAAGAACGGGTACTTCAGCTAGTTTTGTATACAGATTAAAATTTCGGGCTTTGTTTTGGGGAACGACAGTGTTTCAGAAGTAGCCTTCGAAACACTGTCGTTCGAAGTGTGTGACGTTTCGCAGAATGTGTGAACGTTTCGCAGAGAAAACAGATGGCGGGATTTGCGCCTGGCTAATCCGTAAAATACCGTAGTTTGCCGCCACGTAAGTTAGTATTGGTAGTTATTTGCATCGTTATACTAATCAGAAACTTAAATACAAAGGAAGCATTAGTCAATGGAACGAGAATGCGCATCAAGTTTATATATCTTCATGCTATTGATTGCGAGTTTTGAATCGGAACCCCAGGCAATAAAATAATTTTAATTCCCCTTATAAAATATTCTGGTACTATTTTATCATATCCTTTAAAAAAATTCAGTTTCCAAATACACTTGCATTTACGATAACAGTAAATAAATCTCAAGGACAATCATTCGAAAAAAGTGCAAATTCATAGCGGCAGCAAATTTTTATACATGTTCAGGGGTACGTCTCAGCAAGCAGAGTTCAATCATTCAATGGTTTAAGATTTTATAACTCCGAACATAATGGGCCTTCAGTCGAGGCAAGCTCCAGGCTGAATTTTCGAAGGGGCTGCTAGACTTTTTAGATTAGCCTAAATTGATCAAAACGCAAACTGAATGTGTGAAATCGTACGGGAACGTGCGAAATCTAAGGTCGGTAGAGGGAGATGACCCCTATGATCTACTGGCTGGAGTTGCCTTCGCATTTAACAAAATATAACAGAGATTTTACAAAAACACCGTCTTCACAGAAAAGTGTGGTGGTTGTAAAGTGAAATATTGTACAAAAGTGGTCACTATAGACAGATGGCCTCATAGCCAAGGTATTCACTTTAGTAGGTTCCACTGTATATGGAATCTTGAGACATACTCTGACAAAAAAACTTTTTTCGTGCTCAGATTAGCCCTTTGAGGCGCAACCCTTTCCCAATGCTGAAAAAAGGGCAGCCGTTGCCATCAATCGACTTAACTACCAGCAAGAGGGCGGACGATCGAAACGTTCATCGCGTGCCACAGATCTAGAGACCCTTTTTTGACGACAGCTGGCTGTGCGGCGCAGCCAGTTGCGTCAAAAAAGGGTCTCTCGATCTGTGGCACGCGATGAACGTTTCGATCGTCCGCCATCTTGCTGGTAGTTAAGTCCAGCGATGGCAATGGCAGCCCTTTTTCCAGAATTGGGCCATCTATCCAGCTGTTCTCGCATTCTTCCATTTTTCAGCAGATGTCAGTGCTGTTATAAATAATCGTGACCATTTTTCTACGGGAAATGGCGTGCTAAAATTAAAGCATTCTCGTGGAGCTATGTCACACGCAACTATTTTTATAGAAATCATATCTATTCTTCCTGACTGGCAACAGTCGAAACGTCAGAGTTTGCTGTTGTTCCCAGAGCGGGAACACTGCGCGTTAAAGGGTTAAAAAATTCAATGCTCTATTTTCTAATTTCGACTACTGGCAGACAAGTACGTAGTTAATATAAATACGCCATATTTATTTATTTTTTTCCTCACGTAGTTAACTATTTTACTCCTAAATATTAAGGTCAAAGCTACAAAGAGGCGACCCGTGCTTGTGTTTAGAAACACAAATCTTAAGCTTGAATCCTGAAGATCGGTACTTGGAGCAAGCATTGTCATTGTGTATCGAACAGACAGAATAGCTTTGCAGATTGGCCAATCTGGGAAAGTCAGAACTGAGTAAAATATTGGAGGCTGAGCACTTTTCATACCTTTCACCGTACAACTTGCGAGCGTTATAATGTGAAATGAGAATTTTCATGAATTTGTTAATGCCAATGGACAGAAATTTTGAAAGTCAAAGTTTGACTCGCAGTTTCAAAAAATGAAAGTCAATTTTTCAAAAAATGTCGATTTACGCGTAAAATGCGAGTGCTGTGCCCGAGCCCTTCATATAAATGTTCTTTGAAAATTTAAAATCTACTGGGTGCATATGAGTAAAAAGAAGGCTTACCGTTATTAACTTCAGTAGGTTAGCCAGCTGCGCCCCTACAGCCCTCGCGTTCGCCAGGGCTTGCGGGTAGGGCATCCCATTGTGCTCTGTCCAGTCGACGACGATCACGTTGTAGTCGCTGTAATTCAAGAGAGCGTTTTTCATTTTCTGAAAACAACGATAAAATTTCTATTAGAGAAAAAACTGATTTTATTTATTTGGTCATTTCAACTTTTTATAAATTTTCTAACTTAATGAAAACTGTACATTTGGACTTTAACTTTCCTGTATAACCTCTACTGAAAAAAAAAGTCACTGATATCTATAAAATAAATGGTAGAACTAGAATTTATGAGTCTACTCGTATGTACTCCCTATAGATGCTAGATCACAAAACGAAACCCTTCTGAATCCACTTACCCAAGTTTTAGATCTCTCCTCTATTATCTCTGGTGTTTGTACCCAGATGAAAACTGTAAACCGATGCGTACGCTAGCGGGTTACAAATGGTCATTCTAGTGAATGAGAGTATCGAACGATCATTTCTCGCTACGCAGTCATTCTGCCTAAACTAGTCATAAACTAGTCATTCTGCCGTGATTAGCTAGAATAATATGGACTAGATATTCTTGACCATTTCGTCTATACCAGTTGTGTGTATCGCCTACACGCATCATTCTGCGATCTATTCTTCTAGTTTTGGGGCACAGAAAACAGCTATCTATTCGTTCTAGATGAGAGCGGTATTTTTTTTTCTCCGTCTATAGTGTTGTTATAGATATTGTTGCGGAAAATTGTGCTAGTTTCCAGGGTTCGTTGTTCTTAAGTCCAGTTGGTGTAGAAGTAGTTCCAGTAAAGTGTCCACTTGTCAGGATGGAACACGAACTTTATTGCTTCTAGAACTTCGTCGAACCATTAGCTGTACAAAATTCACAAGCTCAAACAACTCGTAACGTGCTTAAAAGACAGTCCGATTAGGACAGACGCTTTCACAAATGCTGTATTTCTCACACAAAATAAAACCCTTCGGCAGGCAGAGATTCAGTGGAAATATACGAGGGATATCGTTAACAGTCCCTTAATACACAGCAATGAAGAATTTACGCACAACACTTAAAAACAAAGCTTCTAAAAGGTAATCAAAAATACCGCTTTTATCGCACTGTTAACAGAGCAAAGCAGCGTATTCATAGGAAGCTCGATCCACACTGAACTGGGGATCTGGCATGCCTGTATTTATAGGTGACGCAGAAGTTACAAGGAGCTTCTAGAAGAATGTATCTCCCGCAGATTCCTCAAAAAGTGGGGCTTTTGATTACTTCATACAAAAGAAATAGAGCAATATTAGGCTATTATGTGATGTTAATGCAGTAAAACAAACTTTACAATAATTACTAGCTGCGTACCCGTTCTCCGCACGGTGGGAAACGCATATTTTCCTTAAACATATATAATTCGAATTCAACCCAGTAATTCGGAATCTCAAAACGTGAAAAAATACTTGAATCGTGACTAAAAGTTGACGTCATGAGTGCAAATTTTAGACGATTGCAACATGACACAAAAACTATGCCAATGTGACTGGCGATCAAAAAAGAAAGAACTTTATGGTATGCAGACAAAACTTTTCTCTTTCGAAAAATGCCTGATTTCTACATCATATAATTATCTTTGTGAGGTTTAATTTATAGCATTAATATATAGAATATACCACATAAATAACATTATATGATGTGGACAACAATTTTATCTTGCATTTTTGGTTAAGCGTGGACAATGCATTAGCGCAGTTATGTTACACACGACTTTATTAAATTTTACCTAAATTAAAAAACCTACATGAAACAATGGTTGCATCATTTACGTTTAAAAGCCAAAAATGTACCCTGCTCCGGTGAAAATCATGTCGCTTTTGTAAATGAAAAAGTTCTTGATGTAACTTCTGAGAAAAAGCTTATTACCCTTATTGAACTCTTAATGCAGTATCACACTTGTTACATAAAACTGACGTTTATCTCACTGCCAATTCGCAATAAATAAATAACTAATTTCATTTTTAATTTTTTACAGATTACAGTTGACCCCTTTATAACATGGGTCTACAACACGAATTCTTAGAACACAACGAAAACATTACGATCGTTTTCGTGTAACACGTTAAAAGAAACTCGTACAGCACGGTAAAATGGGACATATGTTCTGATATTATGACGCCTTAGCTCCTGTAATTAACATTCCTTTTGTATGGCAACACTAAAGATCATTGCATTTTTACGGAGCGCAAATAAGTTTTGCCGCGATTATACCGTGCAGTCCGCACTCCAGGTGGAATATAGTGCAGGACCCGTACAACACGGATTCCTATAACACGGAACGTATCTATCGTGTTATAGGGAATCTACTGTAGTTGCATAGTGTCAAATTCAATAGTTAAGAAAACTCTGGGTTGCCGTATTTAGTAGTATTTCATCTTACCTTGGTGGCCGAAATGTATTAAAACCAAATATTCGTTGTGTGGCAAATTTAAAGGCAATACGCAATACTCTGTTTGTCGAATTTAAAAAAAAAATAGCTATGCATACGCTATTGACATCGGCTCATCTCAATTGTGGAATGGAATTAATAATACGAACAGAGCTGCACTAACTTTGAATATTTTTCGCCAACTTTGCTAAGAAATGTACTAAAGTAGGAATCAACATACATTTCAAGTCGTAAAACAAAAAATATATTAGACAGTATTAATTACGCCTTTCTAACAGCTTCTAGTAAAAGAAACTTCCGTAGCTCTGCTTTAACAAATAAGAATCAATTATTTATTACACAGTACTTCGATCGCCAAATGCCAGCATACACCATTTTGCGAGATTTTTTTTTGTTTTCAGGGAATCATTCGAAGCATTGATTTAACAGCAATCAAAATGGGAAATAGTTATCTATCATTTATATATTTCGATCGCCAATATTTAATGCAGGCATATTATTGATAAGTAGCAGTTATTTAAATTATTATTAACTATAACGGGTTTTAATCACCGTTAACTACTATACAAAATGCGTGAATTTCAATTTTCTGAAATTTGGCGGAATTCCTGTAACTTAAATCAATTTACTTAATTTGGTGAAAATTCTATAGATCGTTTAAAATCGCCTTAATAACTGCATTATTTCTGTATGAAACATCGAAGTATAGCGCCGTAAAACTTATACTTGTTATTAAAAATACTATTTCGTTACGCTCTCAGTAATTTGCGCCAAGCCCAAAACTGTACAAATCGGTAGAACCTACTACTTTCTCAAAATCGCCAAATGAGCCATTTTTTTTTTCGGCCAAACTAAAAAATATACATATTAGTCTCGGAAATCTCTCAATCCCTTATTCTTTTACACATAAAAAAACATTGAATTCCAGCTCTGATTTAACATGAACGCAATATTTAAATTAAAAAATAACTTTGTAAATAATCTAAACAGAAAAAAATCATTATTCTTTTATTTTTACTGCAGGAGTCTAAATAATTTAATAAAATAGCCAAACATGGCAACCTCGATGCTTATTTCTCACTTTTTTGACTACAGGGGTTACAATCGCGGAATTGCGGAGAGCAAAAATTAGCGTTTTTGATGGGGTTTTTTATCAATATCTCCTAAACTAATTCGAATTTCGAAATTTAAATTAGCGGAGGTTCTTTCTCGGAATTTTCCGAATTCGTGGATACCTCGTTCGAAACACAACTCCCAGCCGTTTAGGAGGCGATGATGCTACACACACACACACACACACACACACACACACAGACAGACGCGCACAGATTTTAATAGTATAGACAATTAAAATAGAGGCACGCAATAGTGGGGTATGTTTTCCATCCGATCACTACATTACAAAAACTTATTTGCAACTTACTTTTTCTACTTCTGTTCACAGTCAGTCAGACAGTGGTAATACCAGGATTTTCTTCCGAGGGGGTTGTAGGGGGGGGGAGGTTGTTTTCAATAGAATTACAGATATACATTCTGTTAAAAAAGTTCCGGGAATTGGTCATTTAAAAAGCCCGCCTGTTAAGGATAATGTGATTTTCGAATTAAGCGGACTGTATATTTTGTAAATAATTTCTTTATTTTACATATATACAAGATAATGTAATGCGTGTTACTGCGGATTGGTAGATGCGATGCGAAGTTCTGGAGATAGAAATTGCGCAGTAAAATTGGAGAGCTTGGCTAAAAAGGGTTACAATAATTCAGAGAAAATTCGCCAAGCTGAGCGTGGGCGTTAACATACCGCCCGACCGTGCAAGGTTACAGACATTGCACACCAAAAAACACAAATGACACAAATAATAACAATTGAAATTAAGAATCTGAGTACACATAAAATTACAAGTTATGAATAAACATACACACATTAATATTAAATACAACATCGTAACAAAATATTTAAGTAAGCTAATTGAAGATTTTTTTTTTTAATTATCAATTGGTAACACCGCCAATTTAGTAATTGGACGTTTATAAGTCCCTGTTGCCGTTTTTACGAGACAGACACGAACAGCGTTATCCTTTCCATAAAATACCTTCTGAATTCTTCCTAGCATCCAGAAGTTAAGAGGCATGTTATCCTCCTTTACTACTACCATAGTGCCTATGCTCACATTGTCCTTTTTAAAGTACCATTTATTTTTCTGTTGTAGATGATTAAGATAATCTCTATGCCATCTAAGCCAAACATGTTGCGTTATTTTTGTTACCCTTTGCCATCGCCTCAGAATATGGTCTGAAAAATCAGTCAAATTTGGTTCACTCATAGCCAAAATTGGTCTACCGATCAAAAAATGAGCGGGAGTTAAAGCTTGCAATTCATTTGCGTCAGACGAAATAGGAATTAATGGTCGTGAATTCAAAATACCTTCAATTTGATTGCAAATGGTTAAGAATTCTTCATAAGTCAGCTTAAGACCACCTACAGCACGTAAAAAGTGAAATTTGAACGATTTCACTCCAGCCTCCCAAATACCTCCGAAATGAGGAGACCTTGGGGGGATGAAGTTCCACTGAATTTTCTCACAGCCTAAATAATTACCTAAACTATGATCTGGATTGTTAACCAACTTATATAAGCGCTTTAATTCATTGTTTGCTCCTACAAAATTACGACCATTATCTGTGAAAATAGTTGAGATCTTCCCTCTTCGCGACATGAATCTTTTTAGAGCGGCTATAAAAGAGTCCGAAGTCAATTCTGAGACGATTTCAAAGTGTACCGCGCGGGTAACAAAACAGACAAAAATTGATACGTAAATTTTTTGAAGGGGTCCCTTCCTTTGATACTTGTTTTTAATGTAGAAGGGTCCGCAAAAGTCTACGCCAGTAACTGAAAAGGGAGAAGTAGGGTTACATCTTTCTTTGGGTAAATCACCCATTTTTTGTACTGAAAATTGGGGATTATACTTGTTGCAAATTACACAATTATGCACAATACTTCGAGCTAAATTTCTACCACTTATTGGCCAGAAGTTTTGCCTGGTTAGATGTAAGAGCGTTTGCGCTCCAACATGGCAGTTTTTTAAGTGAATATCTTGCATTAGTAATTTGGAAAAAATGCTATTTTTTGGCAATACTACAGGGTGTTTCACTTCAAAGGGTAGATCAGAATTTTTAAGTCGTCCACCAACTCTAATAACATTTAAATTACTATCTAAAAATGGCGACAAAAATTTTAACTTGCTAGAAGAGGTTACCTGTTTACCCTTCTTTAGCATGTCGTAGTCTTCAGCCAGAGCATTTTGCTGCACCAGCGAAATTAGTTTATACTCACCTTCTTGAATTTCAGAGGCGGAAAGAGAGCCGCTTCTCTTCTGGTTTCTACAATTACTTATAAATCTAAGAACAAAACTAAAAATGTTAATTAGTTTCCTATAATTATTACTGATGCTAAAAAAGGTAGTTAAAAATTCAGAAGAATTTAGAGTCAATAAATTGTGAGTCATATTGTCCTTCAGTTCATTCAAAAAATAGGAGTCAGAAGACACATCATCTTGTGGCTGGTCATCCAAAGAAACAAGTTCTTGAAGGAAAGGCGGGCCTTTCCACCACAGGCTATGCTCACCCAGTTGGTCTGGAACAAGTCCTCTTGAAATAACATCTGCTGGGTTATCTTGCGATGGAACGTGCTTCCAAGTGCAGTTCTCAGTCAATTGTTGTATTTTAGACACCCTGTTTGCTACAAATGTTTTAAGACGATAAGGGGGTGTACGAATCCATGCTAAGGATATGGTAGAGTCAGTGTACATCATTACACTGTCTATTTTAAGATTTAGCGACAGCTCGGTTTTGATGTATAGTTGAGCTGCGAGAAGACAACCACTGAGTTCAAGTCTAGGAATAGACAATGTTTTCAAAGGGGAGACTCGGGACTTGCTTGCCACAAGTCTACAAGTTGAGGTATCGTCATTCATAATGCATTGTAGATAAATGACTGCGCCGAAAGCTGCTTGAGACGAGTCGGCGAAGCAGTGAAGCACTGTTTTGCGAGGAGTATCGACGAGAATCCATCTTGGAATTTTTATCAGTTCAAGGCTCTTTAAAGAAGAAATCAAGTTGTTCCATTCTTCGGTCAGGTTTAGAGGGAGAGTGTCATCGAAACTTAAATTTTGCAACCACAGTTTTTGAAGAAATATTTTCATTTTACAGATAACAGGTCCAAGTAACCCCAATGGATCATATTGTCTTGCGATGGAAGAGAGTACTGTCCTTTTGGTGGGATTGGGGTTCTGACTGCAACCAACCCTAAAAACAAAACAATCCTCGAAATGGAACCAATACATGCCCAAAGTTTTCGAAACATGAGGATCAAGTGAGAATGAGCGTTCTTGGTTTAAATTTGGATGACTATTCAGGAGTTCGTGAGAATTAGAGGACCACTTGTGAAGGGTCATGCCGGCTTTAGCAAACATATCCATGAGTTGCTGCTGGGCAGTTTGTGCGATTTTAAGATCATTCGCACCAGAAATGCCGTCATCCATATAGATGTCACGTAATGCGATTTCTGAAGCTAAAGGATAATTTAATGATTCATCCATTGCGAGTTGCTTCACGGTGCGTATCGCGTAATATGGTGCACAGGATGTTCCATAAGTGACAGTTTTCAGCCTATACGTAATTGCCTTACATGAGCTGCTATCATACCACAAAATGCGTAAATAGTCTCTTTGATGAGGAGCTATTAATATTTGACGAAACATCTTTTTAACATCAAAGGTAAATGCGAATTTATGCGTTCTGAACCTGATTAATAAATCAAAAATATCCTCCACAACGTCACCCTTTAACAAAACATCATTTAAGGAAACTCCGTTAGAACTCGGCGAACTCGCGTTAAATACCACTCTAAGGGGAGTACTTGACGAATCAGCCTTGTAAACCCCATGATGAGGTAAAAAATAATAATTGCTGGGTAATTCCTCCTCAACTACCCCTTCCATGTGATTTAGGGTTTTATACTCCTCCATAAATTCATAATAAAGTCTTTTCATGTGGGGTTCTTTTTCTAATCTTTTAATTAAATTATCCAAGCGTTTTTGTGCAATTTGTTTTGAGTCTCCTAAATTAGGGGGAAATTCTTTCATAGCCATTTCTACAACGTAGCGGCCTTCATTATTCCTCTTATGCGTTATCTTAAAATGTTCCTCACAGAAGGCAGATTCCTCACTTACAGAACAATTATTTTCATTAATTGAATCTAATTTCCAAAATCTTTCGATTAAATTGTCAATCGGTTCGTTCTGCGTCACAAGACCACAAAATTTATGGTTAAAGTTTTCTTCTGCACTTGCGCTAGCTATATACCCAAATTTTGAATTTTGAAAGATGAATTTATCAATGACGTATTTACCTGACTCTAAAATTTCAAAAAGGAAGGAAGCTGAGAGTAAAATATCTATTTTATGTGACTGACCCAATTTTGGGTCTGCCAAACATAAACCAGATGGAAGATTAATTTTTTCAATGTTATTATTAGGGGAGGGAACAAAATCTGTTATTTTGGGAATGACTAATAAATCTACAGTCTGGGAAAAGGATTTATCCTTGTTCGTAATATGCGCGAATGTTTTTGAATTTATATGAGTGACACTTTTATTTAAGCCACAGACTGTCATGTTAATTCTAATTTTCTTTAAACCCAAGTCATTAGCTAATTGCGAGGAAATAAAATTATTTTCACTTCCTGAGTCAACAAGCGCTCTCGCTGGCAAAAAGGCTCCACAGCCGTTCTGAATATAAACAATCACGGTCGGCAGAAGTGCTGACTCCACCTTGTCTGTACGCTCTCTCTGAGTATGCAACGAAACCGATAAATCACACTGGGTTTCTGAATTACTGGTCTTGCGGTTTTGGGTGCTGGGATCTCCAACTGATAAGGGTTTAACCGAATCTCTTTTCATCCCTGTGTTATAATGAATGTGCAAAAGGCTATTATGATTTAAGGAGCATTGTTTACACTTTCTATCACTTAAACAGCGATTTAATTTATGCATATTTGACAAGCAATTTGTGCAATGAGTATTTTTTATTAAATTAAGCCTGGATGATGGGTCTAATTTCAAAAACGATGCACATTTAAATAAAGGGTGAGGTTGCGTACCCTTGCATGCAATGCAAACATTTTTATTATCATTTTTTGCAAAAAAGGAATGTGATTTTCTATGCGTTTCAAAAGGATGTTTCGGTTTTATGTTAGCACCAACGGTTTGAACATTTTCTAACATCAGACAGCGCTTTTCTAAAAATTCAATGAAATTGCTCCATTCAGGCAATTCTGATGAGACTAAAGAAAGTTCAAACTGTCTTCGCGTTTCTTTATCTAGCTTTTTAACTAGTATATTAATTAGCATTGTTTCCGAAAATGAATTGAGTTCTAAGCCTATCAGTTTAAGTGCTCTAATGTGTTTTTGACATCCGTCAACTATTAGTCTTAAGCCTTTAGCTGATTCATGCGATGGTATATCTAACGACAATAGTTCATTTATGTGACTGTTGACAATTAATCGCTTGTTTTCGAAACGATCTGTTAAAGCTTCAACCAGTGACGAATATGAATCGTCTAGCGTAACTAAATCTGCCGCAGGACCTTCAAGGGTCGATTTCAGGTAATACAGTTTCTGAACATCTGTTAACTTATCATTCTGGTGAATTAGATTATCAAATTGGTTCTTGAATGTATACCAGTCCTGGTATTGTCCAGAAAATTTAGGTAAAGGAATTTCTGGTAGCTTTATGTTTACACAATTTGCATTTGATTCTGATATTTTAGTAGTAAAGGTATTATCACAAACTTTATTTGATGGGTAAAGAATTTTTTTAATCCTTACCTCTAAGTTCATGCAATTTTCTTCCAGTTCCAATACTGCATTTTCTAAAGGAACCAAATCGTCATCGTTCTTTACGGCTTCAAAATATTCGAATCGTAAGGCTTCCAATTTCGGCATTAAATTGCGGAGGTGTTCTAGTTTGGTTTCCAGTTCTAATTTGTCTCTCTCCTTATCTTCGTCCAAGTATGCTGCCAGTCTTGTAATTATTCCCTTTAAAGCTCCTCGTTTTCGGTTAATTATGGTGAGGGCATCCTTCACCGACATAATGCGAGAGTATCCAATTTTACCGAAATATGTATAAATTTGCTGATGCGTTCTCCGTCGCGTGCGGACCAAAATGTTAAGGATAATGTGATTTTCGAATTAAGCGGACTGTATATTTTGTAAATAATTTCTTTATTTTACATATATACAAGATAATGTAATGCGTGTTACTGCGGATTGGTAGATGCGATGCGAAGTTCTGGAGATAGAAATTGCGCAGTAAAATTGGAGAGCTTGGCTAAAAAGGGTTACAATAATTCAGAGAAAATTCGCCAAGCTGAGCGTGGGCGTTAACACCGCCTAAGGAGATTGTCAAAATTCTTTTTGTCGCCAAGTTGGCACAACTGTCCTCTATACTAACGCGGAGTTTGAGCGTTATCTGTCATTTAGTTTGTTTACAGTGCTCAAATTTTTATCAATTCATCGTGTGCTTTGCGATTTTTGTATTCATAAAATGCATTGTAACTGGTGATGAGACATGGGTTTAAGAGTTTGACATCCAAACCAGTTAACAAACTTCGGAATGGCGCCTTCCAACTGAGCCGAAGCCGAAAAAACCTCGTCAAAGTCGATCAAAAGTCAAGGTAATGTTGTTGTAATATTGTTGTTTTCTTTGATTATCGCGGTGTTGTGTACTCGGAATTCTTGCCATAAGGTCAGACGGTAAATGAAGAATATTATCTGAGCGTTATGTGGCGAGTGAGAGAGAAAATTCGTCGACAAAGGCCGGATTTGTGGAAAGAAAACTCTTAGATTTTGCACCACGACAACGCACCATCTCACAAGGCTATTATTGTGAACGAATTTCTGACCAAAAACTTAACAAATACCACCCAGCAACCACCGTATTCACCCGATATCGCTCCAGCCGACTTTTTTCTCTTTCCACAACTTAAATTACCACTTCGAAGTACCCGTTTTCAGTCGATAGAAGACATAAAAGAGAATTCGCTGCGAGAACTGAAGTCGAATCCGAAAAATGCGTTTAAAAAATGTTTTGATGATTGGATTATTCGTTGGCATAAGTGTATTATTTCGAAAAGAACCTACTTTGAAGGCGATAAAATAAATTTGGATGAATAATAAACATTTGGTGTTTTATTGACCAATTCCCGGAACTTTTTTGACAAAGTGTACGTAACAATAAGTAATGTGTACAATAAAAGTAAAAATGCGGGAACTTTAACTTGTGTCTACCAGGTTTTTACTACTGCTTTGCTTTTTAAGGCCTTATTACACGAAGAAAATTTCGGGCGATTTGGTTGCTGCAACGAGTTGCCGAAACTCGATGAACAAGCAGGATTCAAATAATAAACAAACTCAGCTGTGACGCAAACGCCTGTGATTCACGAAATGGGCAATTGCTAGAGCATGCTAATTATAGGTAGCATGTCGCCTCAGTAACATTTTTAAACATTTAGGATCTCGAGGGTTCCATAAATGTGGAATTTCACATTTGCTTTCAATCAGATCTACTTTCATATCGCTATTCCATTTGAGAGAAATTTTTTCTTCGCTCATCACTATACGATCGGAGTCGCCTGAGTCTTCCGTAATCTTGAGACAAAGAAATAGGAAGCACTGCCATTGGCTGGCATTCTAGCAACCAGAAAAATTTTCGCCTCGAACGAAAAAGTTGGAGCTGACTGTTCCCTAGATAACCGAGGGAAATTTCCAGGAAAGAGGTTTTCGCAACTGGTAGCAGCAACCAAATCAGCCGAAATTTTCTTCGTGTAATAAGGTCTTTAGACCACCAGTTGCTGACATCGGTGGTCTTTTTGGATCACCAGATTTCCTTCGCTGGTGACTTTCCTAGTCATATATATATACATTTTAAAAAATAGGGATAAGATCCCTTTTCCCGTGTCTGACTTTCGCATTTCAAGGGGGGGGGTGGACTCCTAAATCCCCCTCTTTTGGCTACGCCACTGCAATGAGAAGATAAAACAAACTTTTCTATGGTAGAACACTTTTGATGATAATCTCGGGTCACTGTTGATTTAACCACCAAATCTAAAGCCGGAAATGTCTGCTATTTTCGCATTCACCAAACAATTTCACCAGTACCACTAGAACTAGTACAGGTGTTCATGTGTAGTGTATCAGTGTATTATTAAATAGCTTGATAAAATAATATTAAATGAATAAATAAGAGTTACATCTATGTTTTGATTCTTTTTTATTTGAACCTCGAGTGTGCAATATGCACCTCCAAGCTGCTGTTTGAAGTTAAGTTTTGCGACTCTCTGGCTGAAACGTTTGGAGACCCCTGCTAAGAAGATATCTACTCTTGGTAGCAGTCGACTGGGGCAGAACAGAACAAAGCTCATGGAAACGAATAATTATCTAAAAGAAAATTCTAAGATACATACAAATCTTATGTCGTCCACATCCAGGTCGGCCATGAAGCCATGGATCAGCACCTTAAAAGGCAAATTAGCGTCGAACGAGAAGTTCTTGATCGATTCTGGAGTAAGATCCAGTACCTGCTCTTCATGTGGATTGGTGGGCGTGAACAAGAGGTACTTTGTTTTCAGCACGGTGGTCGGTGTTACGCTTATGGGACGGTTGATAGGATGGAAGAAACGCGGTCCTGTGTAGAAGCAGCCTATAGCTTCTATGCACTTGTTCTGGAAAATCACTGCAATGTAACAAATATGATTTTAGGAAAAAGAAAGAAAACCGATTTCAGGTTATGAAGCAGGTTGGATCTTTATCTCCAATGGATACTTTTCATTCTCTGGCATCTCTGGCGATTTGCGCATGCGCACAATCGATAATTTCCCACTACGATGGCCATTAAAACAGTTGTCCATTTATTCTTATACATAGTTCTTTGCAAAGTGGTGTATTGCAAACAGAAATACTTCAATTAAAATTCTATCACAGACCACGCAAAGAGGCTGTGGCCAATTTCAGATTGAGAACTGGACATAATTGCCTATGCCGAACGAGCCAATGGCACGCGACACAATATTTTGGGCACGCCACCGATAAAAACGGTTTGCATTTTAATTAAAAATAACACATATTTAATATGAATTACACGTATAACCGTATTTTTCTGTTAGTAAATAAAGAATTTTGAGTTGTTAGTATTTAATTTTATTATTTTCCCAATGATCACTAAGTCAAAATTATTTGATGGCACGTCTATGGCCTCATTAAACATTTCTTTAAAAAAAAATGGCAAGTTGATCCATAAAGGTTCGCTATCCCTGGCCTAGGCGAACATCTAAAGAAAATAAGCGTATTGACTAGTAGTCTATGTTCTATCCGTAAAACAGACGCTATGAATAGAGAACACTTGCTCGTCTGTCCGGGTCTTGACCCGAAATTACAACTTAAAGCTGATGTTTGCCTGCTCTATTGGATCGTCAGGGATCTCATGTCCTGAACAGTTGAATGCTTCTCCTTTGGACTTTTAAATTGTTTTTTAAGAGATTTTACTTGTAATTTTATAGATTTCCTAGTGTTTAAATATTGTTCGATTTTAATGATGATTTTTAAAAAATTATCCGTATTTTAAATGCATTTCTATTTTTTATGCTTAAGCCAGTGCCCAGATATTTTTGGATTAGCCACTTGTAACTACAACAGCATATTTCAAAACATCGTGGTGGCAAATATCTAATCTGTGACCAAATTATTTAACCATAACGGTAAATTATAATTATGTAAAACAGTAGAGTTCCGAAATTTATTGCCAAATATAGAAGATATCGCCACGTTGGATTCAGTTTTGGAAACTTATTTTTTGGCACCAAACTTAGCTGTCCTGAACCGTCATTGATAATTAGTGTAATATCAACGTTTCGAGTGGTACAAAGGGTTCACCCTTCTTCAGCTGCTAAAGGGTCTTATTTCCACACACACAGGAAAGTGAGTGAATAAATAATAAACATAAAATGTCCTGATTATAATTAAGATCTGCTATATTTTAAGAAAAATATATATCGTATTTCTGCTTAAGAATAATTAGTGAGCACATAATTTAAAACATTTTATCAAACTTTTATAACAATTTCTTAAACTATAATAACTAAAATTTTTAAAAAAAAATCTCGTAGAATATTGTAATTGCGTAAAACTATGCACGTTTTGTTGGTTTTACATTTTAATGGGTTACATTTTTAAACTTATTACTGTTTTATTTTTTTGTTGTTTACCTTCAAGCCATTGATATACATATTTAGCTAAATTATAGATGTCTTTGTCATCAAAATACTTAAAATATTACATTATTTAAATACATAATTAATTAAAAATAATTTCAATAAATTGTAAATTATAATTTATTAAAATTGCAATAAATGTAATTATAATTTCGCGAAACATTTTACCAGCTTTATAATTTTACCAATAAATTAAAATTGACTGAAAATATGTACTTTTTGTTGGTATTACTTTTAAATGGATTACTTGTTTGCAACCTATTATTTTTTTACATTTTGTTTTAGTTGCAAACCATCATAACAGTTACCAAAATAGTAGATGCTTGTTGCTATCGAGATGTTTAAAATATTGCATTATTTAGATACATAAATAATTGAAAGAAAAACAATTTTAATAAGTCATTAATTAAAAAAATTAAAATCATAGAAAGGGACACTTTATTTAGAGTTAAACTGAACATTTAAAAATTTTTGATATTCGGTATAAAAATATAGCAGAATATTCGGCCAAGTCCCTATCCGTTACATATCTCTAGTTTCAAGTGAAATTAAATTGAAATATCCCCCCGCCTACTTATAGGACTGTAGTTCGGGAGAAAAAAATCATACTATTTTGGTACATAGATGCATTTAAACCAGCGGTTCTCAACCTTTTAACGTCGCTGCCCCCCCCCCCCAACAAAGGCTAACTTACGGTGTCGGAACCCTCCCCCCCCCTCACATTTACAGCATACATTCAGTTTTTTAATCTTTAACAATGAACATTTAGTGGAATTTTCTACAAAATAATGTTATCAGTAAAGTTTGAATGCAATTAGGATGGTTAATACTCTTAACAAAAATTTTAACCATAAAAGATGATCAGTTTGCTATGTTAGAAGACCGCAGAAAGGGCTATTGCAGATTGTGGTTCACAATGCTACTCATATCAAAACTTGTCATTAGAATGGACAAATGGTAGTGTCATTAGCATGGTTTTTTAAAGTCCATGCCATTGACAAGAGACATGCTTAGGATGTGTGAAAGTGTAACTACGATTTGGGGAACATTTTTACTAATCGCGAATGTTTTTGTACGGGGGTTGTATAGAAATTAAAAATATGATGTGTGGACAACACGGCACTTCCTTGCACGTCCATTTAATCAAAAATATTTTCGGCGCACTTCATCTAAACTTATTTTGTTTGAAAGAGATAAAATATTAGTAATAGTAAGGTTTATCGATTTCTGGCATTCTTTACACTTTACTCTGGCATTCTTTACACAAAGATGTTTTAGTGTTATAAGTATGTATAATATTGAGGAAAAATATTAATTTTTTTTTAAAATTTAGTTAGTGCAGTACTCTCGCTACGACGCGATCTATTCAGCGATGCCATGAGAGATAAAATATCGTTCGCAGAGAGGCTCTATTTCTGGTGATATTTGCTCCTCGCACCAACCACTTCTAATCTGCAATGGGCGAAAAATGGGGTGTTGCGGGTGAGGAGTCCGCGTTAGCTCTGATAGAGTACTTGTAAAAAATTCGCGAATATTGCAACGATTTCGGGAAAAACTAAATAGGTTCTTTATTTAGTAAAGCAACTGTATTAAGTAATGTTTTTGAAAAAACATTCCCCAACTTAAAGATATCTTCTTTCCAGATTCTTCAGGTGTAGAGGTACGGGGAGGTATAGGTATAGCAGGAGGAAGGGGTCATGATGGCAATTCCGTAGTCCAAGAGGAGGAGGAGGTCATGAAACACAGTTCCGTAGTTTAGTAGGAGGAGGCAGTCATACATGGTGGTTCCGTAAGTCTAATAGGAGGAAGAGATGATGATTGGCCGTTCCGTAATTGTAAGAGGAGGAGGAGATGCATGTTGGTTTTCTCCATACCAAGTGGAGGAGGTGATGCTGTTAGCTCTGTAGCAGGAGGAGGAGGAGATGGCGGTGACTCCGTAGCATAACCTCCTCCATCCTCCGGGGCTACCAGCATGACCTCCATCCTCCAGAGCGGCCAGCATGACCTCCTCCTTCCTCCGGAACGGCCAGCATGATCTCTTCTATTCTCCGGAACCGCCAGCATGACCGCCTCCATCCCCCGGAACAGTCTTCATCACCTTCTCCATCATTCGGGACTGCCAGCATGATCTAATCCATCCTCGGGAACCGACGACAGAACAACCTCCTCCAGGAAGGGGAGAGCCGGCGGCAGAACAGCCTCCCCCAGGAAGGGGAGAGCCGGCGGCAGAACAACCTTCCCCAGGTAGGGGTGAGCCGGCGGTAGAACAACCTCCCCCAGGAAGGGGAGAGCCGGCGGCAGAACAACAACCTCCCCCAGGAAGGGGAGAGCCGGCGGCAGAACAACCCCCCCCCAGGAAGGGGAGAGCCGGCGGCAGAACAATCTCCCCCAGGGCTGCAGACCTCCCCCAGGAAAAGACGAGCCGGCGGCAGCATACCTCCGGCAGCGTACCTCCCACAGAGCCGCCGGCGGAGTACCTTCCCAAGAAAGAGCCGGTAAGTGTTCTCTCAATTCTAAAAGTTTAAAAATGAATGCTTTAATACTTTATAGGTGATTTTAGGTGGATATTAAATCGGTTGTTTCTGTCACTTACGGTTTAAGAGATATCTTTATTTGACTAACGTTTCAACATTAAAGTAACTTTCAGGTATGGCAATTTTTTACAGGGGCTGTATGCGTCTTAAAGTAAGAAATTTAATTTTTACTCTGCCCTTTTCCACTCTCTTACATTTGTGCAAATGCTGCACTTTTTCTAAGAAGGTAAATTAAGGGAAAATCCTGTGTTTCCGATAGGAAAGTTAGCTACCGCTAGCTAAAAATTTTAGCATTTGTCTGAAAACAACTTGGCGGTTGTCTCAAAAGTGAGGAGAAAAAACAAACCTGTGAGCAGTCATTAATTTATATTCGTTGACATTCGATTGTGGCAGTTAACTCCATAAAATCCTATTTTGAAATTTTCCTCATGTTGCGAAGCTTCTCGTGAAAAGTTAACCCACACCATGATTTTGATATTCTCTAACACTTTGATATTCCTTCTAGAAACGTAAATTAACGGATGAGTGACCCCTTAAACCGCTACGTTGTAGATCATTTTATAATGCAGTAATTCAGTCCAGATGAAATAGTGCGTTAATTTTAAGCGCTTGAAAGCGTTAGTCATTTAATTTTTATCAATTCATAGTTGGTCCCCGTAAAGTGAAGAATTTTTTCGCCTGAAAACGGATGGCTCCAGCAAGTACGTAAAATAGTGCAAATCGTCATTTTTAGCATTAAATATCTAGGTGTTGATTTTGCAGACACGAAATTTTATTTACCTTTATGGACACAGGGCTACATAATATCTTCTGAATAAAATTGATGGTAAATAAAGGAGTGTATTGAAATGAGTACTTTAATATGCATACGGCCTCTAGTAGAAAAATGCAACACCTGAAAATTATTAGTGCTTTCAATTAGTAAAGTTTATTGGATTACGTTATTAGCACTTACGGTACGGTTTAAAAGACGGGGCCTTTAACATCCATTTTGAATCATCCGGAATGAAAGCATCTTAATTCGTTGTCTTTCGGCCCAGAATTCAGTGAAAAATATCGGATATTAAAAACTAAGAATTCACGCTTTTGAAGCAGTATGAACCGAAAAATGAAATAGAATCTTTAATATAAAGATCTTGTTCAACAGAATTATCTTAGAAATGTATAAATGTCACGCTTAATTCGTTTAAACGAATGACTGAATCTACACTAAAATTTTCAGAATTTAGTAATCTATTTTAAATGTCGGGTTGCTTTATGGGTATTAAAACAATAAGAAAGAGTCGTACTGTTTAAAAGTTCTGAATATCCGATTATTTTGTTATACTCCTGAATATTTGATGCATTGCGCATTTTAGTATTTGTAGTTTAGAAGATTCCGATTTTCAGTTAACCTTTGTGGTTTGAATATGGATTTTTTAAAACCTGCATTTGAATAACATACTTGCTGTAGGAATAAGCTTAGGAGCTGTTTTTCAACTTTGAGATTATTTTTGAAGTTACCATGTTCAGGACACTTGAATCACTGTCGGGCCTTAGAAATTACTTTTTATACTGTCCGTACTTCACCCTTTTGTGCTAGACGGGGGGGCGAAGTATTTTTACCAATGCTTCGAATATAGGTTTTGTTTTTAGATTTAAAAAAACTGGCGGTGGAGGCACATTTTTCTGGATCTATTTATTGAACTTGCACATTGAACTGTGCATAAATTTTACAAAATTAAGTAAATTATCATAGTTGCATTAAATTCTCTTCTATTGCAGGCAAGCCCAACAGTGGCCTAGCGCTAGCGGAAGGTTCGGAACCAGGCCGCGTCCGCCGACCTAACCGTTCGGAGTTTTCAGTGATTTTCTCCGAAATTTCACGTAAATACGTGTTAGGATCCCTTAGAAAGTCCCTCACGCACGGCAATCCTCCACCCCTATGGCTAGATCTCCTTGAGCAGATAATTGGCCTTATCACCACACACTCTATTGCAGGTAAAAGGTGTTGGACCTTGAAAGCTGTTTCCTCGAAGGCATGCTCCTAACTTGAATTCGGGCTGCTTTTATGAGATGCATCTCCATATCAGAGTGGATAAGGCACTCAAAATGGTAGACGTCCGAAGTGTGAACATCCCGGGTTCGGGCCCTCTCGCGCGGGTGTTGATCTAACGAACTGGAGTTTTGGTCGATTTTCTCCCAATGTAAAGTGAATAAGCGTTAGATCGCCCTTAGAAACCCTAATAGCACAACTGTCACCCGTGACTAAAAAGTGACCACGTGAAACAGTGACATTAGAGTCACAAAGAGTCGCTGTGACGCCGCCGTTTAGTCACGCCACAGTCCCTATGTCCGCCCACGGTGACGTTACAATGCGACCCCGCAGAGTAGTCACAACTGCGACGACGGTTGCCGCTGTGACCCTTTAGTGACGACACAGAGCGGTTGCAGTCACAGATGTGACTATAATGCGTCGTCACAGCATAGTCGCGATCACACTGCAACTGAAATGTGCCGGTACATAGTGGTCACAATGGCGACTCCGATATCATAAAAGTGTCGCAACCGGAACCCTCGTCACGACATTACTCGTATGGGACTATTTTGAAAGACAAGCAATTATTAGTTTTCAAAGCAAATTAAGAGAAAGCGTTTGAGGTCCCTAAAATTTCGTTATAACGGTATTTTAAGTTTTGCACGTTATTAAAATGTGGGACATTCTAGTTTAGTTATGCGTCAAACATGCTTTTTAGATTGGTTACACGAGGGCTATCTGCCTAAGGAGTCAACAGGCCCATGTTGACAAGATAAACATAACTAGAAAATTCCAGATAATGATGAATTAAAAAAGTAAAAACAAACATTTCATGATACTAATATGTATACTTACATTTTAAGTCACAAAGAAGTCGAATAACTGTAACAAGATATGAATGCAGCCATAGATTGATGCAGTTG
Organism: Cheiracanthium punctorium; assembly: GCA_038373885.1. Lineage (NCBI taxonomy): Eukaryota > Metazoa > Arthropoda > Arachnida > Araneae > Cheiracanthiidae > Cheiracanthium > Cheiracanthium punctorium. Next base: position 808,751 of record JAWZYV010017802.1, read on the forward strand.
GCAACATAAAAACAGTAAAAGTAAAAATTTATCTGTAATATTTTCCCGACTGTTTAAAAAATGTAAAATCCAATTGTAAAACTTTGAAATCCACTTTCACTATCCATAACCAGCAAGATATCACTGCAGAAGCAAATCTTATTATAATTATTATTGCTCCTTACAGAGATATCTTACTAGTCTCCTTCTCGAAAGTCTGCAACAGCAACCGGAGAAACTGTATCCTAAAAAGCATATTTCATAACTGGCTTCCCGCTCAACGTTTCAAGATTTGCAAAACGAAATGAAACATAAAAAGAAAAAAGAATGGGTTACTATACTCAATCGACAATCTCTCTCACTCGCCAATCTTCAAATGCATAAAAAATTCATTTGTACTTCGTATAAATAATCTGAATTAATATAGCCAAATCCGCGATAACAGTTCGAATTCTTGGTGACTTATCGTGCAACCGTGAGATATTAGTTGACCCTGAGAAGATATATTGAACTCTTGCTTCCCGTAAGGAGGCCCGTAAAGGGTGTGAAACAGAACATTTGATTCGAGAGTAATCAGAAAAGATTGAAAGAAATAATATGTAAATACTGGTTCATTGCATTTTCTAACAAATAGCTGCAGGAGCTCTAATTTGTTTTATTGTAAATTTGAGCATTAATTACCTAAATTATATTTAAAAATTAAGTAATCTTTTGTTTTACCCCTGCTATATTTAATTTAATAAAAAATGTCAATAGAAGCAATTATGTAGGCTGTTAAAATTTTTAATTTAATCTAAAATTTTCTGAAAAAAAAAAAGACTACAGGGGCTGAGCTCTCATGCAAAACCCTGACTGGTCTTCGTGTAATACTCTCTAACATATTTCTTCACCCTAATACGGTAGATTTTAAAAGGGGCTTAACGTAGAAAAAAGTCTCCAAATATGTTTTTCAGGAAAAGTTTAGCAAAATTGTAAAAAATTAATATAAATTATAAAAATGTTAAGATTAAAATTCATAATTCTGTACAAAGTGGGGGTTATATACTGTCATATACAGAGTGGAGGTTCCACTGTCTGTGTAGTAAACATTTTTATACATACTGAACTCGTTTGTATTATTTTAGTTTTTAGTACTAAAATGTTTGAAGGCATAATATGAACTTCTCCCCCCCCTCAAAAAGAAAAAAAAATCTTAGCAGTAACCCTGCCTTTGGGTGCCCGGAACTTATATCCCCTAACACTTCTACACAGTATGAATGTGATACAATATTATTTAATTAAAATAACGAAATTTTATGCCAACACTACGAAATATAAACGGGCCCATTACTGCCAAATAGTGCTGGCCCGGTCATTAAATATTTGAAATAAGGTATCACTCAAAAAAATGTGATTACAAATAAGCTTTGTTTGCTAAGTCGCAAAGAACAGTCACTATGTTGTCACAACAACCGGCAGTCACAAATCAGACCCGCAGTGACTTCACAAAGCGATCACTTAGTGACCGATCACACAGTAGACACAGGGTGACTTGACAGTGACGTCACCTGGTGACTGGTCACAAAGAACGGGTCGCAGTGACCACACAGTGGAGTCGCATCACTCACAAGTCACAATGTAACTAGTTTGTGATAGTCCTGTGACAGTTGTGACCCTCTGTGACGTTACAGCGACTGTTTTGTGACCATCTGTGCTATTAGGGAAGTCCTCCGATCAAGGCATCTTCCATTCTAGGCATATACACCTGGTGAAGGTTTGCCTTAAAATAATTCGGCATTTCATGGAAGAATTTCTTCTCAATAAGTCTAAATGATTGTTCTGGTAGGAGATCGATGTCTGCTGTATCCTGTAATGAGGTGTTAGAGATGTGCTTGGCATCGATAAGTATTTGGTGACTTAAGGTAAGGTTTTTCTTTTTTTTTTCTTTCGAGGAGAAGGAGTAATTTGCGGACACTGAGTGATATCAAATTTTGCAGCTTAGTCTAGTATTATATATCTGCGGATTGAAGGTTACTGTTCGGAGAATTGTTCCTTAGAGATCAATCACGAGTGCTTATGGCTGCAGGAGGGCTTTTTGAGGCGCTTTAGTTGTGTTGTTTAGAAAACAGTGGCAGTGCGTGAGAGAGCAAGTCCCTAACTTTGTGTGATTCAGTTCAGTGGATTCTGTTATAGCTTTGAGTGTCCTTGAGATAGAGTATTGAGGTTTCCACGCCACGCCTCCCGAGATGCCGAGCCGGGGTTTCCACGCCACACCTCCCGAGATGCCGAGCCGGGGTTTCCACGCAACGCCTCCAGAGATGCCGAGCCGGGGTTTCCACGCCACGCCTCCCGAGATGCCGAGCCGGGGTTTCCACGCCACGCCTCCCGAGATGCCGAGCCGGGGTTTCCACGCCACGCCTCCAGAGATGCCGAGCCGTGGTTTCCACGCCACGCCTCCCGAGATTCCAAGCCTGTGTTTCAACGCTACGCCTCCCGAGATGCCAAGCCGGGGTTCCCACGTCAAGCCGATATTTCCACGCCAGGCCTACGGAGATGCTAAGCCAGGGTTTCCACGCCACGCCTCCCGAGATGCCGAGCCGGGGTTTCCACGCCACGCCTCCCGAGATTCCAAGCCGGGGTTTCGACGCTTCGCCTCTCGAGATGCCGAGCTGGGGTCTCCACGCCACGCCTCCCGAGATGCCGAGCCGGGGTTTCCACGCAAAGCCTCTAGAGATGCCGAGCCGGGGTTTCCACGCCACGCCTCCCGAGATGCCGAGCCGGGGTTTCGACGCTACGCCTCCCAAGATGCCCAGCCGGGGTTCCCACGTCAAGCCGATATTTCCACGACCGGCCTCCGGAGATTCCAAGCCGGGGTTTCGACGCTACGCCTCCCGAGATGCCGAGCCAGGGTCTCCACGCCACGCCTCCCGAGATGCCGAGCCAGGGTTCCCACGTCAAGCCGATATTTCCACGCCCGGCCTCCGGAGATGCCAAGCCGGGGTTTCCATGCCACGCCTCCAGAGATGCCGAGCTGGGGTTTCCACGCCACGCCTCCAGAGATGCCGAGCCGGGGTTTCCATGCCACGCCTCCAGAGATGCCGAGCGCGGGTTTCCACGCCACGCCTCCCGAGATGCCAAGCCGGGGTTTCCACGCCACGCCTCCCGAGATGCCGAGCCGGGGTTTCCACGCCACGCCTCCCGAGATTCCAAGCCGGGGTTTCGAAGCTACGCCTACCGAGATGCCAAGCCGGGGTTTCCACGCCACGCCTCCCGAGATGCCGAGCCGTTGTTTCCACGCCACGCCTCCCGAGATGCCGAGCCGGGGTTTCCACGCCACGCCTCTCGAGATGCCGAGCGGGGGTTTCCACGCCACGCCTCCCGAGATGCCAATCCGGGGTTTCCACGCCACGCCTCTCGAGATGCCGAGCGGGGGTTTCCACGCCACGCCTCCCGAGATGCCAATCCGGGGTTTCCACGTCAAGCCGATATTTCCACGCCACGAGTTATAACCAAGAACCATTCTTCAGCAGCATAAAAAAAGTTTAGTTAAATGCGATTTCCACTATTTCAAGAGAAATCAAAAACGAATGCTTGACAGTTGGTTTTAATTACCATTTAATTCGGCGAGGAGTTGATAGGGTTAACGTTAAATTTTAGCTGTTCAAATTTTCGTACGAAAACCTGTAGCTAGTGTGCCACGTAGGGCTCGAGAGAAACTTTTGATGTGGCTCAATTTATCAGCTCGTGCAGGAAATGTCTAAAAATGCATTTGCTTTAAAAAATACCACACCGCTGTTAATACATTTTATGGGGCTCCCTCCTAAAATATTAAAGGAATACTTAATTGGCTTCAATCCATAATAGAATGGGCATCACTGCTTTACCGTAAATTGGCCCGAATAAGGTTAATACTGAAGTAGATACGAAATTTGATATGGGAGTCCTTATAAAGTATTTAACAGATTAAAAATTTTCCAAAATTCTTAACCTGTGGGATGCATACGTGCCCCACAAGTAATTTTAAATGGCCCTATGCGATAAATATGCTTTATCAATATGAATGCATATCCCGCTGGCATCACTTGATGTATTTGGCAATTAAGAGTGGTTTTTCATTTTTTCATCGATATATGTAATGCAAAGGGGCATAGAAAATCCTATGTTCGATTTAAAAATGAATTTGATTTTCTTTTGAAATGACAGTTTAAGTAGTATAAAATGAGTTAATAAAAATTGTAAGTTAATCATAATGCTGATACTGAAAGTGTAAGTCACCCACCGGAGGGGCCGACCCAAAAGGGTTTACGGCAAAAGATCCCTCCGCGGAAGCACCCCTTTATTTTTTTATTTTTTTATAAACAAACAAAAAATACAAACTATACCGCTGGCACAACACAAAGAGCCAGCGGTAGAACAAGAAATACAATATAAAAAAATACAAACGAAAAGAACACAACACAAGAAAAACAGCCTCCTTTTTACACATGGCCTTCTTCACCAGCACAACCTATATCCGAGGGGTGTGAGCACTGGACAAGCATATATTGATTTATGTCTATGTAGTTTTTCTTTTTTTTTTGACACTGGGGGAGAGCTATTGATATCTAAAGTTTGTATCACTCTATATTTCTATTAATTTATTGTAATTGTTTTTTATCATGTTCATTACTTTGTTAATCTGTATGACCTGTAGAAAATTTTTATATTCATTTACACTATTATTCCTTTTAATGGTGTGAGGCATTAGGGGACAGCTCCCGAAAACAAAATGGAGTGGGTCGCCATAGGCGCCACACTCACAGTTTTCAGATTGTCTCTTATTGATACGTTTAAGATATTTCGGGAAGCTGCCCCCACCTGTAATAAACTTTATTGCTATTGTATTATTGAGGTCAAAATCATGTTTTATATTAGGGAGAAAGTTATGCGTGTATCTGCCTGTGTCACTGTTTGACCACCATATTTGCCAATTATTTTCCATTTTCATATTTAATATATATACTACTTTAGACCTAGGGATTGATATAGTTCTATTTCTTATGGGGTCGTTATTGATCAAAGGCGATTTTGCTAAAGTATCAGCTATTTCGTTCCCCCAGTGTCCCACATGTGCCTTTATCCATATTATTTTTATTTTAACATCACTATTGTTTTTAATTAGGTTGTATAAATTTATTAATATTTCTGTGTATGGATATAATGATCTTAGCTTCTCGACCGTGGACCTGTTGTCAGTGTAAACCTTGATATTCTTATGGTTGTTATCCACCGCCCATTCCAGCGCAGTAACTATT